>CM060687.1:38439000-38859000 GCA_030686995.1 Artemisia argyi
TTGCGCTTGTTTTTTGTGCCTGAATAAAAAACATAATCTCGATAAGACATAAGTGACATTCAAAATCATAAGAGAATTGAAATTGATATATCTTTGAAATTGATTTTTTTAGCACTGCTAATACCTACCTTTATTCTTCTAGAATTTTGTTTATCTCCTTTTTTTACTCTTATTCTATCATCTAATTATTTTTCCAAAAGTGTTATAGTTATGTAGGTACGTGTGAGTGAAGGTTTTGTATAATGGTTTTTTTTTTTTTTTTTTTTTTTTTTTTTTTTTTTTTTTTTTTTTTTTTTTTTTCAGAAAGGTTTTCAACGCTCTACTTATTACCGAACGTGCGACCTCGTGATATGTATTTATGGGAACAACGATTTATGATTGGAGGATTGTGTGTTTTCTTGCGGAAGTTGGAGACGTATGCTTGAAAAATTCAAAGCACGAGAAAAATAAAAAATAAAAAAATGAGAGAATATCGCCACATACTACGTTTAAGTTATGTGACACAAAAGTTTCAAAACTTTACTCCACAACTTTCAACCAATCATATTCCTAAACTCTTTTGCTTCCTAGCTAGGTATTGATTCTCAACCTTATCATTCATCCAATCATCGTCCAAGTATATTTCGATTATCATAATATGCTTTTTGCATGGCTCTTAAATCCAAACATAAGCTGTTTAGATGTTTAGTGCATAGATGATATTGTTTAGCTAGATATTATAAAGCTCTTTTATTTTTTTTATTTTTTTTTATTATTTATTTATTTTATTTTTTTGAAAGACCTAAAGCTTTTTATCTTGCATGACATGATAGTATTCATGGTTTAATTACGTTAGGGTATGATTTATGTTATATGTGATCTATCGTTCTATTATACCTAATAACTTTGCTTGAAGAAGACACGTAAGATAACAGACAGTAACAAGAAGCAATTTTTCATTGTATTTCTTTTTTACGGAAACTCATTAAAAAGATTTAGCAAGAAGTTGGAGCAAAATTTAACGTTCAATAATTTTTTGGATCAATAATCCATTCAAGCCAGTTAGATTTCAGATTTCTATATTTCTGTTGTTATTTTGCAAGAATAGAAATGATGTCTCATAAGAGTCTATATGTGTTAATGATTTACAATTTGTGTGATATGTGACTATCTAAAACTAAATATATATTCCAACGAACTAATTTATAATCACACTAGTACAATCGATGGCTTCCCCGTCGACTTTTTTACGATGTTACCGTTGTCATGTCGACGGTAGTATTGGTTGCCATCGTCATGTCGACAGGAACGTAACGACGGGATGCCCCGTCGGCAACAGCGTTCCCGTCGACAATCGCCGTCGTCATGTGAAACTTTAGCATAATATACAAAATAACTTAAAACGAATTGAAATTATTTAGAAGCAAAAGTTATTGACCGTTTTTAGTTGATAAGGGAATGACAAAGGTAGCTCTTTATGTATCTTCTAGTTACACGGTACCTTGTCATTTTCTTGTTCTTTTCAACATTCGTGTGGATTTAGTCGTACCTTTAAATACTTGTTAAGCCTTGTAAGTTTATCATTCATTCATTCATGTCTATATTATGTGTATCCCTATTAATTTGTACTTGTATCATCATGTACGTCTTCTCGATCTATCACGATCACTTGTAAGGAATATAATGTTACCTCATCTGAAAACAGATTGACGCATAAAGAACGATATAGTTAATAGTTTTAAGCAACTTTAGGTTGTATTTTGCGACGACAAAACTAAAAAAGTTATAACACTTCTTGACAAACTCAAATAGCTAGCTAAATAGCTAAATAGATGGTTCAAAAATATATGTTCATAGTTCTAAATAATCATCTTTTGGCTTTTATTAGTTTTAGTTAAGATTCATTTTGGATAACCGTAAGGCCATTTATATCAATCTCTATCTAATACTACCAATATAGTTTTGATGTGTAACTTTGATCTAACACAAGAATAATGTTACATGCATGCAATTTATTTGAAACAATTGTACTTTCATTTCTGCATATATAACGATAACATGCACCAATTTATGATCCTGTAAGTACATTTTTTAAACCTATGCATGTTCTTGTTCTTTTCAACATCCATGTTTGAATTGATTGCATCTATAAATTGATTGTCTTCTTGTAATCGTATCATTGATCATATGTCTATTTATATATCGTTGTGCTTTTATGTTCATACGTCTTTTCCAGCACCATCTTTTTAAAGGAATGTTTACCCCACCCTAAAACAAATAGGTTGGGATGAAACTTGAAAGTTGACCTTTGTGAGTTTATGGAATTTATATTTCAGAGATAGCTTTAAGTTAACTTTAAATAGAATTAAAAACAATCATGGTTGGCAATGACAAAGACAAGTGTGTCTAGGATCTTCCCCTCTAAACTTTTCTAGTTAACACATTTTTCTTGTATAAATATCATTATAGAATGCATGGATGAGGTTATTCAGCAAGTTAACATTGTGACTGTTTTCTGTCAGATTTCCTAGTCACCCCAAACGGGGTAGTTAGTAAGGTTTGAAACTTTAAATTCTTGAGAATTTTTTTGTAATTAATTATCACTGGTTAATTTGGTGATAGTTTAAAGATCTTTATGCATGGGTATACTATATTTATATGGTTGGTTTTTAAATTCAATTAATCCATTTCATACAATAGATCTTATTGTTCCGTGTCACTAATTAACGTAGTACGCAACCACATAATACATTCGCAACCACATAATACATTATTCAAAGACGCTTATCTTGACAATGTTACATCATCAATAAATATTGAAAGAGAGAATATAAGTATATAGATGGGAGGTGATTTGTACACCATTTTTATTTGCTATCTATCACTAAATTATGCATAACGGTGTTGTATTGTGTGCATTACTGATGTGATTTAGTGGTTTATAGCCCAAAAAAATGATACACAAATCATCTCAACTGAAAACTTGAACTTCTGAATTAGACTAAAGTAGTTGATAAGTAATTCATAAAATTTTAATGATTTAATTGAGTTATATCACAAAAACTTAATTAATTAAGTTATGTAAAAGGTTTTTAATTTTTCAATTAATTAAAATAACTTCCTTAAAATTTAATAAAGTTGAGATCTCCCGATTAAGTCACATATTTTTTTTGAACGTTAGAATTATATTAAAAAATAGGTACTAATAAGACAGTAGAAGCTAAAAAGTGCAAAAAAATCTAAAAATAAACAAAACTACATATTATAAATTACTCTTGAAGCTTTAACTGCAAAGACAACACAAATGATGAAAAAACTCTTGTCAATTACAGATAATCAAGACGAGAAAAATCTCCAGCCACATAGGCCATGCCACCGGTTTTCACTCTGCAGTATTTTTGATGTAGCCCCGTACAAGCCAAAGAAAAGGTTACAGCAAGATAAGATATATTAACAAATGATTGGGGCAATCTAGATTTGCTCGATACTCTCAGCAACGAGAAGCAATTCACCGTAGCAACCAACAAGTACTCGCAAACAACTTGCACACGATAGGCTTCCCACATTGATTAAGTAAAAAAAGGTAGATCTTTAAGCCAATCATCCCAACACATACTCGCTTTCTTATGCCTATTTTGATACCATAGATATGAAAAATGAATAATAAAGTCCACAATGCCAACATTCCTCTTCTCCCCAGACCGAAATATAGATTCATTTCGGAATGTCCAAAGCTCACACTAAGCCGTATAAATGATAGTGAAAATAATATCCTTAGCCTTATGCAAATTATCCTGTCTATTAAGAAATCTAGGAACTCAATAGGAGGAAGCTGAAAAGGGATATAGAGGTCTAGCAACTTAACAAATGATTCCCAAACCCTATTCATGATAATGCATTCATACACCGTCTGATAGATAGATTACAGACCATTACTACACATTAGGCATATGAGAGAGATATTGTCGATACCATGAAACCGTAAGTTAAAACGGGTTGGCAAATAATCCTTAATCAGTCTCCACACATGAATATTAACTTCTTGAGGAACCATCTTATTCCACCTAGTCGCCAGGTAATGACAAGGTAAGGACAAACAATCAAGGTGTTTACTTATCCCGTTAACCAAAAATGAATCCATTGTATCAAAAGTCCATCTCCAAGAATCGTCTAATTGGAAAATAGCAACCTTCTTAAAAGTTACAAAATCCTATGAAATTGATCATCTTCATTAATACCTCCATGTAAGGGACGTCTCCAATTCCAAAAGAAAATCGAGCCATTCCAACAATCCCCAACTACAACATTTTTGAACTCATCCAGTAAGAAAAGATAGAGAAAATTGTTCCGCTAATGGAGTGTCATTAATCCAGACATCATGCCAAAATCATGCATAAATATTATAAAGCTTATTATTATTGTTATTATTATTATTATTAAAGCTTTTTATCTTGCATGACATGATAGTATTTGTAGTTTAATAATTTATATTAGGGTATGATTTATGTGATCATGCGTAAGATAACAAATAGAGTAACAAGAAGCAATTTTTCATTATATTTCTTTTTTACGCTAACTCATTAAAAAGTTTAGTAAGAAGTTGGAGCAAAAATTTACGTACAATAATTTTTTGGATCAATAATCCATTCAAGCCAGTTACGTTTCAGATTTCTACTTCTATTGTTATTTTGCAAGAATAGAAATGATGTCTCATAAGACTCTATATGTGTTAATGATATACAACTCGTGTAATATGTGACTATCTTGAACTAAATATATATTTCAACTAATTTATAATCATGTGAAACTTTAGCATAACATACAAAATAACTTACAACGAATTTAAATTATTTAAAAACAATGGTATTGACCTTTTTTTTGTTAATAAGGGAATGACAAAGGTAGCTCTTTATGTATCTTCTAATTACACGGCACCTTGTCAATTTCTTGTTGTTTTCAACATTCGTGTAGATTTAGTCGTACCTTTAAATACTTGTTAAGCCCTGTAAGTTTATCATTCATTCATTCATGTCTATATTATGTGTATCCATATTAATTTATACTTGTATCATCATATACGTTTTCTCGATCTATCACGATCATTTGTAAGGAATATAATGTTACCTCATCCGAAAAGAGACTGATTGCGTAAAGAACGACATAGTTAATAGTTTTAAGCAACTTTAGGTTGTATTTTGCGACGACAAAACTAAAAAAGTTATAACACTTCTTGACAAACTCAAATAGCTAAATAGCTAAAATGATGGTTCAAAAATATGTGTTCATAGTTCTAAATAATCATCTTTTAGATTTTACTAGTTATAATACCCGTGCACCCATAAGATTTTTTATAAAAAAATTTAATTATGTATGAATATCAGTTAAAAAATAAACAACTTAACGTGTCCTAAATTGATTTTATTTTCCCAGACTAAAAATTGAAAATCTTATTTATATGTGTTATAATCTATTTCGTTATTTTTAGCTAATGATTTTAGATTGAATATTTTCTTTCATTATTTAAGCAAAATGCCATGCAATAACATTTTTCTAGTTGTGTTAATATAGAAAAAGAGTTTTATCAATATTTCAAAGATGATACTTGACATCCGGATGTTAGCAATAATCATAATCAAAGAATGGTTACATTAGCTTGTTATGTTTGGCGAATGTAACTGTCGTTGGACTGGAGATGGTGCTCGAGATGAAGGGTATGTTTGGTAAAAATAGAATGTGCTGGTACCGGTGCTGGTGTTGTTGCTGAAAAATATTATAAAAAGAGATTATTAAGTTACATGAAGTAACCTTTGATTTTCAGAGATTATGGATTTTTTTTTATTTATTTCTTTTATAACCTCTTATAAGTTTTGTCCGCCAAACAAAGATTATTTTTTAAGTAGTTTATTTTTTGAAAAAATAAGCATAATCTCCTCATAATCATATGTGCCAAACATAGCTGAAGATTATAAAAAGAGATTATTTTTATAAGCTACATGAGCCTTTAATTTTAAGAGATTATGAAAGTTTTTTTTTTAATCTCTTATAAGTTCTGTCTGCCAAACGAAGATTATTTTTTAAGTAGCTTATTTTAAAAAAAAATAAGCATAACCTCTCTATAAGTTCATAAGCCAAACATGCCCATACTCAACAGATTTCAAACAACATATTGAGTCATCAAATTTGAGACACTAATTTGTCTACAAACTTTTGGAAAGTGTTTAAGGTAAATCCAACTGAAGCCATACAAAATTTACCCCTTTCGACCCATTACATAACCTACCCATTTTTTGTACCATATACCAACAGAAAATAAAACATGATTAGCTATTTACAGTTTTTGTAGCATTTTGAGCAAGCCTTATCATAATTTGTCATATAAATTGCATACAGACTTTGTTTCTGACAATTGTTTGATAGCAAATGTGCCACTTTTTATAAGCATGTTCTTGTTACTTTACTTTCTGCAAGAACAAAAAGTGGGATCCGGTGTTTATTAAAAGATGATAAACTTAGTATGAAGGATATTCCAATGTCACATGAGCCTACATTTGATTGCTACTAAAGAAGATTGACCATATGATTTGATCGAACCGGAGTGTCACGGGGTTTTCTGGGTGGTGTTTTTTGTGCGAACATTTAGTATTGGGAAAGCGAGTGGGTTTTCTTTTTCTTTTCAATGAGACACTCAAGTATAAAAGAATACCTTACAAATGGACTTGGTGGTTAAAATGGTACTAATAAGTGGCTTTCTTTGCATCTACAGTTTGTTGCTGCCAAACGTCATCATAAGAAGAAACATTGGCCTCCATCTTCAAAACAGTTTCACCTAAAACAATAAACAACAATAAACTACGACGAACAATACCAAATTCTCTCTATAATCTATAGAGTTTCTAACTTTTTCTATAACTTTTTTGGTTGCAATTATTTTCACAAAAACCAAATAATCTACACAAACACAAATACAGAGTACTATAACAGTAACACATCTCAGACACATGGTGTGTTTGCATAACTCTATTAAAAAAGCATAGCCAAACACCCCAATTAAGTTATGACAGACATATATTGATCATGTAAGATTTACAAAATCAATAAATTTAAAAGGAAACCTTGCATTGTTTTAGTAGACATTATAGTTATATATAAGCTATCAGTTATAAGCAAGATTTATTCTCCACATGCGTACAATATCATTTTGTAATTCGCATTTTTTTGTATATAGGTTCAAGCATTTTGTAGTTTAGATGGTAAGTTTACATATAATTAAAATTGTAATCTTCAAGGATCAACCATCACTTAATCTATTCTCTTACATATAGTTGCCTATCTACAGCTAAAGAAATTTAACAAACATTTGATAGAGAAATGTACTTAAATCATGAACATATGATAGTTTTATCTTTGACCCATAATACCCTTCTTTTTCTAAATGACATGTTGACCCACTCATACATGCCAGTGTGCCACGTATATTACAACCAAGTTTGTCAATACAGATAATTTCCTTAACATTTCCAGGATAAATTGGTTTTCAAGGATAGTGATGATGAATGCTCCTACTGATAGCTAATATAAATTAAATGCCGAACATAACTTTTTGTGGTCCAGGTAGTGTGCTTACTTGAACCTTGTACTTCTAAATACTAATGACACATTAGAAGATCATTGCCACTATGATGGATTGTTTCCTACAATGATGTTATATATTTTACAAAAAAGACCAAGATAAACATTATCATACATGATCTGCATAGATTTATGCAGTTAGACTTGATCTACAAATCTCAAATTGTATAATGACGAAAATTGCTAAACGCTAATGCTAAATGGTTCCTCAAGTAGCTAAACACTAAAGCCAAATGACTTTTAAAAGTTTTAATTCCAAACGCTAAACACTCCTACACATTCTTAAATGCTCATTGCCAAACATGCCCTAAGTCTTACTTTAAAAGGCTTTGTTATTCGCTTTTGCTAACTAACCAGATATACATATAAAATACAATGATATTAAAAAAACACAAACAGGTAATATACCTGCAGCGTTGCCAGACATCCCCTACATATGAATATACTTAAACCACAACCGATCAACTCTCAGCAACAATGTAACCTCTCTATACCACACATTCCTAGCATGATTAATGAACTTGCTCTTCATTTCCACAACAGCATACTTCCTCAGTCTCCCAAAGTGTATATATCTGTTAATAAAATCCTAAAAAAACTCACCAAAAAAATAACAGGTTGACTCAACTGATAACTCTATAAAACCATTTTGCACATATAGTTACACCCAAGCTTCTTCCCATGTGTACCCACACCAACTACTATCACCACCTGAAGAGGCTTGAGCACCGTACGTCAATTAAAAAACAGTACACATGTTAGGCCGCTGAAACTTCTTTGGCTTAGCATAGCCACCTATGAAATTAAATAAACCAATTTTGAATTTAGGATGTTAGGCATGGTGCACCTCAAGTACGTATGAAATTTTACCTACAAAGTCTTTTTAAATAGTGCATACCAACCTTGTACATATATACCTTAAGATCAATGGTTTCAGAATCTATTCCAACGGGAGCATCCTCACTAATTAAAAAAACAACCATCCCCCATCTTGCATGCGTCACAGGTTTTTGATAAAAAATAAAAAATAGTTATTTGACCACTTGGGCCCAAGTTTTCGTTGTATATCTGCACAAACATAAATTAAATATATTAAAATCTCTCACTTCCTATACAACTATAATTGTCAATCGTGAGCAAAAACATAACATAGAGTAGTGTGGGCGTTGAGAGGAAAAAAATAAATTAAATTCCAGGCTATTACATCTTCTAAAACATCATATATTTGATGAACGGATGTTCTCTCTATTTTCAATAACTAAAGACAATACATTTGATGAAATGGAGCACAAATGGTTTGAATCAACAAAGGTATGAAATAGCTTTAAAAAATTACAGTGACCAATGCATATAAAGCACATAAAGATGAACCTTTATATAAAATTGGAGATTCAGTTTGATGTCCATACCATATCTTACCATTTTTATCACATAATACGCTCTGTAAAAAATGCAATTGGTGAACAAATAAATCAATGCTACTTTTGACTCAACTATTTAAAAGAACGATTAAAAGATGAGCTTTTGGTCCCAAACTAACAAATCGCAGAACAAATGATATAGACTGAATGACAAAAAGAATCCTACTTACTAAATGCCTCATATAAATTATACTCCGTAGTAAATTAGTAAACGAAAGATGGAACTTACAATAATAAAGTTTGACATAAGGTTGAGCTCGTGAATCATCCTCGCAAGCTTTAAGTAACTAATAATAAGATTTCCCTTTTTTTTCTTGAATATAATTTCCGGTCGAGGTAAATTACACATGGTCTGCCCCTTTTTCTTTTCAACTACTCCACCTTTGTCAGCCCCACTTGTTTTCTTGTAAGCATAGCTTATGTCTGGATGTTTTCCTTTGCTTAGGCAACCGGCCCAAACTATCGTTGAATAACTGCCACATCAAAACAGAAAATCAGATTTGTTCACACGAATAATAAAATTCTTAGCTATAACAATTTTCACTTACCATAGTAAAATAACAGCAGCAGCCAACGACACACCAGATACAAAATTAATATTTGGAAGTTGTGAGAGTAAAAAATGTGTGGAACAAAATATGATGATCTAGTAAGAGTCTCTTAGCCTAGTGCAATCAGTGCACACCATTTGCATGAACTTTTGAAGTCAAGTTGCACAAGCCACCATGTACACTATGTTCACTCGTACTTTGTACTATCAGTTGCTGCGGTAATACTATCCAAGGCCCCGAGTTTCTGCTCAAAAGTATGTCTGGCTAGGTCTATGTAGCGATCATAACGAACCCCTTCCGAGGACTCATGGGTTGGGTCAAGAGACAAAATTTGTGCATTCCGAGCCTAAAACAATCAGAAAAACATAAAAAAAAATCATGTTGACTTCAAGTCGCAATAATTACATATTCAGATCTAAAACTCCATATTAATTATATATAATAGATCAGTAGCTACATATTTCATATTTCTAAAACTTTTACCAAAAAGAAACTTTCAGAAAAACACTACAATTCCTCCGGTGCAAAATAAAGTATAGAGCAGGCTTATTGGTCAATTGTTTCTTTTAATCCTAAGCTATAAAGAGCAAGTCAATAATAACGGGCCAAATTTTTACCACCATTGGTAATCTTTACAAAATGAAATGGTGCCAAACAAAATTCACCATCATTTGTGGTGTCGCCTACTGTTGCGTTAACCATACTGACAACTTCGCCTTCTGACAATGCAACTTGCACCCTTCAAACATCTTTAATGGATCCTCTAAACACCGCCTAAACCCATCCTGATTCCTATAAACAAAAAACTCAAGCCCTCTACTCTTTTTTGTATTACTATCAAACCCCAACGTCCCCATCTCAATCTCACCAAACCTCTCAAAAAACACTCTCAACCTCTCAGAATCCACCTCGGTCTCACATTACTCGCATAAACCTTCCTCCCAACATTCTCCCCACCCACCCCCATTCATTAACGACGTCAACTGAGAACTTTATAAAGTGAATCACATTATTATTGTAATAGCATAGTGACTAAAATCATAGTGAAAGTTTACCAATATCTTCTTAAAAATTGTAAAGGCTTTAAAGCAGATACACAAAGAAAAGGAAGAGATGATACTTACCACAATATCAATCTATAGCGATTGCAAGATTAGCGGTAGCAATTGCAGATATATGCGAGACCGGGAACCTTACGGTGTTAGACAATTATCCAATCCCCCCCCCCCCTCTCACAAATAGCTAATCAACAAAAAAAGTGAAAACTTTGTTACAACCGCCTGTTTGGACTTTTTAAGCGCTTTACTTACTACATTAATTAAAATATCACATTTACACAGTGTCATGGTTCAGCAAACTGATAAAAGGGACCACAAAATTAAAGCATCAAGATGTAAAAGCCACCAAACCTTAACAATCTAATGTGACTCGTAAATTAAAAATAAAACTTACCCTTTCGGACCAGCAGATTGATAATCTTTAGGGATAGATAACCTTGTAATCTCACCACACACCCGAAAGTGTCCCTTGATAGTAGTCCTAAGCTGCAACATACCAACAAAATACAATTTTTTAGCAAATTCATCAATATTGAAAGTATTATTGCACAATGTTGTATAAGGAAGATACACTATCAAAATAATCATTAGCACCAAATCCCTTAATATATACGGATTGTCTTAAGGAAAAATCAGTGTTGTATTTTAATACCTAAACCTAATTCAGAACCACCAATCCTTTCATTCTCTAATGTTCTTCCTTGCCATATTTATTATGTAAATTACAGTTTCAATAAAACCCTAATTTTTTTCCTATAGATTGAAACAAAATTAAAAGAAAAATCGAAAACCCTTTTAAAATACTAAAAGCCCTATATCAATTTCAAACAAAATCAGAAATTAGACAATAAAAATCATACCTTTAGGCCATTAAAATCATATCAATTTCAATTTGATTGGAAGCACTGCAACAACAATTAAATTAAAACATACTTTCTTCAATTTGTTTTCAAAGCGCCCAATATTTTATTTAGGGTTAGAGTTTGAACATTGAGTTAAAAGAAAATTTGTGAAGTGTGGCTCGACCGGAATGATTGTGTGGTTTTGTTTTCCTATGTTTCACTTTTAACCCTTAACTATTTTGTAAGCTACTCCGCTTTTTTTAAGTTTTAAAATTTTATACTTTTGCCACATATACTTTTGTATATATTTTGTAGTCAATTTACTCAAAAACGAATTTTAATAATTGTTTTTCCTAAATCAAGAAATATTTAGGGGTTATTGTTAAATATGTTTTGAAAGATAATAATAATAATTGTTAAAATATTACTTAATAAGGAATGAATTGATTTTTTTGAAATGAAAAATTCCCATTAAGGGTTTTACTTTATTATATAAAAGATTAGTTTTAGTTAAGATTCATTTTGGATAACCGTAAGGCCATTTATATCAATCTCTATCTAATACTACCAATATAGTTTTGATGTGTAACTTTGATCTAACACAAGAATAATGTTACATGCATGCAATTTATTTGAAACAATTGTACTTTCATTTCTGCATATATAATATAACGATAAAATACACCAATTTATGATCCTGTAAGTACACTTTTTAAACCTATGCATGTTCTTGTTCTTTTCATCCTCCCACCTCTCTTTATAATCTAAACTTATCCTAAACCAAACATATCTATTTTCCGGCGGTCGGCTTTGGACGGCCGTCCGGACCTCTTTCTTTTTGTACTTTTTCTTTTTCTACAATAAAGCCTTACCCACAGATCTGTCATCCCACATCTTCGTTGTTGCTGTTGTCATCACTGCCGCCACTGCTGTCTTCTGCTCAGATTTGCTACCATCCGGTTCCTTCTGCTCAGATCTGTTGTGGCCCGTTATTGACGGCTCGCTGCTGCCTAGGGGTTTGATTTTAGATCTGTTAGATTTTGGTCTGGCTCCTTTAAAGATGCCTAGTTTTATCATCTATGTATGTATTATGTACTTTTGTCAAGCTACACCTGCATATGATTGTGTCTGTCAAAAGCTCACTTTGGTGATTCCCCCCACCCTTGTATGGTGTTGTTGTAGTCTGTCACAACTATTAGGGTGTATGTCTTGCTTTGTCTTAACTTGTTATGTTCGATGTAACTTGTTGTTCGATGTAACTTGTTGTATTCAAATTTCCTCCATTTGTGAGATGTGATATGAAATTTTTGTTAAAAAAAAAAAAAAAAAAAAAAAAAAAATCCATGTTTGAATTGATGGTATCTATAAATTTATTGTCTTCTTGTAATGGTATCATTGATCATATGTCTATTTATATATCGTTGTACTTTTATATTCATACGTCTTTTCCATCACCATCTTTTTAAAGGAATGTTTACCTCACCCTAAAACAAATAGGTTGGGATGAAAGTTGACCTTTGTGAGTTTATGGAATTTATATTTCTCAAAAGGTCACCCTTATGGAATTTATATTTCAGAGATAGCTTTAAGTTAACTTTAAATAGAATTTAAAACAAGAGATAATTATATGACTAGATCGTTGCCATATGCCCCTATGGTTAATCACTTTTTAGACTAGGAAGTAATTTTAATTCGAAAATAGACCGGGCAACTTGTACAACAGGACTTGTCAGCTTATAAAATTCGACAAGTGTCCCGTTGTACAAGTTGTCCGGTCGCCCGATCTATCGAAAAAGTTGCCTGAGCGACTGGTCTATTTTGGTAATTTTCCCTAAAAACAATCATGGTTCGCAATGACAAAGACAAGTGTGTCTAAGATCTTCCCCTCTAAACTTTTCTAGTTTACACATTTTTCTTTTATAAATATCATTATAGAGAATGCATGGATGAGGTTATTCAGCATTCAGCAAGGTAACATTGTGACCGTTTTCTGGCAGATTTCCTAGTCACCCCAAACGGGTAGTTAGTAAGGTTTGAAACTTTTAATTCTTGAGAAATTTTTTGTAATTTATCACTGGGTAATTTGGTGATTGTTTAAAGATCTGTATGCATGGGTATACTATATTTATATGGTTTTGGTTATTAAATTCAATTAATCCATTTCATACAATAGATCATCTTATTGTTCCGTGTCACTAATTAACGTAGTACGCAACCACATAATACATTATTCAAAGATGTCTATCATAACAATGTTACATCATCAATAAATATTGAAGAGAGAATATAAGTTTATAGAATGAATGCCATAAATAAGTTATCGATATTCAACTGAATACTTGAACTTCTGAATTAGACTAAAGTAGTTAATAAGTAATTCATAAAATTTTAATGATTTAATTGACTTATATCACAAAAACTTAATTAATTAAGTTATGTAAAAGGTTTTTAATTTTTCAGCTAATTAAAATAACTTCCTTAAAAAATTAATAAAGTTGAGATCTCCCAATTAAATCACATATTTTTCTTGAACGCCAGAATTATATTAAAAAATAGGTACTAATAAGGCAGTAGAAGCCAAAAAGTACAAAAACAAATCTAAAAATAAACAAAACTACATATTATAAATTACTCTCGAAGCTTTAACTGCAAAAACTACAAAAATGATGAAAAAACTCTTGTCAATTAAAGATAACCATGACGAGAAAAATCCCCTCCCACGTAGGCCATGCTATCGGTTTTCACTTTGCGATGTTTTTGATGCAGTCCTGTACAAGCCCAGGAAAGGTTACTACAAGATAAGATATATTAACAAATGATCCGGACAATTTAGATTTGCTCGATACTCTCAGCAACGAGAAGCAATTCACAGTAGCAACCAACAAGTACTCGCAAACAACTTGCACACGATAGGCTCCCCACATTGATTAAGTAAAAAAAGGTAGATTTTTAAGTCAGTCATCCCAACACATACTCGCTTTCTTATGCCTATTCTGATACCATAGATATGAAAAATGAATAATAAAGTCCACAATGCCAACATTCCTCTTCTCCCCATACCGAAATATAGATTCTTTCAGAATGTCCAAAGCTCACACCAAGCAGTATAAATGATAGTGAAAATAATATCCTTAGCCTTATGCAAATTACCCTGGCTATTAAGAAAGTCTAGGAACTCAATAGGAGGAAGCTGAAAAGGGATATTCAGGTTTAGCCACTTAACAAATGATTCCCAAACCCTATTCATGATAATACATTCATATATCGTCTGATAGATAGATTCCAGACCATTACTACACATTAGGCATATGAGAGAGATATTGTTGATACCAAGAAACCATATGTTAAAACTGGTTGGCAAATGATCCTTAATCAGTCCCCACACATGAATATTAACTTCTTGAGGATCTATCTTATTCCACCTAGTCGCCAGGTAATCACTAGGTAAGGACAAACAATCAAGGTGTTTACTTAACCCGTTAACCAAAAATGAATCCATTGTATCAAAAGACCATCTCCAAGAATCGTCTAATTTGACAATAGCAAATAGCAACCTGCTTAAAAATATTACAAATCCTATGATTTTGATCATCTTCATTAATACCTCCACTTAAGGGACGTCTTCAATTCCAAGAGAAATTCGAGCCATTGCAACAAACCCCAACTACAACATTTTTGAACTCTTCCAGTAAGAAAAGATGAGAAAATTGTTCCGCTAATGGAGTGTCATTAATCCAGACATCATGCCAAAATCATGCTTAAATATTATAAAGCTTATTATTATTATTATCATTATTATTATTATTATTATTAAAGCTCTTTATCTTGCATGACATGATAGTATTCATGGTTTAATAATTTATATTAGGGTATGATTTATGTGATCACGCGTAAGATAACAAATAGAGTAACAAGAAGCAATTTTTCATTGTATTTCTTTTTTACGGAAACTCATTAAAAAGTTTAGTAAAAAGTTGGAGCAAAAATTTACGTACAATAATTTTTTGGATCAATAATCCATTCAAGCCAGTTAGGTTTCAGATTTCTACTTCTATTGTTATTTTGCAAGAATAGAAATGATGTCTCATAAGACTCTATATATAATTATATATATGTGTTAATGATATACAACTCGTGTAATATGTGACTATCTTGAACTAAATATATATTTCAACTAATTTATAATCATGTGAAACTTTAGAATAACATACAAAATAACTTACAACGAATTTAAATTATTTAAAAACAATGGTATTGACCTTTTGTTTTTGTTAATAAGGGAATGACAAAGGTAGCTCTTTATGTATCTTCTAATTACACGGTACCTTGTCAATTTCTTGTTGTTTTCAACATTCGTGTAGATTTAGTCGTACCTTTAAATACTTGTTAAGCCCTGTAAGTTTATGATTCATTCATTCATTCATGTCTATATTATGTGTATCCATATTAATTTATACTTGTATCATCATATACGTTTTCTTGATCTATCACGATCATTTGTAAGGAATATAATGTTTACCTCATCCGAAAAGAGACTGACGCGTAAAGAACGATATAGTTAATAGTTTTAAACAACTTTAGGTTGTATTTTGCGACAGAACTAAAAAATTTATAACACTAGCTTATTGACAAACACAAACATTGATGTGTAACTTTGATCTAACACAAGAATAATGTTACATGCATGCAATTTATTTGAAACAATTGTACTTTCATTTCTGCATATATAACGATAACATGCACCAATTTATGATCCTATAAGTACACTTTTTAAACCTATACATGTTCTTGTTATTTTCAACATCCACTGCTTCATGACAGGGCTATAGCGACGAATGTTTCTGTCGGAAATCCGTCGGTATAAGTGGTTTCCGACGGATTTGTGACAAAAACAGTGTGTCGCATAATCTATCGTCGCTATTAGTTTCCGTCTGAATTCTGTCGGAAATAGCGACGAGGAACATTGTGTCAGAATTCCGTTGCTGATGTTTTCTGTCGAAGCCAGTCGGAAAATATCTGTTGGAAAGTCGCCGGTAAAAAGTCTGTCAGAAATCAGTCGGAAAATTATAAATTAAAATTAATGCAATAAACCTGTATTTAAATAGCTATTCATGTCCTGTATTTAAATAGCTTTAATAAATTAAACCAGTAAATTAAAATGATAATTCATATAAAACATAGAACCATTGAACAAGAATCATATATATCACCAAATGCCATCAGTTACATCGTTCACGTTTCAAAATCCAAACAAAATGATTCAAAGACATAAAAGATAGAAATTAGAGTTTAAAATCCAAATATTCATATTCATAATGATGTGACAATATCCAACTACTTTGGGGGGCCTGGATTGTTAAACTTCCTTAACACCGAGTTAATGTCGTTCATCTTTTGTTGCCACTCTCTCTCTCTCGAGCTTCTTCACGAGCAGTCGCCGCTTCTTCACGAGCATTCGCGTCTAATTCCCATTGATGCAAATGTGCCTGCACTTGATGTTCTACCTGTCGTTGTAACTGCACTTGCATCTCAATTTCTCTTGCTCTCATTTATGCGTTATCCTCTTGCAATTTTCTTACCATCTCTTCCAAAGTTCGCACCTACATTGTACCAAGTCTCATTTGTGAGAAATTTTGCACCAACTGAATATGTGGCTAGAAGCAATTTTTCGTTGTATTTCTTTTTTACGGAAACTTATTAAAACGATTAGCAAGAAGTTGGAGCAAAATTTTACATACAATAATTTTTTGGATCAATAATCCATTCAAGCCAGTTAGGTTTCAGATTTCTACTTCTATTGTTATTTTGTAAGAATACTACATATACACTGATGAGTGATTTAAATTATCTTCATTTTATTTTTATTTTCTTTCTTTATATGTCTCATAAGACTCTATATGTGTTAATGATATATATCTTGTGTGATATGTGATGTGACTATCTTGAACTAATATATGTTTCAACGAACTAATTTATAATCATGTGAAACTTTAGCATAATATATAAAATAACTTAAAACGAATTTAAATTATTTAGAAGCAATGTTATTGACCGTTTTCAGTTAATAAGGGAATGACAAAGATAGCTCTTTATGTATATTCTAATTACACGGTACCTTGCCATTTTCTTGTTCTTTTCAACATTTGTGTGGATTTAGTCGTACCTTTAATTACTTGTTAAGCCTTGTAAGTTTATCATTCATTCATTCATGTCTATATTATGTGTATCCCTATTAATTTGTACTTTTATCATCATATACGTCTTCTCGATCTATCACGATCATTTGTAAGGAATATTACCTCATCCGAAAACAGATTGTCGCGTAAAGAACAATATGCTTAATAGTTTTAAGCAACTTTAGGTTGTATTTTGGGATAGAACTAAAAAATTTATAACACTTCTTGACAAACTCAAATAGCTAAATAGCTATAATGATGATTCAAATATATATTTTCATATTTCTAAATTATCATCTTTTAGCTTTTATTAGTTTTAAGATTCATTTTGGATAACCTTAGTTAAGACCATTTATATCAATCTCTATCTAAGTACTACCAATATAGTTATGATGTGTAACTTTGATCTAACACAAGAATAATGTTACATGCATCTATAACGAAAAAATACACCAATTTATGATATCCTGTAAGTACACTTTTTAAACCTATTCATGGTATTGTTCTTTTCAACATCCATGTTTGAATTGATGGTATCTATAAATTTATTGTCTTCTTGTAATCGTATCATTGATCATATGTCTATTTATATACTTTTTTAATCTGTACTTTTATGTTCATACGTCTTTTACATCACCATCTTTTTAAAGGAATGTTTACCTCACCCTAAAACAAATAGGTTGGGATGAAAGTTGACCTTTGTGAGTTTATGGAATTTATGTTTCAGAGATAGCTTTAAGTTAAGTTTAAAAGAAAAAATCATGGTTGGCAATGACAAAGACAAGTGTGGCTAGAATCTTCCCCTCTAATTAAACTTTTCTAGTTAACACATTTTTTTTTTTTTTTTTTATAAATATAATTATAGAATATATGGATGAGGTTATTCAACTTTGCGACCGTTTTCGATCATTTTCCTAGTCACCCCATTCTCAAACGGTTACTTAGCAAGGTTTGAAACTTTAAACTCTTGAGAAAAATTATGTAATTTGGTGATAGTTTAAAGATCTGTATAGGATTATATTATATTTTGATGGTTGCATGGTTATTAAATTCAATCCATTTCATACCATAGATCTTATTGTCCCGTGGCACTAATTAACGTAGGACGCAAACACAAAATACATATATGATTCAAAGACGCCCATCAGGACAATGTTACATCATCAATACATTAAAGGAAATAATATTAGTTTACAGAATGAATGTCATAAATAATTTGATCGATTTCTGACATATTCAACTGAGAACTTGAACTTCTAAATTAGACTAAAGTAGTTATTAAGTAATTCATAAACTTATAATGATTTAATTGACTTAATATCAAAAAACTTAGTTTAAAATAGGTTGTTTATTTTTCACTTAATTAAAAAAACTTGCTTAAAAAAATAATAAAGTTGAGGATCTCCCAGTTAAATCACATACTATTATTTATGACTTAACTAAAAAGTGAAACAAACAAGCCAAAATATCTTAAATGTATTGTCATAAGAACCAAAAATAATGAACTAGTCAGGTATCATATCGGTTCAACTGAAAACCGTGATGTGATAATATTAGTAACAACCATTTATAAAAGGAGCTCAAATGTCTTATATAATATTGAGAGAATTGCAAAAATCGTCCTTAAAGTTTGGCTAAATTGCACATTTTGTTCCGAAAGTTTAGAAAGTGCAAGGATCGTCCATGTGGGAAACTTTTGGGGCAAAATTAGTCCCTGGCCAACATCAAATGACTAAAATACCCTTGTCATTATATTACATTTTAGTTTCTTACACAAATGGTCCCTGTGTTTCGCCAGGTTTTGCTGATTTAGTCCTAATTTTTTTTAATTTATTTATTTAACTATTCATATTAGTATTGTTATTTTATAACTTTTCGTCCGTTTTTATCCGTTTTTCTTATATTTTTGTCTGTTTTCTCAAATTTTTTTTGTTTTTCGTCTGTTTTTCTTACATTTTTGTCTGTTTTTCTCACTTTTTTCCGTTTTTATCCATTTTTCTTACGTTTTTGTCCGTTCTTCTTACGTTTTTTCCGTTTTCATACGTTTTGTCTGGTTTTTCTTAAGTTTTTGTTCGTTTTTCTTATGTTTTTTCTGTTTTCATACGTTTTTGTCCGTTATTCTTACGTTTTTGTCCGTTCTTCTTTCGTTTTTTCCGTTTTCATACGTTTTGTCTGTTTTCTTACGTTTTTGTCCGTTCTTCTTACGTTTTTTTCCGTTTTCATACGTTTTTGTCCGTTTTTCTTACGTTTTTGTCCGTTCTTCTTACATTTTTTCTGTTTTTATACGTTTTTGTCCATCTTTCTTACGTTTTTGTCCGTTCTTCTTACGTTTTTTCCGTTTTCATACGTTTTTGTCCGTTCTTTTCACGTTTTTTCCGTTTTCATAAGTTTTTGTCCGTTTCTCTTACATTTTCGCCCGTTTTCTCACTTTTTTCCGTTTTCATACGTTTTTGTCCATTTTTCTTACGTTTTTTCCGTTCTTCTTACGTTTTTTTCCGTTTTCATACGTTTTTGTCCGTCTTTCTTACGTTTTCGTCTGTATGAAAACGGAAAAAATGTAAGAAGAACGGACAAAAACATATGAAAACGGAAATAACGTAAGAAGAACGGACAAAAACGTATAAAAAGAGAAAATACGTGAGAAAAACGAACGAAAACATAAGAAAAATGGACAAAAACGTATGAAAACGAAAAAAACGTAAGAAAAACATATGAAAAAGGAAAAAAAAAACGTAAGAAGAACGGACAAAAACGTAATAAAGATGGACAAAAACCTATGAAAACGGAAAAAAACATAAGAAGAACGGACAAAAATGGGAAAAACGTGAGAGAAACGGATAAAAGCATATGAAAACGGAAAAAACGTAAGAACGGACAAAAACGTAAGAAAAACGGACTAAAATGGGAAAAAAAAACGTGAGAAAAAACGGACAAAAACGGACGAAAAATGAAAAAAACTTGAGAAAAAGGGACAAAAACGTAAGAAAAATAGACAAAAACGGACGAAAAAGTATAAAAAAAATAATACTAATATTAATAGTTAAATAAATAAATTAAAAAAAAAATAGGACTAAATTAGCAAAACCTAGCGAAACACAGGGACCATTTGTGTAAGAAACTGAAATGTAATATAAGGACAAGGGTATTTTAGTCATTTGATGTAGGCTGGGGACTAATTTTGCCTCAAAAGTTTCCCACAGGGCCGATCCTTGCATTTTCCAAACTTCCGGGACGAAACGTGTAATTTGACCAAACTTTAGGGATGATTTTTGCAATTCTCTCTATAATATTTGTTGGTGATTTTACATCACCAATATGATTTAAGTGTAATGGATTGACTTAAGTGATCAATGTGTAATCATGATAAATATTCAACAAGTCGGGGTTGTGCGGAATGCACACTTGTATGTTGTTATTTTGATTATCGCCCCGAATCACGGGGGTCCGGGGGCAGCACCCCCGGTAGCGGGCTTCCAGGGGCGGCAGCCCCTGGTAGCAGGGTCCAAGGGGCAGCGCCCTGGCTGGGGTCGAGCTGATTTGGTATAAAGTGCTATGTTAAAAACGCACTTAAAAATAAAATTCGCATTACTTTGGACCTTAATTTTACCCTTTGATTTAACTGATTCAGTAGTTAATTAACTGCTATGGCAGTTACTACCATATTCAGTTTTTTGGTCATATGTTGGTTCTGTTTCTCTGGTTCGGTTTTTTAATAACATAAAAACACATTCTCGTTTAAAAAATCTGAGTTTTATCCGATTAAAGATTTCGATAGAACAATCGAAATACTTCGATCTGAAAGTGTTAAACGACTCTCAAATTACTGTGATCCAAATAATTCTAACAATATTAATATGAGACAGTTTGTTACATTGTAACTACAAATCTGCTAGTTTCATATGGCGTCAAATAATAAAATTACCAAACCAAGATAATTGTTTGTCAATATACACTTTCTTCTAGCTTAAAGCCACTAGCCAAAATAATAATAATAATAATAATAATAATAATAATAATAATAATAATAATAATAATAATTACGTTTCAATAAATATAATAATTTATAATAATAATAATAATAATAATAATAATAATAATAATAATAAGATTGCACGCAATGCCATGAAAGATGAAAACTTATAGAAACAAACATTTTATCTTTTTATTATTTATTTTATTATTTTTTGTTTTGAAATGGCAATGTTATTAAAAGCCACAAGGGTGAAAGAAGATACAACATAAGGCTTAGTTAGAGCGACAAAAAATAAAACAAAAGAGGAAAAACAACGAAAAACAAAACACAAAAGAAGAGGCCTATAAAAGCTATGGAAGGTCTCATTTTCGCAGGAGAATGTATCCAACCGGTTCCATGTAACCCGATACTTAAAAGCCATGCATGTTTGAAATCCACAATAAAAAAATTCTCTGAACAACGGGAAATATACCTTCATTACAATAAGCAATCCTCACATTCACTAATGTCGCGTGACTAATTCTATTTCTCCAATTCCATATATGCCAAAGGGTCGTTAAACAAACTCCATGAAAAGCTCTACAAACAACAGATTATTCGGCACAAGTTTTGGGAAGGTATTTTCTTTACAACAGTATACCCTGCCAAAACTACAAAAATAATTTACATGAAGCTTAAGTTGTTTTTAATTGATCAAATAATTGGTTACACTAAATCAAGAAAAATTAATGCACTCACTATTTACCCTTAGCTAGCTAGCTCCTGTGTACAAAACTAGCATATAAAGTTTAAATACATTATACATATGAACAAATCTTTAGGATTGTTTTGTTAGTATTCCAACAAAGTATCCAATTCTGAAAATGTCGATGGGCCGATGTCATCATCTGGATCGTAATCCTTCATTCTCAAACCGTGTTTCGGTAATATGGATGTAGATGATGATGTCCCGGTCATAGTCATAGCATTGCTTACTGCAGTATCGTGAGACAAACTTGCTGTAGAAATATATCGCTCTACCTTGCATTGACCAACGACATTATCCTTCTCTAGCTTATGACCCTTTTTCGACCAGTAAAGGGTTGATCCAGATGCATATGGTACTATTTCCTTACTAGCATATTGGTGTTCATTCATGTATGGACCAGCTTGATAAGCATTAGTATCAAAATTATAACTATAAGATGGACCAAGAATATTTTTGTGATCTTCACTTTGATGAATTTCAAGTTGGTCATGGGAGAAGTAGGATGGATTATAAGTGAAGCTCGTGTCATTATTCAGGGCCGAGTGTTCCATCAATGGAGGTAATTGTGATGGACTATCCAGAAGCTCATCGACAAAAGAGTTCAAGCCATGATCTGCGACCGGGCTTCTTTGTGCTACCGTGTTCTTGTGAAAAACACGACATACTACCCATTCATCCTATGAGATAATTAATGGATTAAACACAAAATCAAATTAGAACTTTTTTGATAATACATACTAGAGAAAATACATACATTTACAAAATGTTGAAATTGAAATGGATGTATATATTACGACATTAATGATATAATGATTTGAAACTTGCACTAAAGCTATTGGAACAACGT
This sequence comes from Artemisia argyi, assembly GCA_030686995.1. Taxonomy (NCBI): domain Eukaryota; kingdom Viridiplantae; phylum Streptophyta; class Magnoliopsida; order Asterales; family Asteraceae; genus Artemisia; species Artemisia argyi. The sequence continues at coordinate 38,462,225 of CM060687.1, forward strand.
ATTGGATTACTATTTTATTGCTTATTACACAAGTTATGCTTCTATAATTTCCTCAATATCAATTCTGGTTTAAATGCATATTGATTTGTCTAATGCCTATCATAGACTAGCTTCTTGTGTTTTTATAACTAAAGCATATGATTCTTGCTTTCTTTGTAACAGTTTTTACCTTTTAGTTTCTGGTGAACAAATAACCCAAAAAAAAAAAAAAAAAAAAAAAAAAAAAAAAAACTTGACACTTTTTGGTGTAAGAAAACATCTTTAAACTATAGCTAAAAAAAACCATCTTATATACTTCTTTGAATCTCGTCCTATGTTTGGAAAACCATGTGACTTATGATACAGAAAATTATGTCGAGTTTTACCATAATTTGTTTTCAGTCTATTATATTATGACTAAGTTATACTGCTACAGTGCTATTTTGTCCCATCACATAAAATAACAGCATGTTTCCCCAATTTTTACGTGAACGTATGATATCATTGTATCATTGTATATATGTAGCGATCGACGTACCTCAGAGGGTTGCGCCATGTTGTAATACGAGAATTTGCCTTCGAGTCTAAACTCGTGCATCACCCAGTTTGTCTTCTCCCCTTTAGGAGCTCTCCCTATGTAGAAAACAAGCGTTTTCTTCATTCCTACCAACTTTCCCACGGGTCGAAAAATCTCTTTATCTTTTCCTGTTGCTTTCCAGTAACCGGATTCTGTTGCTCGATTTGTTCTCATGCCTGTTGGATACTTCCGATCTCTTTGACAAAAGAAGAACCATTCCTTCTCACCCATCTTAGCTTTCTCTACACCGCGTTTTCATAAAATCAAAAAGCTAGCCAACTAGATAATAAGCAGTTTTGAATAATCAGATTTAAAAGTAACTCGATTTATTGAAACGGGATGGCTTATTATAGTATAAACTAAACTTTTTTGGAACAAAGAGATGCAACTTTTAACATGCATATATATTGGCACTGCTTAAATTACTTTATATATTGATTCTTATCAATAAGCAGTTTTTACCTGATTATTTTACAAAAAAAGCTTATGTTACTTTTAAGTTATTAGCTAAGGAATCTTTAAAACTTATTGTTATATATTTTATGTAAGAACAATAAACATATAATAGGCAGTTTCTAACAAGACAAAGTATAAAACATACTAGGTAAATCCCATGGTTCACACTTGTTGAGATCAGCTTCTCCAATAGCAGTCGCGGTGAAGGATCGATTAAGAACTTTAGGAGTAAGATAATGGGTAACAATCTCTTCATCGGTTGGATGGAATCGAAATCCAGGAGGGAGGCTGATTATTGCATCGTCTCCTTCATTTATTTGTGGTGCTAATTCCATGTGCTCTTGTATGCACTACGCTCCAACAATTATATATGAAGTTGCTTTTTGTGTATCTTTGGTTAATGATCTATATATGAAAACAACTTATGAGAACCTAAAAGATGAAAAATGAATTGAATGTGTGTTAAATAGAAGAGACGCGTAGATGGCAAGTAACTTGTGTAATAAGACTCATGCTGTACTATCAAATGTCAAATATTCCTTTCTTTGATTAAAATTAAAAAAATTACTAAAATAACCTAATATGTTTATTATAATGCTATAATGTATGCCACGTATTCAAAAGGTTTCTTTAAGATCTTGTATATCTAGATTGATTGTGATCCATAATTATTTTCCACACTTTTCATAAGGTAAGTAATTGATTGTAGTAAAAAACCAGTCTTAAGAAATATACCTGAAATAGTAAGTATATATTTAAATTTCATGTTGCATTGTGTTATACCGTTCAACGTCTCACCAAATCCGACATACAAGTTCAGTTTGCTTTCATCTTAAAATCGATTGACAATAGACTCAGTAGCTGGTCAGTTAATCTTCTATGTTAACTCTGACTTTGATATTATAGTTTTACCGATATGAGATTGGTTTGCACAACCAGATTATAAGTTGTTATAAAGACGCTTGTCTTTAAAATAGGAAAAAAAATGAAAATAAAAATTTATTTTCTTGTTCATTTTTGTTTACAAGCAACTGGATTAGCCTTGAATGTAAGAACTAAACGATAAAGTCTTTAACGTGTTACTGATCATGTGAATTTATAGAAGCATTATCAATAAAGTCAAGAAGTATTTAAAGATGTTTAATTTGAACACGACCCAACACAATTAATGTCATGTGGAAAACAGATACTAGTGACATTCTATTTACATTTTCTTACAAGTTTCAATTATAGCGGGAAAAAAATGTGGAATTCTACCACCTTTTCAAAAAGATTTATTAATAGTGTACATGAATATTCTTCTAGAGTTCTAGCTAGTCATATACTGATGGGATTTTAGAAGATCAAAATATTATCCTTTTTCTTTTTGAAAAGTATGTATGAAATAACTTGTTGAAACATATTTTTCTTTTTGAAAAGTATGAAATAACTTGTAAAAACATATTGATTTGACTCGAATATAGAATACTCAATGATTGAGATTATGATCATATGTTTCATAGTCGGAGATCGCGGTGGTGGGTCTAAGGGAGGCAGAGGATTGGGACCCATTATAATCTTTTCACATTAAAACTTTTCATTTGTAATAGTTTAAATTATCGTCGACCTTTTCGTCAAAGGGACAACTCTTCTCCTAGTTTCATCTTGTAAAAACATATGAGCACAAACATATATTCGCCAGGACAGATCCATTTGGATGCGGGATTTGGCACGAACCACACCAGATTTTAGATTACGAAATACAGAAAATTAGTTTTCTCGATTGCTTTTTTAGAGCGTTGGGTATGGTCACGTAACACCTACGCCAAACCAACATGGCACGGCGTCAAGCCGACGCCACCATACCCGCCTTCCCTGCATGCGCCATCGCGAGTGAGTTCAATAGCTTGAGCCAAAGATGAGAAAAGTTGAAAAAACACTAGCCATTGGCCGCTCCAACGAATAAAACTTTTTTTTTTTTTTTTTTTTTTTTTTTTTTATTCCACATTTGTATATATCTTACCCAGTTACCCTATTTAACAACTTTTCATGCAACTTTCTTTTATCTTCTCTGCCATAATACTTAAAAAACTTCAAATATTGTAAACTATGAACACGGATAGTCGATACGAATCTGATGATGAAGGTGAGTATTGCTTTTGTTGAAAGCTTATCAGTATAATCAATCGTTGCAACAAAAAGAAGCTTAAAGTTCACACTCGTGTAATCTGACAAACAGTGAACGTGATGTTGAACAGAACATTTGTTGGCCGACTATTTTGGTGGTAATCTAAATATATGGAGTACTATTTTAGACGTCGATATCGTATGAGCAGAAAACTATTTTTAGAAATAGTTGAAGGTATTTCTACTTATACTTCCGACCCACTTCCCGGGCATTTTAAATTCTTTAGAGCCTAGCGTGATTGTATGGGTCAAATGAGTAGAAGTCCTATCATGAACTGCACTTCCACGATACACCAATTGGCATACGACATAATACACAGAGACGGAGACAGTGGGGGAGCCAGGGGGTGCTCGGCCCCCTCCAACACTCTCAATAGCTTTGCTATTTACCTTATAAAATTTAAGCATATGACGCAATTATAGGCAAATGACCCCCCTAACCTTTAGTTAAATTATTTTCTTAGCCTGAGAAAAAAAAAATCGGCCCCCCTTATTCCTAATTCTTGGCTCCGTCCCTGATAATACATAATGCATTTGGTGAATATTTGAAAATTGGTGAACATTATGCATGTGATTATCTATATTATTTTACTATGTGCATTACTGGTTTGTGCACGTTTGAGTTTTTAAAGAAACCAGACTTTTTAATAACACCAAATTTATATGCTACACATAAGAGGGTTTTTGGGTTTCCGGGAATGCTTGAAAGCATTTATTGTATGCATTGAGAATGGACAAATTGTCCGAAAACATGGCACGAGAATTTTGCAAGAGCTGATAAAAAAAATAACCAACTGTAATGCTTAAAGTTGTTGCATCGTACGATTTATGGATTTGGAATGCCTTTTTTGGTGTAACAGGTTCGAATAACGATCTTAACATTTTAAGTTATTCTTCGTTATTCAGCAAACATATTGATGACATCGCCACTATGGCTCTGTATTTTAAGTAAATGGAGTTATATATGAAAAAGGGTATTACATAGCCGACAGGTGTTACCCACAGTGGGTAACTTTTGACAAATCATTTACGGTGGCACGAGACGAGAAACATGAAATCTTTAACTTGCTACAAGAAAGTGCAAGAAATGATGTCGAACGAGCTTTTGGTATCCTCTGACGCATGCTAGACTATCAACAAGCTACGAAAGAATCTTGTACACTTGCATCATATTGCATAACATGATTTTTAAAAATCAAAAGTTTGCGATAAGTGAATTCAACGAATTATATATTAGTTCGCAACAAAGTATACATTGTACTTAGATCGAGAGATGCAATATACAACGAATGAAAGCCAAAGAATCACGTGATAAACAAACACATAAAACTCAACAAAAAAATATTATGAAGCATCTATGGTATTAACAACAAAATTTGATTATCGATAATTTTATGCATTGTTGTTATTTGGTAGTTTTTGTATTTTTTTATTTTTTTTTCGTATATTTTTTTTTATGTAATTATTTTTGTTTTAATAAATGAAAAATTAGTTTGTTGAAAAAAAAATTAAAAATTAAATAAAATTATGAGTATCAAAATTGAGGTTTTGGCTTAAGTGATGTGAGGAGGGGTGGGTTTAGGTGTGTGAGAGCGTGAAATGAATAAATGCTAAAATGACATGACGTTACACATTTTCTAAGCTTGGCTTGAACCACCGTACTTAATGCTCTTACATAAATTCAACATTTGATCATATTTGGTTCTACTTTCTTACTTTATTGTGTAACTTAATATCTTTTAAGATATAACTTTAGTGCTTACGCTTAAAGTTGTATACATGCGTACGTTTATATATTTTTATATCCATTGTATGGATTTTATCGCTTCTGTTGACCTATATAATTACAAGATTTATATCATTGTTAATTTTTTTATGCGCAAGTAAACAGATTTGTTTATGATTAGTGTAGTTTCCGCTATCAGTTAAAACGGCTAAGTTTTGTTAATAAGAGGCTTGGCAGTGCATGCGGTAGGCTGCGGGGAGGGGTGGTTCCCCTGCGGGAACACCGCCGCCGACCCTGCGGGGTGGCTGCGGTAGGCAGTGCAGCGGGAAGCTTTACCGCACAAGGTGAGAGCAAAAATCGACCGTTAGGGGCATTAAGTGAGTGAGTGAAGGGTGAGGGGTGTGATGCCAATAAAAAGTGAGTGAGTGAAGGAGAAAGTGGGAGAGTGATGTGGCATAAGAGGATTGGGTGTAAGTGAGTGAAGAGATTTAAGGTGAGGGGTGTGTTGTCAACCCCTGATAATCAAACAAGTTGGGAAAACGTAGTACGGAGTAAGTATAGGCTTTAAAAGAACATATAGTTCGGATTTTTGTTTGCAAAATCATAAATGCAATAACAAGTTAACAACTAAGAATAACTTTATGAAATTATAAGATAAATAGCTTAATGATAATAACAAGATCACGCCCAATATTAACTTGTTTTTTATATAACATGACATGTAGTTTATACTACATGTTTCTTTTTTTTTAGTAAAAGTGAACTTCCATCCTGGTAAAATATATTCACCAAAAAGTGTTTAAAGTACAATAGAATGTGACCGAAATGTCACATTAACCTCAAGCAACCGCTTGAACAACTTCTAGATCATTTATGATAGGCCATAAATGAACAACTAGCTACTAACAACTAGAACAACCAAAAAATAACATAAGATGACATGCCAATCTTATGAAAAAACAAAATATAATGTTACTTCCTAGCAGACCTTGGAGCTTGAAATCATTAAATTATCCCGGTAAGTCGTATACCTGAGCCGCATAATCGTTGGAAAAATAATCCTCAAGCTCTTTACCTCCACCTGATGTTGAAGCTTTGAATGCTCGTATGCAAAGGTTAAAAGGTATTGATGGTGAGAACGCCAGTGTATCTCAGCCAAAGAAAGCTACTAGGGTTTTGTGAAACCCTATTTTGGGACCGGATAGTGACAAAGCTGGTAATGATGCTAATGCAATGAATATCCTAACTAGTCTTGGTGAGTTGAACATGGATTCAACGATGAACCCTAGTTTGGGATCTGATGGTGACAAGTGATGTGTTTCAATTATAGTATATATTTATTTTCCGAAGAAATACTTAGGAAAGTATTTCCCGGGTCGTTCTCCTAACGAAAGTTCGAATGGAATTTCGAATAATCGAATTGGGAATCGTGTTGTGTAAAGTGTAAAGTGAAAAGTGATTGTGAAATACAAATTGTGAAAAGAAATAGTGAAATATGCACAAGACACAAGATATATATGCACAAAAGTTTAAAACGTGAAAACGGAAATGCAAATGTAATTATAAAATCGTAACGTACGAAATAAAACGCGACTTTTATTCTAAAAATGATCCTACAAATGTAAAACAAAATTCTAAAAATCTTAAACTTATAAAAAGAATTTTAAGAAAAAGAAAAATATTTTTTTGACTTTTCATTTATTTTCTATGATTTATTTTCTATTTATTAAATTAAAAATTGATTAAAAATAAAAGTTAATATGAAAAATAATGGGAAAATTATGAAAACTAATCTGAAAAATCTAGAATATTATAAAAGAATTTCTAAAAATATTTTTGTATTTTTCACAGCTTTTTCTGATTGTTTGTGGATTTTTTATTATTAAAAATGATTAATTAATGAGGAAAATTTAAGAAAAATATCAAATCAACTCAGAAAAATATGAAAAATTTACAGAAAATCTAAGATATTATGGAAAGCTTGCAGAAAAATTTTGAAATTAAAATGTTAAGCAGAAGTGCGTATTTATGCTAAAACAGCTTATGGCAAGTGCTTATTTATAAGCACTTGCCACAAAACTTTACTAAACTTGGAACTCAGATTTAAAATACACTAATAAACACAAAGTAACTCAGAAATGAACTAGGAAAACACAGAATCAATTAATGCAAGCTAATAAGCAATTTAGCTATTACTAGAAATAAGCAAACAAAAGACAGAATAAGCTAGGAAGCTAGGAACTGAATGAAATTACTAAATCACAACTAAAGTAACTCAGATATTTCAATAATACTCAATTACAAGCTCAAACAAACAATTGCAGCCATATGTACCAAAACAGAAAACAGGTCCAAAACCACTGATTGCAGGCTTCAAAAAGCTGTCCTAATAAGCTCCAATTAAGAATATTAAAGGGGCAACTTAATCTCTGTACTACTGATATTACAAATCAACTACTACTCTGTCATAAACTAATAAATTCTACTCTAAATAATGCCTAGATCAGCAACCTGTAAAGACTAATATTAATGAATCAGTTGACTAATCTATTTCTATACTAATTTGACTAGTTTCAATTTCTATTAAGCAATTCTACTCTAACCTGTTATTATAAGCTACTTTTAAACTAATATAAGCTATATTAATAGTAAGTGCAACTAAAACTAAAATTCCACTAACTGTTTTAATACTACTCTAATAGATCACTAATATGACAACTAACCTTTGACTTTTAAGTAAATGACCTACTATTTTTAATGTCTAAAAGTTGATTACTATTCTAATGTGAACTACTAGAGGGGATTTACTGAACAACAACAACAACAATAACTCTCAAGAATTAACTCATCCAAACACCCCCTTATCTAAAAGATTACACTATGAATTCATAAGGTAAACAAAAACAATCAAATCTAATGATCAAGTAAGCTGAAATAACAATAACAGAAGCAATTACAACAATCACGAGCAACAAATTCCAACAGAAAATTAGAAGCTCAGAAATATTCAAAATTATGAAATAAAATGAGAACTAGACTTACAATCCAATTCAGCTCAGCTCTAAATAGAGGTGATTCACTTTGCTAGCCTGTCTTTAGATAGGATCAATCCTTCCCTTACTGATTAGTAGGGCTGTAAACAAACTGAACGTTCAGTGAACATTTCATGAACCGTTCAGTAAAAAGTTCGTTTATGTTCGTTCGTTTATTAAATGAACGAACATGAACAATATTTCACGTTCGTTTAGTTAAATAAACGAACATGAACAAAAGTCTCGTTCGTTCATTTATGTTCGTGAACGTCCAATTAGGTGTTCCTTAAAGTTCATTTATGTTTATTAATTTATTTATGTTCATATATCATATCTTTTAATTTTATAATTTTAAAAATTGGTTTGTTTAAACATAGCAACACTTATAAAACAATATATTGTGAAGAATTCTATAAAGTTTATGTTTGTTTGTCTATTTTCATTTATGTTCGTTTAGCGTTCGTTTAATGTATTAATGAACTAACATAAACGAACATGAACAATTCATTTTCTTAATAAATAAACATGAACAAGAAAATTCGTCCGTTTAAGTGTCCGTATCCGTTTATTTGTCCGGTTAAAATTAAATGAACGAACATAAACATGGCTCCGTTCGTGTTCGTCTGGTTCGTTTACATCTCTACTGATTAGGCCTATCAATCCACCTCAGTTCATCAATACCATGACAGTTGACTATTTTTGACCAAAATTCTAATGAACCAATTCAATGAAGAAAACTTTCAAAAAGCTTATGTGAAGCTAAGATTAGATTTAAATGACCACAAATATGCTAAACTAAGAACTGAGAAACTGAATTCAACAATACTATTTATATTTTTTATATTTTTTTCTGATTTTATAAAACTTTTGATGAGATTAAAACTAATTTCAAAGGAAACTTTAGAACTAGTTAAAACTGAGATGAATATAAAGGATTTAAAGATGACTTAAGCTAAAAAAACAGGTAAGTAAGATCAACAATAAGCAGTAAATTGTAAAAGACTGATTTACATTTAAAAATAAGAGATACAATTGATATTGAAATACTACTACAATTCATAATTGAAAAGGGCAGAGCTTCGCTACTCAAAGACTCCACAGAAATACAAGTAACCTAGCCTTCTATTTATACTACATGAGAGATGATTCTAGAAAGGATTATACACGGATTCCCAGCTTAGCAATCCGTGTGGTGTGTTTTCTCTCCACAAATCTAAGCCTTCTGATCATAAGCCAATCATTTCCTTTGAATAACAACCCTTGGATTGAGTCTTGTGACATGGTGGAACCAATTACACTCTGCCACGTAGCCCATGCGTGTGTTTCTTTGCCCTGACATACCCCTGACACATCTGACAACCTTCTAGATGAACGTGATTGGACTGAATTACCCTTAATCTCAGTAATTAAGGGGCGGGGTAATATTAGGGTTCATGTTGAATAGTAATTTATGGGTTTAGGGGTGAATTGGGGGGCGGGAGTGGGTAAAATAATATTTATTTGGTTTTTGACCTTTGACCCGTTGACCTCTTGACCCGTATGTGTTATATTTTGACCAATGGTTGGATTGGATCGGGTTGTGGGATTTGATTGGGTATGGGCTTTTGTCTTGGATTGAATTGTGTTGGGATCTTGGTTTTGGTAATCAGATTTAGTATATTTGTAGTTTAGGTTTTAGTGGTAATAATCCAAGGACCAAATTTGTAATTACATAAAGCACAAGGTCCAATTCTGCTATTATTGCAAACTGCTTCCAAGTGTCATTCTTGACATATGATGATTCTTCAAGGTTTAATTTGGCACTTTGAGCTTGATTATTGATCCAAACTTGAAAATAGCTTCCACGACCTCGACTTTTGAACCTTCTTCCATTCCCGTGCTCGTGTTGTTGTTTTCTCATTAATTTTTCATCATTTGCGTAATATCCGTACCTGCACATCACAAACACAAAAACAATACAAATTTGGCATATTTGGTTAGTTTTTGGTCTTATTCGGTCCGGTTTTCATCTTGTAAAAGGTGTGTAAATTAATACACACCAAAATCCCCCAAACTAAAGTATTGCCGTGTCCTCACGCAATGTGATCAATTCACGCTTTTGGGATAAATAATTTCATAACTCTTCCTACTAACTTTGTAAAGTAGCAAGGAGGTTCGAAAGAAGTAATAAAATCATTTATTCCCGAAAACGCTCCATTTTTCAAAAATTTTCTTTTATTCCTTTATTGCACTTACACTTCCTATTTTTGTACTTTTCATTCTTCACGCTTGTGACGGTTTCCTGAACTTTCATTATTTTGTAATAATTATTAGGGTTAATGAGTAGAAACACTTCTATTTAAGAAGCGACCATACGTATAAAAATCGTCATCCTTGATTTTTCACGAGTCCCCAAACTAAGCGTACAAACGAGATCACAGCTTATCTACAAGTTAGATGCTAACACTACTCATAATAGTTACTTGTGGAAACTCCTTACTCCCATGTCCTAGGTTTTGTATCTCAATATTTTATTTTTGTTGAGAAATGAATTGCTTCATATTTTCTCGTTTCAATAATTTTTAGTCCAATAGTGACACCTAAGTTTAAACGATAAGTAGTTATTCATTTTCTCTTAAGAACCACTGCAATAGAAATTCGGTCCACATCAAGGAATTTTGGTACATACAACATCATAAATATAAGTTGCGGAGTACTACACGTGCACCTCATGTGTCCAATTCAGAATCATCCACATGCTCCTCACGTGCCAACAACTTATTTACATTCATACTCTTATTCAACATAACTTTCAACTTTCACTTTTTCATTTTTCACTTTTTTCACTTTTCTCATATTTTTCATACTTTTTTTTCTTTTTTCATAACATCAATGGAAGCTTATCGGGTAGCTCCAAAACCACATACATAATCAACTTTTGACTTTTGATTTTTCACTTTTTGCTATTATTTTTTATGTTCATTGATATGTACCCAACTTCTAAAGCAAAATTTCTCTTAAGAAAACAAAGAACTAAATATTATTCAAACCGAAATACCAATAATTAACCTAGAACATCTATTATATATGGGTAACGTATCTGATGGAAGTAAAAAGCCACAAGTACCTCTCATGAGCTCTAAAGAGAACCACTACTCCACGTTTAGCATCTAACTTCTAAATAAACTCTGTCATTTCTCGCTCTTCCCAATTTAAGATTCCAAATAATGAAACCAGCGAATACTTAGCCGATAATCAGCCATGCATATATAAAGTCAGTTATGGAAACTTGCAAATTCTAGAAGAAGAATTCGCGTTTTCTAGCTCCTGATGTAAAAGACTAGCAAAAGTTTTTAAGTTGCGCATGTTTAAAGTCAAGTACAGGAAATTGCAGATTCTTAAGAAAGAATTCGCATTTTATAGCTCCTGGTGTACAAAACTAGCACAAACTTATGTGATTATCATTGGTTAAGGGAACAAGCTAGGCTCAACACGCACGGTCAAGTCAAAATATTTATTCCTACTCTCGCCAGCAAGAAAGTCAACAAGGTGTCAAAACACTTATTCAAACTTTATTATATTTGTGCACAACTTTTTCAACTTTTTCACATCTTTTTGTGCTTTTTCATTCATTTTTCTCAGAATTTTTGAAATTTTTCAATTTTTTATTCTTGGTGGAAAAACGGAGTTACAAGAGTGCACGACATTTGTGAAGAATGCAAGGTCATCGAATCGAAGATTCACCCTCCCCCATACTAGAATGAAACATTGTCCTCAATGTTATACGGGTTAAGGTAATCCTAACAAAATTCTAGGCCGTTTATTAATTATGCCAAAGAAAACGTTAGTCGATAAGATTCACGGATATAGGATTTCCAATAAGCACCGATGAATGAAACTCGAGTGGAGAGAAGATAACGAGCACGAGAGTCATCATAAATCGCGGACAATCCTAAACAAACATCACAAACAACCACGGAACACAAGAGTAGAAGAGGCACCCCCTCCTCACGTTATTTGTTAGAAAATAGAAAATAAGAAGATGAAATTGGATAAGCATGGGTTGCCACCCACGAAGCGCTTTGTTTTTTATTTCCGAGTCACGTAGCTTGACTCGAGCCCCGAACTAATTCGTCCTTGGGGAAAAATCCGTGGAAAAATAATCTCACTCGGGCTTTCATTCAAAATATTTGGAAAAACATATGACTTATTTGAAAGTTCCATCCCGAAGAGATAACCGATGGTATTTTAATAGTGAAAACTTTTAAAAATGATACCAGGGTCAAAAACAACATCCTCACTCCCCACAGAGTGAAGGATAAGAGAAATCACACCAAATGTTGCAAATGGCAAGAAGGTCATGATAATAATCTTGAAAAACTCATCATCATCAAAAGAAAACTTCATAATTGTGGAATTATGAATTTTATCATTCAAGCTTAGTTTAAAAACTTTCCTGGGTGGGAGGGATGGGATAAAATTTTCATTAAAACTCTCATGTTTAAGAACACCACCCGGATCATGATCAACTTCAAGATCAAAACTGAAACTTTCATATTCAGGTTTAGAAAACTTTTCAATTTCACATTCAAATTCATCAAAACAAAATGACTCATACTCCAGAAGAGAGATAAAAGCATGAGAAGTGGTACTGCCACGACTCGTCTCTTCCGAGTGATCGATATGAAAAGCTTCATAAGTCGTATCAGAAAAATCAGGACGATAAGTGGGATTGCCATTCATCTCCTCAGTCATATCAAAGGTAAAACTCTCAAAGTCGGGTAAAAATTCCTCGAGCTCGGGCTCCAGAGGATCGTCAATTATAAGCTCAATCTTCAGCTTAACTTTATCCGGAGGGATTGACGGTTCTTCATTCAATAAATTGTCAAGAAATATAAAATCTCCCTCCGAATCAAAGTAAGATTCGCCAGTCTCAGAAAACGGAATCGTTTTAATAGCAAGAAATTCATCGACCTCTTCCCAAAAAGAATCATATTCCTTAGTCGGAGGAAATGATGGGGAAGAGTCGGAGACAAAAGTTTTCACAAAATCATCAAAGGAATAATCACAAACATCGACGCTTTTGACGGAGTACTTCTTTAATTTCGAAGCATCGGCTTTAAAAATCACTATGTCATCATCATGTCGTAAAGTCAGAGTATCCTCAAAACGATCTACTAGGGCTTTTGCGGTTCGTAAAAATGGTCGCCCTAGTATAAGAGGAACTCTCGGATCAGCCTCAAAATTGACAACAACAAAATCTGTCGGAAAAGTACACGAATTCACACGAACAAAAACGTCTTCAGCAATTCCAACCGGATGAGTTATCGATCGATTAGCAAGCTCTAAAGTCATTCTCGTCGGTTTAAGCTCCCCCATTCCAAGTTGTTCATAGATCGATAATGGCATAAGGTTAATACTCGCACCTGAATCAGCCAGGGCGTTACAAACTTCTTGATCTTTTAATGAACAAGGAATGAGAAACTTTCCCGAGTCACCAAGCTTTTCAGGAAGCTTCTTGAGAAGAATCGCGGAACATTGAGCATTTATCGGCGTTTCGGCTAATTCAAGCAATTTCTCTTTATTACTTATGAGGTTTTTGAACGTGGAAGCAAATTTTGGCATGTACACGAGAGCATCCATAAAACTTATATCAAAGTGCAATTTTTGAAAAATATTCAGAAATTTTTCCATTTGTTTTTTAGACTTTGCACGAAGCTCTTCATCATTAAATCGCGACAGATATGGCAATTTAGACTTATATTTCACATTGTTCTCAAAAACGGCTTTTTCTTTATCTTTTGACTTTTGGACAACCGGAGGTTGGATGTTTTCAGCTCCTCCATTATTAATAGGAGGAACCGGGTCCTTTGTCGCCTCGGTCTCACAGTCCACTACCTTAGGCAGAGACGAAGAAGAAGAGGTAGTAGGAGCTGTGGGTCCATCATATTTAGCACCACTGCGAGTCGTGATCGCCTTAACTTCACCCCTCAGGTTTGCGATCGTATTGCTTGGCAAAGAAGTAGTACCCGAACCCGAGGGTCGATCATTTAAACGTTTGTTAATATCACTGATTTGATTTGCAAACAACCGTGTTGATTCTTCATATTTTGCCATAAAAGATTGTTGATTTTGAATCAATTGCTTAATCAAATCATCCGTGGGCGACGGATTTTGAATAACACCTTGATTTTGATTATTGTTGAAATTCTGCCCACGGTTTTGGAAATTACCATGATTTTGATTTCCATGATTTGCAATCTGAAAATTCCCAGGGTTTCCATAGTTTTGTTGGTTTTGAAAATTCCCTTGAGGCGGGCCTTGATTGTAATTACCTTGAAAACCCCGGTTTTGATTAAACCCTTGATTATGATTTTGAAAACTGTTATTAGCTCGACTCTGATTTTGATTTCCTTGATTATTACGATTCACCACATTATGATTCTGGTTGACTTGATTGACTTGGTTTGATTGTTCGAGAACGGGTGGTCCAAGATAATGAGGAGAACGGTAGCTGAGGAGATTACGGTCTCCTTGAGGTTGTGGGTAACCGTTGTTACCCGCGTTTGCAGCATACGCGTTCTCATGAGAAAAGGCACCGGTGGCCGGACATTCATAATACAAATGTGGACCACCACAAGTCTCACAACCATGACTAACCACATTGACTTGATGGTTTGATTTTTCAACTGAAATTGCATCAACTTTCTTTGTTAAAGCCAATATCATACTTATCATTTCATCATTATTTTTACCATTATTCGACACTTGAGGTTTATTCCTAAACATTCTCACACGAGCTTTATTCTCAATTATCATGAAAGCATCATTCGTGTTTCTAGCCAACAAGTTCCCACCCGCAGCAGAGTTGAGTGAGTCTTGGTCAACATGACATAACCCATTATAGAAAGTGTCAATCTGCTGAAGGTCGGTGAACCCATGGTTCGGACATTTTTCCTTCAAATCTTTGAATCGATCCCAAGTTTCACTAAACGACTCATCAAAAGCTTGTTGGAACCGAAAGATTTGGGATCGTAGGTTAGAAGTTTTAGAGGGAAGATAGAAATAATTCACAAACTTGGAAGCGAGATCATTCCAAGTGTGAATCGAATTGGTCAGTTCCTTTTCCAGCCAAGTCCGGGCTGCTCCTTTTAAGGAGAAAGGAAATAACTTTAATTTCACCACATCGTGAGGAACTTGGTTCATTCTTATGGTCTCGGCGATGTTGGTGAAATTTATGATGTGAGCATAGGGGTCTTCGTGATCAAACCCGTGAAAGGATATACCCGTGATCAAATTGAGTAATCCGTGATTGATCTCAAAGTTGGCATTGATGTCCAGAATCACAATAGATCTCCTCACATCATTAAATGGTGATTGGAGTTGTTCTTCCATTGGACGTGGATCAAATGCCGGTTGTTGTCCCATCGGCGGGATAACATTGTGTTGCGGACCACCCATCAGCGAGGGTCCGTTGTGTTGTTCGTTTTGGTTCATCTCCTCGTCATCAAGGAAATGAACCCGACTCGTACGTCGTAAAACCCGCTCGGGGTTAGAGAACGGAGACGTAAGACTCTCAAAAGAAGAACGGGTGTGCATACACCACAAGCAAATTCAAAAAGAAAATGAAAAAGAAAAGAGAAAAGAAAATCTTTTTGTTTTTTTTTTTTTTTTTGTTTTTTTTTATAAAAATTTTTTTATTTCTTTTGTTTTTCTTTTCTTAAAACGTAACGTTAATTGAAAACCGTTTCTTTCAAAACCACGCACGACGGGATGGGAGAGAAGAATGGATCTCTCTTCAGCTAGCAATTTAATGTCTTAGCTTCCATTTTTCCCGCTTAATCGGTTGTAGTAATTGAAATAATCCGATAAACAACTAATTTACGTTTTTGTTATATTATAAGGCTTATTTGGTTTACAACGCCCTTCCTTCCACGGTAGAGTCGAGGCTGTAACTTTATTATTTTTTTGTTATTTTTGTAAAAACTTTAGAAAAAGTGTTTTGAATTTTTCAATTTTTATAGAGATATATATACAAAGTAGAGGAAGGCTTAACAAAACACGATTTTTCAAAACAAATATTCAAAACTCACTTCGACCTTCCCCGGCAACGGCGCCAAAAATTGATGTGTTTCAATTATAGTATATATTTATTTTCCGAAGAAATACTTAGGAAAGTATTTCCCGGGTCGTTCTCCCAACGAAAGTTCGAATGGAATTTCGAATAATCGAATTGGGAATCGTGTATTGTAAAGTGTAAAGTGAAAAGTGATTGTGAAATTCAAATTGTGAAAAGAAATAGTGAAATATGCACAAGACACAAGATATATATGCACAAAAGTTTAAAACGTGAAAACGGAAATGTAAATGTAATTATAAAATCGTAATGTACGAAATAAAACGCGATTTTTATTCTAAAAATCATCCTACAAATGTAAAACAAATTTCTAAAAATCTTAAACTTATAAAAAGAATTTTAAGAAAAGAAAAATATTTTTTTGACTTTTTATTTATTTTCTATTTATTGAATTAAAAATTGATTAAAAATAAAAGTTAATATGAAAAATAATGGGAAAATTATGAAAACTAATCTGAAAAATCTAGAATATTATAAAAGAATTTCTAAAAATATTTTTGTATTTTTCACAGCTTTTTCAGATTTTTTATGGATTTTTTATTATTAAAAATGATTTAAAAATGATTAATTAATGAGGAAAAATTAAGAAAAATATCAAATCAACTCTGAAAAATTTACAGAAAATCTAATATATTATGGAAAGCTTGCAGAAAAATTTTGAAATGAAAATGTTAAGCAGAAGTGCTTATTTATGCTAAAAGAGCTTATGGCAAGTGCTTATTTATAAGCACTTGCCACAAAACTTTACTAAACTTGGAACTCAGATTTAAAATACACTAATAAACACAAAGTAACTCAGAAATGAACTAGGAAAACACAGAATCAATTAATGCAAGCTAATAAGCAATTTAGCTATTACTAGAAATAAGCAAACAAAAGACAGAATAAGCTAGGAAGCTAGGAACTGAATGAAATTACTAAATCACGACTAAAGTAACTCAGATATGTCAATAATACTCAATTACAAGCTCAAAAAAACAATTGCAGCCATATGTACCAAAACAGAAAACAGGTCCAAAACCACTGATTGCAGGCTTCAAAAAGCTGTCCTAATAAGCTCCAATTAAGAATATTAAGGGGGCAACTTAATCTCTGTACTACTGATATTAAAAATCAACTATTACTCTGTCATAAACTAATAAATTCTACTCTAAATAATGCCTAGATCAGCAACCTGTAAAGACTAATATTAATGAATCAGTTGACTAATCTATTTCTATACTACTTTGACTAGTTTCAATTTCTATTTAGCAATTCTACTCTAACCTGTTATTATAAGCTACTTTTAAACTAATATAAGCTATATTAATAGTAAGTGCAACTAAAACTAAAATTCCACTAACTGTTTTAATACTACTCTAATAGATCACTAATATGACAACTAACCTTTGACTTTTAAGTAAATGACCTACTATTTTTAATGTCTAAAAGTTGATTACTATTCTAATGTGAACTACTAGAGGGGATTTACTGAACAACAACAACAATAACTCTCAGTAATTAACTCATCCAAACACCCCCTTAGCTAAAAGATTACACTATGAATTCATAAGGTAAACAAAAACAATCAAATCTAATGATCAAGTAAGCTGAAATAACAATAACAGAAGCAATTACAACAATCACAAGCAACAAATACCAACAGAAAATCAGAAGCTCAAATCTCAGAAATATTCAAAATTATGAAATAAAATGAGAACTAGACTTACAATCCAATTCACCTCAGCTCTAAATTGAGGTGATTCACTTTGCTAGCCTGTCTTTAGACAGGCTCAATCCTTCCCTTACTGAATAGGCCTATCAATCCACCTCAGTTCATCAATACCATGGCAGTTGACTATTTTTGACCAAAATTCTAATGAACCAATTCAATGAAGAAAACTTTCAAAAAGCTTATGTGAAGCTAAGATTAGATTTAAATGACCACAAATATGCTAAACTAAGAACTGAGAAATTGAATTCAACAATACTATTTATATTTTTTTTCTGATTTTATAAAACTTTTGATGAGATTAAAACTAATTTTAAATGAAACTTTATAACTAGTTAAAACTGAGATGAATATAAAGGATTTAAAGATGACTTAAGCTAAAAAAACAGGTAAGTAAGATCAACTATAAGCAGTAAATTGTAAAAGACTGATTTACATTTAAAAATAAGAGTTACAATTGAAATTGAAATACTACTACAATTCAGAATTGAAAAGGGCAGAGCTTCGCTACTCAAAGACTCCACAGAAATACAAGTAACCTAGCCTTCTATTTATACTACATGAGAGATGATTCTAGAAAGGATTATCCATGGATTGCCAGCTTGGCAATCCGTGTGGTGTGTTTTCTCTCCACAAATCTGAGCCTTCTGATCATAAGCCAATCATTTCCTTTGCATAACAACCCTTGGATTGAGTCTTGTGACGTGGTGGAACCAATTACACTCTGCCACGTAGCCCATGCGTGTGTTTCTTTGCCCTGACATACCCCTGACACATCTGACAACCTTCTAGATGAACGTGATTAGACTGAATTACCCTTAATCTCAGTAATTAAGGGGCGGGGTAATATTAGGGTTCTTGTTGAATAGTAATTTCTGGGTTTAGGGGTGAATTGGGGGGCAGGAGTGGGTAAAATAATATTTATTTGGTTTTTGACCTTTGACCCGTTGACCTCTTGACCCGTATGTGTTATATTTTGACCAATGGTTGGATTGGATCGGGTTGTGGGATTTGATTGGGTATGGGCTTTTGTCTTGGATTGAATTGTGTTGGGCTCTTGGTTTTGGTAATCAGATTTAGTATATTTGTAGTTTAGGTTTTAGTGGTAATAATCCAAGGACCAAATTTGTAATTACATAAAGCACAAGGTCCAATTTCGCTATTATTGCAAACTGCTTCCAAGGGTCATTCTTGACATGTGATGATTCTTCAAGGTTTAATTTGGCACTTTGAGCTCGATTATTGTTCCGGACTTGAAAATAGCTTCCACGACCTCGACTTTTGAACATTCTTCCATTCCCGTGCTCGTGTTGTTGTTTTCTCATTAAATTTTTGCCATTTGCGTAATATCCGTACCTGCACATCACAAACACAAAAACAATACAAATTTGGCATATTTGGTTAGTTTTTGGTCTTATTCGGTCCGGTTTTGGTCTTATAAAAGGTGTGTAAATTAATACACACCAACAAGGCAGGTAGTGTTTCTACTTCGATGGGATTTGGAGAATCTGCTCTTTCATCGAATAACTCTATTAGTCATGGTGAGGTGAACATTGATTCAACGATGAACACTAGTAACCTGCCTAGTTTGGATTCTGATTGCAATGACTCGGTTAATAATGCTAATGCTTCTGGTCTTGATAAATTCGCATCTATTGGTCATGCTAAAACAATAACTCCTAGTGTTATTGATGGTGTTACGGTCACATATGGTGGTAGTGGTAAGGTCACATCTGTTGGTCATGGCGATGATGCTTTTGTTGAACAAACATCCCCTACTGGTGTGTCAAAAATATACCATATGGTTGATCCTTCAGATCCGATTTCTGACTTACCGCATGCTAGCTCATCTCCTGTTAAAGAGGTTGGTTGTACGAATACCTTTAAGCATAATGCTGGTCCGTGGAATGTTAACGACTCTACTTCTGGTTTTAATGAGTATGTTGGTGAGCAACCGTGTAATGATGGTGTGAAAACTCAGTTTAAGGCAACGAGAGTGGAATTGTCTACTTCTTTTGCTTCTTTGCTCAATGCCAATCGTACCTTACGCAAGGTGAACTTTAGGCAGTTGATTAACGAAGATCGGGTAGCTAATCATGATACTAAACTCCCTATGGAGGAGATGGGATCTATTCTTGGCAAGTATGAAAATACTCTTGTTGGGTATTTCATAGGCAAAGCTAATGCTTTTCCGATTGTGCAGAACTATGTTACTAATACGTGGAAGAAATTTGGCGTGCAAAAGATTGTGAAGAATGAAACAGATGTCTTCTTATTTAAGTTATCTTCTAAGGAAGGATTGAAGTAGGTGCTTTAACAAGGCCCATGGTTAATCCGTCACTCACCACTTATTCTTTGGAAATGGTTTCTTAATGCTCCCTTAACCAAGAATGAGGTAACTAGAATTCCTGTTTGGGTTAAATTACATAATGTGCCTATAGTTTTTTATTCGGATGTTGGTTTAAGCTTGATTGCTACACAAGTTGGGAAACAGGTGATGTTGGACGCATTTACATCTTCTATGTGTGTTGACTCGTGGGTTCGGATTAGTTATGCTCGTGCGTTGGTTGAAGTGAGTTCAAATTTAGAATTGAAAACGGAAGTAAGTATGGCTATTCCATTGGATGATGAAAGTGGTTATTCGACGGAAATCATCCGTGTTGAATATGAATGGACACCTCCTCAGTGTAATGTATGTAAGATCTTTGGGCATACACTTAGTGATTGTCCAAAACAAGTGAAAGAGGTGGTTCATAATTATTCTAATGTGGTTACTAATGCATCGATTCAGGTGAATAAGAATGATGAGGGGTTCAAAGAGGCAAGGAATCGTAAGAATAAAGGTAATAATGTGGTTTCTTCGTCTCAACCTAAGCCAATTGGAGGTGTTAAGCTTTCTAAGCCAAAACCTAACTTTTTGAGACCTAAAGTGACGACAACTACATATCATGGTGATACCAATAAAGATTCAGAGCCTAAGGATCAAAAGCAGGCTTCTACTTCTAATGTTAAATCTGGTACTAACTCAAAGTCTTCTAATTCTTTTGGTGTCTTGGAGTCATTGGTGGATGAGGACGTTCTTGGTTTTGATAATAATGGTAAGGGGTCACAAGATCAGCCTATAAGTAACATGGAACCGCAGGTGCAGGGTGAGGCTTCTAAGCCTTCTATTGTCCCATCTTCTAAAACAAAATAGAGAATTATAACACAAAAACACAGTATCACACATATTCATGTGGTATCTATCATTTGTAACCATTATACAAATATGAAATTTTGGTTTTATTAACTAATGTGAAAGAGTGTAATTATTTTGCAATAGATATAAAGTTCGAGCTCGTCTGTGGTTAGGTCCATTAAGGTTAAAATCTAACTGTAGTTCATAATAGTCTCTAAGTAAAATGTTATAACTATAAGTTTTTTTTATCTTTCGTTATAGTATCAGACCGGGTTCGATCATGCCTCTATGCTGCCTCATCAAACCCTAACCGCCACACTTTATCCCTCATTTAAAAAGATATATAAACAAGTATTCGGCTTCAACCGTAGCCGCTCACTGTTTCGACAATAACTTCTAGACCGTAAAGAGTTAACTAACTCCATCAGCTCCATTAGCTTCACGATCATATTCCAACAAAATTCATACTGGAGTCGCCTCGTTAGCCTTAACGACGCGTCCACACTCTAAACAAGCAGTCGGGTTCGAAAAAGTGAATGGCTCACTCTTTTGCTTATAAATCTCGAACCTCTTAGAGTTAGCTTATGCCATCAGCGAGTGTGGACTCGTAACTAAATTCCGAAAAAATGCTACCGAAATCGCCGCCTCCATCGTTTAGATGCACCTTCAAGCTTCATTGCACTTCTTGACAGTCATCCACATACTATTTTTGTGTTTATCTTTTAGTTCGAGCATTTTCGATTTTGTAGTTTAAACTGTGAAAAAGTATTAGGCAATAGATTATAAGTCTTGAACCCGTCTATGAATTAGGTCTATTAAGGTTACAATCTAATTAACTATACTTTTGTAGCTTTCTAGTACGGTACACGAATAAAGAGTCTACATCAAAATAGAATATAAGCATATTTGGACATCCCATGCACTAATATATTACATTCGGCTACAAGTTTCTTATCAACTAATTCAAATTTCTACTTATATAATTTTCAGAAGTCATTTAATTTTGACTTATGCGCAACTCAACCATGTTATTGTTGAATGATAAAACCCGTAGGTTATAACGCATTATTAAAAAAACTATTTATAAAGTACAATTAGATTAAAAAGCTATTTATAAAGTACAATTAGATTGTAAGTCATATTTAAACAAGTCATGGAGGATAAAAGTCAGAAACGACACCATATTTATATTCAACAACTTGTTTGATAAAATATGACTGATGACCAAACGAAATAACTGAAGAACTTTGAAGACCAGCTCGAATGACATTCGATGATGCAAGCGATTACTCAATCATCAGCACCAAATTATCACGAATAGAAAATTACACAGAAGACCAAGTCCATAATATATCCTCATAATGATTGATCATTTCTTAACAACACTGATAGCTTTATTCGTACAACATTTTTTTTTTCTGTTTTTCTATTAACCATAATTTCCAACCTTTTTACCGAATAATCCACGACATTTGAACTCACGTCACACTAACTCAAACCGTGTAAAACACTCTCTTTATCGTTACAACGACTTTTGGTTTGAAAAGGCTCAAACCGTGTAAAACACTCTCTTTATCTTTACAACTTTCGGTTTGAAAAGGCAATATTGGTTCATTCTTGCATCCAATCGTATGTGTGGTGAGTTTATATTAGTCTAATGAAAGGAGAGAAAGCATGGACCATCACCGTTATTCAATTAAATCAACTTTTCGCATCATACAAATAATGCAAAGTTTAGTAACCATAGGATTATATCTAATTAGGGTAATCCGTTCCTGATGAGTTAGTTGATTCTTAGAAAAATAAATTTTAATATAAATGACTCTAAATTTCTAATAGCACCCACAATTTGACTTGCATGTGGCCATGAGGTAAAGGCAATGCAACTTCTAAAGTTTTAGAAGCCCGTATGGCCCAATCATGTAACATGGAGGACTCCAATCCAAAATCTTTAGCAGCCCAAAACCGAACCGAAATCAATTTTAGTTTTTGATTTTTGGTTTAGTTCAATTTAAACCTGGTTTATATTACATACCTCATAAAAAATATTTAATTGAATTAGCTGAACCGAATAAACCCAACAACCCGATAACCTAACCGATGAAAACCCCTAAATCAATGAAAACGATAGCTAAAGTTTACGTTTTTTTGTTTTTTTGTTTTTTTGTTTTTTTTTTTTTTTTTTTTTTTTTGTTTTTTTTTTTTCGAATTCCGTATACATTGTTTACACACAATTGCACATTTCAAACTGTTTTTCAATTTTCTTTTACAAAGCATCCTAATTGTTGACAAATCTTGCAGTTGTTACTTTAACTCGTTAAGTCCCTCATGTGATAAAAACGTGAGGGTAAAATTAGTCTTTTCACTTTTCACCTATCATAGTTAAATATGAACCGGTTATTTCTCCCTTAATATATTATTTTGACCTTATAACACAATATTCATAAAGAAATCCTTAGAATTCAACAATTAAACCCAAAACTTATGTACTTGTAACGAGGTGGTTGTGGTGTGCTGGTTGTGGTGTTGTGGTTGTGGAGATGATGTGTGTGAATGTTGTGGTGAGTAAATATTGAAGAAGTTAGATACGGTGTTTTTTATTTTTGTTCAGAAAGAAAAATGAAAATTCAATATATATTTAGAGGTCCAAGATGAAGTGAGATGTGAAAAGACCATTTTACCATCACTTTTTGTATCACACGAGGGGTCTTAAACGAGACAAAGTAATGGTTGTTAGCTAAAAGGACGAAAAATGCAAGACATGTCAACAATTGGATGCTTTGTAAAGGGGATGTACATAAATCCCCATATATGCATCAATATTTACATATTTCTTTAAATACAAGTTTTTAATGCATGATGTACAATGATATTAAAACAAGGTTTTAAAAAATATGTAAATAATGATATTTTTTTGAGGATGTATGTAAATGCCCCCTTTGTAAAAGAAACTTACCAAATGATTTTAAAGTGTAATTGTGTGTAAATCACAAGTTTGAAAAGAACTCTAAAGTTTATGATGATAATGATATACAAAATAAAACCCAAAAAGTAGTGATGATGATAAGGAGTTTTTTTATCCCTGAGCATAAAGGCATGAAAGGAAAAAAGAAAAGGTAAAAGGAAGTTAAGTCGGTTGAATTAAAGCTGTAAAGTATGGTTTTTAGTTTATTTTATTTCTTTTAAGTATGTTTAAGGTCATATGCTGTAAAGTGACCTAAATCCCTACGAATCGCATCATATTTGTCCCCCATGGTTTACTTTTAACAGTCATCTTTATACTAATTGTTCTTGTTTCAAAAGTTATAGATTAGTATCATGACACTAATTGCATAAACCTAGATGAAGGATTCAAATAATCTCAATACAACTGATTATATATACATTATGGATATATATTACTTGGGCTACATATATGTTTCAATTTCTCTTTAGCACATCTTGTTAGTGAAGATATTAATTTACATGTATAAATTCGGGTTAGAGCATTGTTACTGTGCATGTTTAATAGCCTATTTTGCGATTATGACACATGGTCACCGAAGACTTTGGTAAAAAGAACAAGAAAAGAAAAAGATGGATCAAGAAGGGTCATTGTTCAAGCTACTTTTCAGCATTAGTGTACGTACGCGAGTACGTGACCTATCTAACCGGTATTCTAGTGGCCATATCCGGTCTTTAACGAGCCAGTACTCTTTGGTATAGGACTCTAAAATTCTCTTAGTATAGATTCTATCACATCTGGACATCAACTAGCTAGGTTCTTTCCCTTTCCTTCACCTTTCGGCTAGCTAAATTATCTGATTTACAAAAACATAAATGTTGAGAAGCACATAAAATGGTGCATGGTAGCCAATACCTTAGCATTTGCCGCGCCTCCTATGGAATTTGATTCCATGCATAATATGAAGTGGAGCATGTGAATATGGGAAAGGTGGTTGGTTGGATGTTGGATGTTTTGTTTGTAAAAAGTTTCCATATAGTTTAACCTCACTTTTTCTTGTAATTTGAAAAATTAGCATAATGGTATCTTTTAAGGCTGCCCTTAGATAAATGTACAAGTGTATTTTTTAGTGCAATGAAAGCATAAACCAGAGATATCATGAACCTTTGTATACTATATATGTCTTCCTTTGGTTTAAGAACATAAAGATTGTCAGAAGAAGTGTTTCAAAAACATAAAACTTGCCGGCCAGCTAATACGCCATCCGTAAACAACATAAATATAAGTTTTTAAAACCTCACTATGTGCGATTTAACTCCACGTTTTTTCTAACTATTGAATACACATGCCGTCATGTTTGCACCAAAGAGCAGATCGATCTACATGTTAAATCAGGAGAATACAGCCTTGGCTAATTATATTTGTTCAAAAGAGACTACATGCATGTGACATTGTGATGTGTTTAAGAAAGTATACTTATGAGTTATGATCAATAGATTTTGTAGTTGTTGCTAATTGCATCTGTAATGGTATCTTTTATGAGTTCCTTTGCAGCATCCACCTTCCATATTCATATTTGGAATTCAAACTCATGATCAAATGTACTTTTATATAACTCAAACATTGCAACTTAATTGGATAGAACATTACAAAGGAGAAGTGGAGAACATCAAAGATTCAAAGATTTCTTAAACATTATCTTTTGTCATTGTAAATTAAAATATATACTCTCTGACACATAACCACATATCTCATTTATAAATAGTTGCATTCCTCCTTTCAACATCTTCATACTCACTTCTTTACATCAAAGTCTTGAACTCACAAAGAGTCTCACTTAAGCCTTCTTTTTTTCTTCATTCATAACTCAATCGACTTAATCACTTTTGCAGGAACAAAATGAGGTTTCTTGATATATGCATACTTCTAGCCATCACTCATGGCTCTATAACAGCAATAGCTAATGCCAAAGGTGATTCATGGTCTAATGCTCATGCCACCTTCTATGGAGGTCAAGATGCGTCCGGTACAATGGGTAAGATAATCCATCAGTTAAACAAATAAAACCGACCTGATTTTCCATTGTACTTACCCAACCGGGGTCTAACTTTTTCTTATCAAAGTGAAAATTTGGCTTGTTTCCTAATGAATAAGTCAATTCAAATTATGCTTATTTAGTCAAATGAGTAGTATCAAAACTATTAAGCTAAAAAGAAAAGGGTCCCCCTTTCGATTTAAAAGAAGTCATTAATGCATACATTATTTGCCGTTTAGTCCAAAGTTTATATATTTATGTAATTATAGTTTTGTAGTCATTGTTAACACACTTTCTTCAAAATTGATATGGAATGTATACACAGGAGGAGCATGTGGATACGGAAATCTATATAGTCAAGGATATGGTACAAACACAGCTGCACTAAGCACTGCTCTTTTCAACAATGGTCTTGCGTGTGGGGCTTGTTTTGAGATCAAGTGTTTTAATGATGCCCAATGGTGTCTCCCAGGGTCCATTATTGTAACAGCAACAAACTTTTGTCCCCCAAACAGCGCTCTCCCAAATAATGACGGCGGGTGGTGTAATCCTCCCATGCAACACTTTGATCTTGCTCAACCGGTCTTCAAGCACATTGCTCAAGAAAAAGCTGGGATAATACCAGTTCACTATAGAAGGTAAGCTGAGTTTTAACTACTTGCGACAATTTTTGACCCGTTTGCTAATGAAATGACCCATTCATGTTATTTCTTTCAAACATGTCAAATGGATAAGGGGTGTTTGGGATTTGCTTGTTTTACATTGAAATTAAAGAGGTATGGAAGTGCTTATATCCTGCAGGAAAGAAAACAGATAGTCAATTTTTAAAAGTGTTTGGGTTGCTTATCTGTACAAATATAAGGCAAGAAGCAAATAAAAAAGTTAATAAGTAAATCTGAAGGACCCTGAAAATGGAAAAATACAAATGTATAATTAAACATTTTAAACGTGTTTGCAAGTAGCCAAAGTATATTATGGTTGCATAAAACAGCCAAAATGTATTCTTAGTGCATAAAACATCCTACATCATATAAAAAAATAGTTTTAAAAAATGGGGCGAGTTTTTCCCCCCAACACCCAAGTTCCCGACCTGGTCTTGCTGCCAAAATTACCATTAACACCCATACCCACCCATTTTGCCACCATTAGTTTCAACGCACATGTAGCAATCTACAAGACCACAAGTACTAACTCTGTTTATTGATTGATTTTGGCAGGGTTGCTTGTAGAAAGAGTGGTGGAATCAGGTTCACAATCAACGGCCACTCATATTTTAACCTAGTACTCGTGACCAATGTAGGCGGTGCTGGTGATGTAATCTCGGTTTCTGTCAAGGGTTCAAAATGCAGGACATGGCAAGCAATGTCGCGTAATTGGGGTCAGAACTGGCAGAGTAACACTTACCTTAACGGTCAATCTCTTTCTTTCAAGGTTACAACAAGTGACGGCAGAACCATCATTTCTAACAATGTTGCGCCTCCTAACTGGTCATTTGGGCAAGCCTATACAGGAAAGCAGTATTAACTTATCCTACTCTAGCATCCTAACTCGAGTTTTCCTACATAATTTTAGTGTTGTAAGATGTAACTCTAGTGTGATATAGTGATCATTTCCAATTCATTGGCCGCTTTTTGAACGGCCCAGATTGGATGGCTAAACTAAACTTCAAGAATTTGAAGATTGTTGGGGGTCTTTTTAAACAGCCCCTCTCAAATACAACACCAACACGGGTTGGTAGTTGTCTTTCATAGTTAATTAGTAGTTGTCTGTATTGTAAGTTTGTAACCAGACTCGAGGTTTGAACGGGTGTGGTGAGAGATTGGTTTATTTATGGTTTGAGTATATCATTTGAGGTTTTCAAAGCTGTATCTTTAAGTGTGACCAGATAATCAAAAGATTCGTTTAGCGATTGATCATATGGCGTCTGTGTTTAACAGAATATCAGTTTATGTCAAAAACAACAGAAATATGAGTTAAATGTTTGTTACAAAAAAACATGATCCATATGAACTGTGATCAACACTATGATAACTAACACAAATAAACTAAATTCCAATATAGATGCACGGCAAAAGCATGGATCTTGATCAGCAGAACACATTCAATACGATACCATTTTTTTTAACACATCACCAATCGAATAGCAGTTAGCCTCAGATGGTGAACGACAAGGAGACACTTTACATGACATTAATTTCTGCATTTAATAAAACAAACAGATCTTCCATAGCTATCAAACCAAATTTTATTAGATCAGTGGACCACATTCAGCATACACAATGATAACACAATTACAAACCAAAAACTAGGAAGATTAACCAAACAACGATATTAAATTAGTAATGTGACAATGATACCCAAAACTATTAAACCAAACAACATTTTATATGTACAGATAATCACTTTCACTTTCATCCCACCATATTTTCAAACCAATACCGAGATCGATTACTTCCAACCAAACGCGCCCTTGATCTTGTTCACCAAACGAAACCATCCTCATTGCAGCTACCCGCAAGGATTAAACAACGAGAGATCGTAACAGAGCCTCCTGCAACCTGCAAAGTGTCTTAAGAAAATAAAATAACGTTACAGTACTTTGCAGAAAAACTTTATTTATTAAACACATAAATATACTCAGTCGTCCCAAAAGTAGCAAATATAAGTTTCAAATAATTTTTTTTTAAAGACGCCAATTACTTAGAGAAATATATTTTAACAAACACACATAAAACAAATTAAAAACAACTACATTTAAAATAATTTAAAAACAACTGAATATAACAAAAATTTACAAAAAAAACAACGTAGAGTAACAAAAACTAGACTCAAAATAACTAATTTTAAAAAAGTATCACATTATAAATAAATAAAAATAAGAAAAAATTGAGATTAATATAATGTTGGGGTAAGCCCGCAATAAACCATCATCGCCGAATATAAGGCTCAAGTAGCAGGCAGTCTTCATCGCGGATATCCAAAAACAAATAACGGCACCGTTAAATACATCATAACGGAGCCTCCTGCAACCATTAAACATCCTTAGATGTTTTCTGGAAGGGTGGCTGTATCCGTTACAATGATTTGACGGCGCCGCCGTTGTCTGTTAATGGTACCGCTCAGATAAGATCAAGTAGTGTTTTGATAGGTTTGGTTAGGGTTTTGTGGTTTTATAGGGGGTTAGGGTTTGTGGCTTTGGGGATTGGTCCTTATACTTTATAAAATTGACAAATACCATCCTCAAAGTTTGAATGTAAAAAGCGATGTTTTTCGTTGTTTTTTAACCTATGACAGACGAGTGTTTGACTAAGATATATACAATGTTAACAAAGTATCCACGTCACGTGATACTTTACGTCTTTACGAGCCCTTTTTTTGGTTATCCAAGATGTTTACCTAGTGAGTTTGAACCTGACTTTTTTGTGACGCTAGGTAGTCTCAACTCTCACGACTAACACACATTGGTGGTGGTTTGAATGCAAAACTCGGAATCAAAACCATAAAATTGAACTTGAACTAGTATAAGTAATACGGTACACATCTGTTTACATGATGTCTTTTGGTAGTTTAAAAAGTGTGTTTTACAAATCAAGAGATTATTTTTGTACTTAACACAAACATACCCTACTTAAACGGACAAAAAGCCCACAAAACATACAAGCACAAATAGTTTGCTACCGCCTACCAACTCATGTTGTATCAATATTCACACGCGATGGTGGTGCCAGATTGGCTAACCACGCTCGGTAGTCTGGTCTAAGAGTAGGATGCTAAGATGGCGTACATAAAACCTCAATGCAATATCAAAATAGAATTTCAACCGTCTTGGTTTCTTTACTAAATTGCACAATATTAACCCAAATGATAAATCTGTTGTGGTTTTAGTTTAATTATGCAAAACTAAAGTATAACTACTCTTGAATGAACCAAACTAAAGTGACCAACTTTGATTTGGTTGCATGTCATAACATTTCTTTTTTCAGAAAAAACACCTAATGACCAATACCAGTTATATACATTCAAATATTATAAATTTCACTTGGCATTTCAGTCTTTAACACTGATCAGTGACACCCAAAACAGGTTAAAAAAAGTACAGGTAAGTAGAAGTGAGACTTGATATGATGTCATACAACGCATAAACTACAAAATTATATGTAACAGTTTGTATTTGTTGCTTTTTAATTTACTTCCCAGAATTCGAAACATGTACATGTAGTCCAGGTCAACTTAATGCTCTATAATCCATGACCTTCAAAAGAGCATTTGCTGCCATACACATGATCGTTGATGATAGAAGTGTCATCTTGTTTGACTACATTGTGGAGGAAGTTCGAGATTTGCTGATATCATCCTTCTGAGGGGGTGGCGCTGATAATGATGGAGACGCGATTGCTGCGTGATAAGATGAAGATGCGAGCTGAGCAAGCGCTGGAATTGCACCACCTGAAATATTCATATGCACATGTTATACAAAACTCCTTTAATATCGGGACCAAAAAAGCCAACTGAAAAAGCTATATGAATCTACTAACCTGCTAGGCCTGCACAAGCTGATGAGAATACAATTACAGGAGGGGCCTGCATCAGAATTTATAGCAACAGGAACAAATTAATTAAAGATAAGCATCCACAAATATGCTCACGGAACAACGGCGTGGTACCAGAAAATACAAGAGAAAGAGAACCAAAAGTGTAAGGCAGTTTGAGTAATGGGTCATTAAGGTTGATTTTTGGTATGCGGGTCGGGACTGATTGATCTGAAACACTTTTTGTCTACACTTTTTATAATGTGTCAGATATTAATAACCTAACTCTTTACCTATAATAATAGGAAATTTAATGCATGACAAATACACCAAGGGAAACTTTTGACCCGTTCATAAGCAAGAAGATCATTATCAGCATAGAAACCAATGGCACTATGATTTTCTATACACGTGTTCATTAAACTTTTGAGTCAATACATTTATGTTCATGAATGAGCGAAAGTGGGGTTACACATATGATGCAAGACTCATAACCAAGGGTGAGTCTACAGGAGTAACTGAATCATCAAAGAGCAAATGTGGACATAATTTCTACCCATTTACTAATATATTGGTGATATTTACACTTTTACCTTTAACAAAACTGTGTAATAAATAACTGTTTGGATGAAAAGAAAAACTTGGAACGAAAACATGTTTCGCGTCAACTTAACCCGTTACTACCAGTTATCCGCACGTTCAGCCCACCAATTTAGGGAATCTACTTGGTCCTTAGATGATAAATTCGTACTCTTTAGACTTGGACAAAAAACCTAAATGGAGAACACTCCAGTAAGTGAGTGTCCACCCACCAAACTGTCTTAGTAAGAAACTTACACCAATCAGAAAATGCAACCACATAGGTCCTTTCACTCGCCTCTGAACAGCCGGCATCACTACAAGAAGGAAAACAAATATGGATATAAGGAAGGGTGAACAGATATTTGGTCGGTTCAAAATCTTAAAATCAATGCGAGAGAAATTTGGAACACAGCTTAAATAAAAGCAGGAACATTAAAATATTGCAGCGCCTACCAAGATTGAATCCGTAAAATGCACTTGAAATGCCTCCAACAGCAGAACCAATCTGAGTTGTGAGCAAAAAGGGTGGAATAAGCACATATTATATTGTACAAAATGACAAAGTTTGACGTATTAAATAAATTTGACCAAAAAATTAAATCACAATTATGTTCATTTGTGTACATGAAGACATGAGATGTATATCTTGATATAAAAAAGAAAACGCATTATTTCTTTTAAAGGGGAGCGGAAGAGAAAAAACAGTTACCATAGAAAAACTATCTCTAATAAGAGGTCCAACGGTCCAAGCACTAGTTTCCTGCCATCAATTAGAAACATATAACATAAGTACACGCACACGGTATAACAAAAGAAGATCACAAAGTAAATAACATCAGTATCTATGAGTTTTAACAATTTGCCTACATCCATGGTTCATAGTTAGTTAGTTACATTTCTTATTTATATATTGTGAACTTGATCAGAAATTCCAAACTACAGCCTCGAATAAACGATGTGAATCAAATCCTTTTTGGTGTGAATACTAAATCAACCTCCAAAACATACAAAAACGTAATGTCACAACTTTGGAAAATAATTTGGATTTAAAAGAATGCAGCAAAAGGAGTTGTAAAATAAGCTTAGTATAGTTAAAGAAGTTACCATCTCCTTGGTGAGAGGACCAGCACAGTGCCGACATCTCAAAGAGCTAGGATTTGAATCCCCCATCTCAGCAACCCAATATACGTAGGTCTTCCTTTTTAGTATCCTAAACGCCATGAGGTGAGGAATCAGAAAACGAAATCTACTTCAAAAATTGTGCTCTACTTAAGACGCGGATAATAAAACTAAGCATGATTTCACAAATTATGTTAAATCATTCTTAATCCTATTTGGTTACATTCTCTCTGTGATTAATGTGCAAAGTAGCGCAAACCAAATTTGCGAACCAGCTCTGTATTTCATACACATATTAGTCGTCATAGGAAACTATACATCCACTCATATGCTTTCAGCTTCCCTACCTAGAGCAGTGTTAGGCAGCACCAACTACTTTAAGAAAATTGTTCCATCAGAGTAAGTGATACAAAGAAGCAACACCGCAATACCAAAACTAACATAACAATAAACATGTCTTATATTATACCACAAAAGTTAATTGCAATATTACGTATTAAATAGACACATGAGCCAAAAAAAATTGCAACTTCATTTTCTTGATTCTCTTCCTGCTAACACAGAACTATAAAAGACAATAGTTAACATCAATTCAGACCATCCATCTTCTACATAGCATCAATGACTTGTGCTAATTTTATAGAATAAAGTTGTTTGACACTTATACTAGACTGAAATAAGTTGTGGCTGTTGTATTCTCAAGCTTATTTACCAGGCACGTACACATGTCCTGGCTTACTGGCTACATTTTGCCATATAGTCCTACTTTCAAGCCAAAAACTATTGGCTTGACCTGTTTGAGCTTATGGAAACGAAGTTACTTGTAAGGCTTATAGGAGCAAATGCATGGGAAATAGATCAATATTTAATCCATCAGTAGGATCAGAACATGACATGTAGTAGCAGCGAAATAACCAGAAGGTGATAAACATCTACAAGGTATAGTGGCTAGATAAGCAGAATAACCGAAAATGGCAACAAGGCCAAAGGAACATTCGTTTTCCCTGCTTTTACAATAACACTCAACATTCCTTTAACAATACATTACTGATTTCTCAGTCAGTAATGTGTAGCGTAATAATAGACCTGAAGGCATGCAAGTCCCATGGTATTCCTAGTCAAGCTTTTGTTATATGGCTTCTTATTGGTGGTAAACTGATATCACTCAGGACAAGCTTAATTCTTGGGACCCTCATGCTCAGTTGGCTTGTACCTTGTGTAACGCATGCCATATTCTCACCCACACTTACTTTTTGAATGCATGTATTCTTTACAAGTGTGAAAAAAAATGAAAATTAAAAGGAAATTTGGATAATGGTCCAGACGCTTAGAAAGACATCATAACCATGTACCAATCAACGACAAAAGAGAAAAGCCTTTGAAGCATTATAAAACGCCTAGTCCTCGCAGGCTTGCAGCTACCTTCGACTACTTATGGCAAGAGCGCAATAAGCTGTTATTCGAAAATAAATCTAGATCTAAATGTGCTTTTGTGGGTGTTATTTTTTAAACAGAGTGATCCAAAATCCTCATCTATGGAAGCTGCTAAGTAATGATCGTTCTATCAAGTAACAACACTGCCTAA
This sequence comes from Artemisia argyi, assembly GCA_030686995.1. Lineage (NCBI taxonomy): Eukaryota > Viridiplantae > Streptophyta > Magnoliopsida > Asterales > Asteraceae > Artemisia > Artemisia argyi. The sequence continues at coordinate 38,495,960 of CM060687.1, forward strand.
TGTTTGTTGTTTAGTGAATGCGGTGTTACTAGTAGGGGTGTGAATCGGGTCGGGTCGGTCGGGTTCGGGTCAATTTGGGTCGGGTTCATTCAGGTCAAGGCTCAGAAAACATACCCGGACCCGACCTTGTTTAGAACTCGGGTTCGGGTCTGGGTCAATTAAGAATTATACAATTTTGGTGTTTAAACTTGAAAGTTAAAATTATAAAACAACTAAAAAAAAAACAAAGTTGCAGCAACACATTTGTTGCAGACTTGCAGTTGCTACAAAATAAAAAGTTGCAGCATGTAGCTTTTCACATTCACTCATTTATAAGAAACAAATGCTATGCATTTAACCATTTATGACCACTTTGAGTAGCTAATGCGACAAAATGAACCAGTTAAGATGTCTGGTCTCATACCTCCCCAAATAATGTGTTTAAAAAACATATCTTGGGAATGTTTTTGTTTTAATATTTAAGTGGATCATTTCAGCTTTTCATAGCAATATAGCTATATCAGTTGACACATAATTAGTGAAATAGTTGCAGTTGCAGCAACATAGTATTTCAGCATGTAGTATATAAGGTTGTAGCTAGGGTTGTCATTCGGGTTGACCCGGCCGGGTTCGGGTCAATTCGGGTCAAGCCTCCAAAAAACATACCCGAACCCGACCCGGTTTAGAACTCGGGTCAACTCGGGTTTGGGCCAATTCGGGTTCGGGGTCAACCCGAGTATTTTTACATTGTAAAGTGTTAGTTTAGCCAGGTTAGTCGGGTTCGGGTCGGGTTGAGGCTAAAAAACATACCCGATTGACCCGAATACAATTTTTGACCCGATTGACCCAACCCGAATTGACTCGGGTCGGGTCGGGTTAGCCCGAATGACACCCCTAGTTGCAGCATGTAGACATGTAGTATTTCAGTAAAAGTTGCAGCAACATATTAGGCAAATATAGAAGTACAGAACAAGTGAAACATTAGGCAAGTTATAAATTTACAGTACCTACTACTAGTGAAACATTAGGCAAATATAGAAGCATAATCTATATTTACAGTACCTACTACTACCAACTTTATAATCTAAAATAAGCTTCCAACCCACAAAATAAGCTTTCAATCCACAATAATTAACAAAAACTCTAACCCCTATAATTCTAAAACTAAGGGATTGATTAATTTCATAAATTTTATGCATATCTATTTCAATTTCCGCAATACTTAGGGTGGTTTTGTCTACGTATCGGACCTAGTTTGAATGTTTATCAACCTAGTTTGAATGTTTGATCACCACTCGAGGCCTGTCACAGGGTGGTTTTGTCTACATATCGGACCTATGGGAGTCTCGTAAACATTGTGAACTTGTTTAAGTTTCAAAAATATATAAAATTTGGCGGAGGTAAAAAAGCCTTGTGACTTAGAAATGCAACGGAAGTGACCACACTTAAGAATGAAATTTGTTTGATCCACGCGCATTCATTGTATGCATATCTATTTCAATTTTCCACAATACTTAGGGTGCGTTCATTTCACCAACTAAACGCAACCTTAGCGTGTCAACAAAATGTAATTTTGGTTTCCTTATCACAACTCTATCCAATATATAATATTACCATAAAGGCATAAACCAAATCAACCCTAATTTCAACCCAAAAAAAAATCACAAAAATATCAAACTAGTTGCAGTAAATTAGTACTAATTGAAACTATCATACAACAATAAAAGGTTAAAAACTAATTGGGAGCATACATAATAATTTTATAAAATGACATGATAATGAAAATGATGATAAACATACCGTTAAATTAACGCCGCTGCCGTGAATGAAGATCGTCGGTAAGTTGTTGGGTACTAAAAGAAATATTTTGCTATTATGCCCATCTTTTATCAATAAGTTACCTTAAAGTATTGTTATGAGTACTAGGCTGGAAACGAGACAAGCCGCTCGTGAAAAACTCGAGATCGGATCGGTAAAAAGTTCGAATGAGCTGAGCCTAAACGAGCTCGAGCCTAAGTTTAGGCCCATTTAATAATCGAGCTCAAGCTCGAGCTCTATACAAAAAGCTCGAGTAGGCTCGCGAGCCTAAACGAGTCCTAGAAATATAAACGTATATATATTGTCTATACGTATAAACGAGCTTAAAAGTAGTAAACGAGCTCGAGCCTTATATAATTAACGAGCCGAGCTCCAGCTTAACGTTGTTTTCTTTAAAACATCATACAAATTAGTCGAGCCCGAGCTCGAGCTTGTGAAAATTTTCACGAGCCGAGCTTGAGCTCAAAATATTAGGCCCGAAACGAACTCGAGCTCGAGCTTTATACATATAAACGAGCCGAGCTCGAGCTCTGGAAGGCTCGGGCTCGGCTCGGCTTGTTTTCACCCCTAGTTATGCCCACTAACTTTTTTTTTTCTTTTTTTTACTAGATAACTTATTGGATTTTTGGAAAAGCTAATAAGCTCGTTTAGGGTTGTTTGTTTTATGTCTTAGGCTTAGGCTTGTATTTTATAAAGAACTTATAACTTATCAATAAGAAGGGTGTAAGGTGTTGTTGAGAGTATCGGTTAGCTTATTATGGTTATCGATGTAAAGACTAAAAAGGGTATGAAGTATGAACATTTAAAAGTTATACAAAGTAATTGTAAAATATAAGTCTTTTGTTATGATAAAAGTTCTCACATAAGCTCTCATCCACTTAGAAAAGCCCAAATTTTGAGCTTATCGACCCCCACCTCCCAAAGACATATATAAGCTCATAAGTCCACCAAGTAATAATAACCTAATAAACCCCCTAAACAAGCTCAAACAAACACCCTCTTATGCAAGATGATAAGTTTATCGAATTTAAAACTTATGAGCTTAAATAACTTCTATGCTCAAGCTGATAAGCTTATAAATTTTAAGAAATTAATTATTAGCTTTTGAAAGTTTAATAAGTTTATAAACCGAACAAATAAGCTTAAACAAAAACCTACAATTTATTTTTATGGAAATATTTTCCCTTATGTTTCCGTACTCATGGTTAGAAGATTTTTTTTTTTTTTTTTTTTTTTAAATGTTTAGAAGAGGTTTTAGAACACCTATTATTCAAGTTTTGATGCCCTTTTTTGTCCACTTGATTTAAGCAAACAATCCTATTAGAGTGATGCAAGTCGGCAATATGAAACCGATGAGAACCCTCGTAGAAAGAAGCACATTGCCCGAATTAGCATCCTTAAACGCGTCCTTTTGTTAAGATCGTGAAATTTCAAGGTTGACTTGGCAATGATGATCGCTAATTCATTTCTTTCAAGTCAGCACTTTGGTTTAACTTGTAACCTTCATGAATTTATGCTGTATAATTTTTATTTCCCGTTATCAGTAAGTACTGTGTACACACCAAAGACACTTGATATATAAATACGACAGAATTTATTTATAAAAACGATTAAAAAAATGTAATTAGATGTTATTATAGAGGTTTCAATACAACTAAAACAAAGATATTACTATAGAACTGGTATACAAATCTCAAAAGTTACACAACATCAACAAAAACACTGTTCTAACAGCCTCCATTTTGCTTTGCCTATACTGGTTTCTATTATTCATAAATAAACTCTGAGCCAAAATGAATTATAAGTTCACTCTTCACCTTCTTTTACACGTAACTCTCCCAAAATATACATACACAAACACACAAACTTAAGCCTAGTCCCCCTCCAAACAATGATATACTCTTCCGCAAGTCTCTGCGGATATTGGACATTTCTGGCACATCCCTTGTGCAAAGGGGTCTTGTGGGCAGAGTTCATTGAGGCGATAACATAGCACCTGAGTACCCATTTTTGGCGTGTTTTTGGTTATCAAAATCATATATTGTAGGTAGGGATAACTGGTGTTTAAAGATGGGATGAATAATGAAATTAGTAATCTGATCTTCCGGCTGTAAATTGAGAAAGAAGTCCAGCTGCTTGGGCGGGTAAAATATCACCAAATCTGCCCACTTGCCCATCGGTTAGCATAGATCCGAGTTTCAATGTGCTCTCCCCGAACCTACTGCCAACCTGACATTTTAAAACAAACTCAATTAAGAAAGGGAAGAAAAATCTCAAAGATCCATTTATAACATTAGGATGAGACCTTGTCCTAAATTTAACCCTTTTTTTATTATGTTTAAAAGATTCTATGTATACCTGCATGAAGGATTTCAGGAAAGGTGTTGCCACCCCTAAACTTGTATTGTCATCCATATCAATATTGCGTGAGAGCTCCTCTTGAGTTAAATTTCTCCAAGAATTCCTTGACGAAACATCATCTATAGATGTCGATCGAGGGGACTTGATTGTCGCCTTTGATAATACAGGAGCACTGCATAGAAAAAATGCATACTCAATAAGTCAATTCAAAGTGCTGTTACATAAAAGAAAATATTAAAGGGGAAAAAAAGGAAGTGAAATCAACCTGATGGGAAGGTATTTGAAACGAGGAACAGTAGAGCATCTCATAATATTTGATTCTGAATTTGTAGGCAGTTTTTGCATAGTATCTGTGTACAACCGACGAAGCTGCACAAAGAAACCAAATAGGACAGCATGCCGCAAGTAAGACTGCTTCTCATTCTCCATAAGGTATGGCTTATACCTACACAAGAAATATTGTTACAAACTTGCAGATGATGACCAAGGCATGTATTCGAAAAATGCAATGTAAAAAGGCGGTAATATGATAAAATCAAGTTCTGGGAAATAAAATTGCTGTCACAGTTGTTATTGCAATACGTACGTGAGCCAGTCTATCGGGTCTAACTTCTGTGAGAGACGATTCTCCAACCCATGAAGGCGACCTTGTATAACTGACTTTTCTTGTTGCACTTCCTGCTTACGTCTATATGCTGTTTTTGCCTTCGGTATTTTTGATACATCCTCATTTCCAGCTAAATCACCTCCAGACAGAATGTCAGCAGCAAATCTTAAATCCAATAAGACTTGCAGAACTCCTTTTTCAGACACACGGGTTGCACTAATCTCATCATCTAAGAAATCCACATAAATTTCAATCACCTACATCAGCATACAAAAATACGATTAACTCATGGTTGCTCAATACTTTGATGAGAGATACAATACAGAAATCTCAGCCATTGTAAAAAACTATGATACCTTCTCCAATAATCTTGCAGCAAAATTTTGCAGAATTGGTTTGTCGAGTACATGACCCCCAACTCTGTGAATTTCTTCACAAGCTTGAAACAAATATGAGGTGATATACAAGGAAGGCATGGAAGGGAGTGAAATCTTAATCTCGGATGGGTGCTCAGCAGAGTCCTCTTGTTTAACTATAGTATCCTCCCAACCCTGAAAGTAGATTAAAACAATGCCACCATCCCAGATTAGATTAGAACTTACATTTATACCAATATATTCTTACTAATAATTTGTGTAGGAATTTAAAATAAGAAGAAATATACGGACATTTAAAAAAGTAGGTTTCAGAATAGTGCTCATTTACAGCATATCATTATTTGCTAAAGTATATATCCTTAACATCAGTCCAGGTCACAAAGATACTTATTTGGGATGGAATGAAGAAAGCATGGTTATCATGTAAAACTTTATAATGTATGAACTAGATTGTTCCTTTTCCTACTGCAAGGTTGCAAAAATCACCAGTCGCTTGTTGGGAGGCCAACCCCCTTGTAGCTAGTAATCGACCTAGGGGGATTAATTGGATTATAAGGTTCTATACACACATTTTGAATTATTTGCATGACATGAATATAATACTTCAAATACTTTATAGTTCAAACAGTTCAAAGTTCCCTTAGTTCAAAATTCAAACATAAACAATAAAACACAACAATTCAAGTACTTAAAAGTCTAAACATAAACATATTACTTGAACCAAACTAAAGTACTTAACTGATTTCAAGCCTACTGTGTCCCCAAGCCTCAAAAAGCCACTCCAATTTTGATTATGTGGTCAATCATGTGTGAGAAGTGAAAAAACCAATCCCCAAATTAATTAAAAGACTTGATTTTAAATTTGAAAAACATTGACCTAAGTTGACTGATTGGAAAGATTTGACCAATTAGAGGCCGGTTTTGACCATGCCGGTTTTTCTTCCCAATTTTCCATAAATCAACAAGGTAGAAAAGCCGGTTACCTTGTAATCGCCGATTACTAGGCTGCCTAGGCTGATTTTTGCAACATTAGGTAACTTGTGTTTAACTATTCATCTATACACTATGAAGCATATACTCCGTAGTTGTGGACCCCGTTCAATTTTAAGATCAAGGCACTAACCAATCACAGTCCTCCGATTTCAAAAAGTTTCAAATGTATCTCCCCTCCTTTTTACTCATGTTTTACACAAACCTAGATGCACACACTCCCTCTCAGAAACCTAATAAATTGTCCAACACCGGAAACATATAAAAATTTGAGAAACTGACAAAAAGTATTCAACACCACTGCTTTGTGCGGGGACTACGCTAGTCTTAAACATGGATCTACCATGTAATGACAATTCAGTTTAAATTTCTGTCTGGCTATGCATGGAGTGCATCGCTAAGACACTAACCAGTAACCAGAAGAGTCTTCCTACTCACTTAATTTTACCATGACACAAAGATGGTGAATTTGTATTTTGATGCCTTACAAACAGATTGGTTACTAAAAGTTATGTTCATTAAGAATGTCAGGATGAAAACATTTACCTAACGTAGACCTTTACCTAACGTAGAAAGATATTCCTGTTACATATTTGCTTAATTCACTACTCGAGTACTCGTAGAATAAGGAGAGACTGATCATGTATAAACTTAGTCCACAGGGTAGCCTGGTAGGCCTTTCCATATGTTCCATTTCACAATCTCAATGTTCTTGTCTACAATTATGTGTGACAACTTACTATGTTTCTCAAATCATAAAATGTTTTCACCATATATAGAATTACACGCAGGGTATCTATGTTCAAGATAGAAATGTAATGTTTTAAATGGATAACATATAGATAGATTATTCCACAGCAGCAATGTGGTGTATAAGTTAAAGTAGTTTCAGACAAATAAATTATTTATCGATGAGGAAAAAAAAATGGTGACAAAATCTTTCTTTTTTTTCAAAGAGCAACTCATTTGAGGGATATATGTTTGGTCCTTCATGCATTATGCTACCAATGCAGATGTATAACAAAGATATATTTCCTATGCGCGAACTTTATAATGGGTGCCAAAAACTTAAGAGATTTTTGAACTACTAATGCCTAACAAAATTAAGGAAGTATATATATTAAATACAAATTGATAAATAAGAGCAATTATAGAGTACTTACTCTCAAAGGAGTGGTGGCCGATAAGCTTTCGTCATTTCTGAGACAGTGCGCGAGTATAGTTGAAAGTTCATCCGACACCCAAGTTATCCACAAGTTATGAGCTCGAATACAAAGATCTTTTGTTGTTTTTCTAAGTTCACCAAGCTGTGGGCTCGAACTATCCTCAACTCCAAATAACGCGGAAGCAGCAAGTGAAGATTGTCTTCTAGGTGACGTAATCATTTTCTTTCCGTAATTTTCAGATGCTAATGAATCAAATGTGCCACTAGAATACTTCAAAAGCGGTGATACCTTACCAGAAACCGCTGCCATAGATTCATTCAACCATAGTCGAGGAGAACCAAGTATAACAGGAATATTTCTAGAATATTTCTGGAACGCAAACAAGAGTCTTCCAATAAATAGTGACCTCTCGACAATTATAGCAGGAGATGGTGCAGAATCACCTTCCACATTGCCACGTCCCAATGCAGCATATAAAGACTCCAACTCATTCTTAAGCTCGGTTAGGATGGCCGACATGCTTTCGAAACACTTGTTTTGTAAGTATGGTGCTAGCTCTTTTAGTCTTAAGGACGCTTTTGGTGACTCTAAGAAGCTTAATAGGTCCTCAAGTACGTTCTTACAGTGGTTATCTACTGCCATTCTAATCCGACCTACTTCGTCACCAAAATAAGCATTTAAACACCTCTGGTAATCACTAGTCTCATTAGATACTTTCGGACTAGTGACTAGACTAGCCTTTTTAGTCGTTGGTTCCACAAACCAAACTCCGCCACCTAAAGGAGACCTATTCAAAAAAGCTTGGAAATCAACCTGGTCACCTTCGATCGTAAGAATCGACTCCTTCACATTGACAATATTATTCATTTCATCAAATCCAGACCGAATAATCGCTTTCATCCTATTCGCAAACGCCTCTTCGAAAATCTCGTCCCAAAGATCATCATCATTACCTAAAACAAGCTCGCGCGTCCTACTCCACGGCATTTCAATCTCCGAGCCAAAAACGCTCTTCAACCACTCCAAACTCCCTCCCAAAACCTCCTTCCCTTCCATCGTCTCCCTAATCAACTTCTCCGCCGAAGCAAGCTCTCGCCCACTCCCAATCGCGTCAACCAAATACCGCCCGTTCACCTTATTCACAATCTCCCGCCCACAACTCCTCAAAAAATCCAAACACGCCTTCGCTATAAACTCCTTATCCAACACCACCATCAAACCCTCCATCTTCTCCCGAAACTCCATCCACATCTTCACCTCCTCATCCGGATTCGGTATCCCACCAAACAACTGACTAACCGGCAACGACCCCAACACCATCTTATAAAACACCGGCATATCACTCAAAACCGACAAAAACAGCTCCCCAACCTGCGCCACACTCACTTGAATCACCTTCAACACCTCACAAAAACACCTCACCACATCCTCATCCCCACACGCCTTCAACATCCGCCCAACCAAAACACTCCGACTCTCCAACAACAACCTCAAACACTCACCCGGACCCATCTCATCCACCACCGCAACCGCACACAACGCGTCCACACACTCCCCAACCCCTCCCAACTCCAACAACCTCTCCCTCCCTCGCTGCGATATCCCCGTCTTAAAACTCTCAACTATCATCCACTGATGGTGCAACAACGCAAATTTCGACAAAACATTTCTATAACTATCATCATTAGCATTATTTAAACAATTATAAACTATATTCGCACGCGTAAAGCGCGCAGCGGCATCAAAATACATAAAATCATCCAAACAGCCCCAGATATTCTCGGGAGTGTCAACTATGTACTTTACACGTGTCGCAATGGCGTAAACCCTAGCCCTAACAGAATTAGAGTTTGTTACAACAGAATTGTTACTGTTATTGTTATTGTGATTATTTGAAAAGAGGGAGTGATTAATGGTGTTGTGAATGAGGGAGATGTTGTGGGAGATGTGGTGACAGGATGACGTCATGGTGACGATGGAGTCGGCGGAGTCGATGAGGTCGCGGTAGCGGGTGCCGATGAGGAGACGGAGGTCTTGGGATTTTTGGAGGATTTGGGAGTGTGTTTGGGATTGGAGTTTGCGGATCTCGGAGATGGGTTTGGTGCGGAAGAGGTGTTCGGTGTCTGCTGGGGGTGTTTGGGATTGGGATTGGGACTGGGAGGGTGTGGTTGTTGGAGACATTGTGGTGGTGTTTGGATCTGGAAATGGGATTGTGAATGGTTTGATTTTTGTAGTGTTGGTGATGAGTGTGTTTTTGTAAATGATGTGTTTGTGAAGAAGATCGAGATCTGAGAGTGGGAGGGGAAGGGGGAGGGGGAGGGGGAGACTGGAGAGGGACATGAATTTTTGGTTGTAGTATTTTAGAATTGGGCTTATTAAATCAAGCCCCAACTCAGAGTGACATGTCTAAGCTTCATACTTCTCATCATTTCATGACAACAAATTTATTTGCACATTTAAAAGAAATTTTTTATTTTTACATTACTTTTATTCATTTTAACTCTAACATATAAATATCAAGGCATCATATCATAGATTGAACTATCAACAACCATGTGGTCTAGTGGTATACACTTAACTTGTTAAGTGTGCCACTAAGAGAGTAGTACCGGATGGGTGACCATCCGGGAAGTCCTCTTTGATCACAGGGCCTGTTGATACTAGGCTTTCAAAGTCCTTCAATGAAGGTTTCAACCCACTAGGGTTCGAATCTGGAGAAGGCAGGGTTTACTTCAAATTAAGTGTCGTGCCTTCGGGCGGCTTAAGTTGAAGGTTTTCCCCCCATCGGGTTTCGAATTGGTCAAGGATTTCTCCGAAAGAACCGTTCCAAAAAAAAAAATCATAGATTGAACTATTCATCACTCATAAATTATACACCCTCAACATAAACTATTAATGTTTTTTCATTTTCATTTTTTCTTCTTTTTATTTTTATTTTTAATTTACAGGATGATTAGTATACCGCTAAGTAATTAATTATTGATAATTTTTAAGTTTGCAACAATAATTTGAAGTAAGAGTAATATTGGCATATAGGTTATCTTAAAAAGAAAATTTTAACAATTAATTTGGGACATAAGGAGTATTAGTTTATGATTTGCAAATGTTGTAAGTAGAATATTATGTTATTCGGGTTGAGCACAATGGACAACGAACCAAATTGATAGACGAGCACGTAAGCCATAAGTCCGAAAACCACATAAGCCATATGTTGATATTGTCGATCAACAACCTGTGTCTAGCACGGATAACTCGATCTTTGAAGTCCAACACACACTAGCAGCTATTATAACGACAGAAAAGAAAAGAACAAGCACAAGATGGTTTAACCGAAAGTTGTATTAAACCTTGAAAGAATGACGTACAATGACCCCTCCCCCCTCACCTCTTTATTATAGAGATGAGGGGGAAGAAAACCAACTCTAAACTGAGTTGTAGTCGGCTGCTACAAAGAAGAAAACCAAAAACCGAATGCTCTAATAAGAAAACGTTTATGACCCTATATATATAGTTCTTGTAGTCGGTTTGCATTGTCAATTGCATGAACCGACATATACATACAGAAATTTCCTATTTGACTACAACTTGAACTAAAGTTTCATTAACACCCCTCAACTATAGACTAATATTAATACTAATCTTAACAATTTCCACCTTAGGATTAATATTAGACTATGCCGATACTCAGCAGCTTTAACCAGTGCTGGAACCTCGGACCAGGGACTGCCTTTAACAAGACACCAGTAGCAAAACCCGCTACTAACCTTAGCTCAGCTCCTGACTCTATCTAGAGTCCCTTTAGCCAAATAGCCTCCTTTGCAGCCTCCGTAAGTGTCATATACACCGCTTCAGTTGTTAACAAAGCCTTCATGTGCAGCATCATAGCTTCTGAGCTTCCTGCACATCCTTGTATCATAAACCCGTACCTTGTGATTGATCTACCCATGGCGTAGTCAAAATCCACAAAAACCTGTACGTATGTCTGTAATCCACGATCGAACCTATCCAACATACTCACATCTACAGATGCTATGTCAGGTCTCGTGCAGACCATCTGATACTCCCGGCTTTCGACAGCATATATATATGACCACTTACCATTCTTTTCCACATCACAGTCCCCTGATAGACTACCCTCCAATGACAGTATGGAGTGTCCCTCCAACAAAGTCTGTACCGACTTTCCGTTGTGAACCCTGGACTGTGAACCCCTCAGAGAATTACCACTCTGATCCCTGATGATCTCCATACCAAGTATATTTCTTTTTGCTTTATCCAGCAAACCTTTGGTAACCTAGATCTCAGCCTTGCATCCGCAAGAAAAAACCATACCATCTATATAGAGAAATAGATGTATGAACATACCTGGTGTATACTTGCAGTAATAGTCGTCGCTGTCGTCACTGCTTTTCCTGCAATTGTTGCTGAGCACATACACATCTGACCGAGTATCCATATCTTCTTTCAATCCAGTCTTCCACTTGGAAATCACCTCATAAGCAACTGTATCATTGAAAGTCAATGACTCATGTGTGTATATCTTTTCCACTACAGCAACTGCAAAAGCAGCCTCATTACTGTCCTCTATACCTGTATAGTTCCCGTGCTGAGTGTTGCTCCCTATCACGTGCTAAATGATAGTCCATCAAATCTCGAGTTTGTACTTCCCGTGAACCAGCTACCTGACCGACATTCCCCTGAGGTTCCACCTCAAATGTATGATCCCCAAGTGGTTCCACCTCAAACTCAACTCCCTACAACACCTGCACTGAACCCGTATCTACACCAGAACCAATGAAAGTTTTCTTGTATTCTCCACTCTTATTGAAACCCATACTCCTGTAAAGCACTCCCTTTGAAGTAACGTCATCTAACCTCCAAAGCTTATTACCCACTATACCTTCACGGTATCCCAGGAATATGCACCTGACCTTAACCGGTTCAAGCATCCCTTGCTTATTACTAGCAAGCAGTCCGTGTTTGTCTTTCCTTCAAGTTGTTTAACCTCCAACTTTCTTTGAGCCACTGCAGCATGATCGTTACTCTCCTGAATTACCTCAGTTTCACGATTTTCCTAAGCTCCCTGCAGTTCCACCTCAAACCAAACACGCTTTTGAACATGTACTCCATGGATCCTTGTTTTAACACCAAGACCAAGTTGCTTGAACCCAACTTGTTTTGAACCTCCATGTTTTTGTACAATATTCACATCGAGCTTTTCGATATTTAACCTAGTATTCATACTAGCTCTTCTTTAACCTTGCTACAAACCTTGTTAAGTTGCTTTTTAACCAACTTTACCAACAAGTCTCGCAAGCCGTGTTCTAAATCCGATTTCTTGTAGTAATTGATCTACTAACCTTTAGAAAAACGCTAAAGCTTCGATCTTTCCACCTCAAGTCTACAACCTTGATATACCTTGTACTCCAAGTAATCACTTTTCTTGAATCCCAAGACAAAGCTAAACCTTACTTGCCTTCCAAGAACCACCAAGACTTGAATTCCAAGAAATCAAAAACTTGAAGTTGAAACTTCTTGCAAAACCTTGTCACCTTTGAAGCTCAAAACCGAAACTTCAAGAACCTTGTGACAAAAGAAAACGATTTCCTATAACCCTAGGAGATTCGATCCACCTCCTTGCAAGACAACTTCAAGAACCTTGTTGCCCAAGTAATCTTGACTCGAAAACCTAGAAATCACCAGTTCCATCGAATTTCTCGATCTCAAAATTGGCTCCCGTCATTCTTTAATCCCTTTGTTAATTTGCTAAACCTTGTGAAAAACCTCACAATCATAAACGAACAAAGTCCCTTGTGCAATACCCTTCAAATTAATAATAACCTTTTGTTTTTATAAAAATAAAAACAAAACAATAAAATCAAAATCTTTAAATATATAGGATTCCACCAATATATTAAAAACGATTATAATAATTTGAAGTAAATAGTTTGACTTTTACACAAAAAAACCAAACTTTAACTGTTACTCCTTCTTCTTCGTTTGCACCTCGACAAGAACCAAAACGAAGAAAAAAAAATTGTCGATCTTCGACCCGAAAACCAACAAAACCTTAAGTCTTCTAAACCTTGTCACAAACCCTGACAATTGAAGACCCAAGAACCCTTAACTGTCGAAACCCACTGCAACCTTGTCGTTCACGTACCTGAACAACAAGCACCTTTTGTAGTCGAAAAACCAGTAGCCCAAACAGAACGTAAGTTCTGCTCCTTCCAGAAAATCGAACACCAAAAGAAGAACCCTTCTCGATCGATCCTAGACAACCACCGAAACCCGCGAACCGAGCTCTTGATACCACTTGTTGATATTGTCGATCAACAACCTGTGTCTAGCACGGATAACTCGATCTTTGAAGTCCAACACACACTAGCAGCTATTATAACGACAGAAAAGAAAAGAACAAGCACAAGATGGTTTAACCGAAAGTTGTATTAAACCTTGAAAGAATGACGTACAATGACCCCTCCCCCTCACCTCTTTATTATAGAGATGAGGGGGAAGAAAACCAACTCTAAACTGAGTTGTAGTCGGCTGCTACAAAGAAGAAAACCAAAAACCGAATGCTCTAATAAGAAAACGTTTATGACCCTATATATATAGTTCTTGTAGTCGGTTTGCATTGTCAATTGCATGAACCGACATATACATACAGAAATTTCCTATTTGACTACAACTTGAACTAAAGTTTCATTAACACCCCTCAACTATAGACTAATATTAATACTAATCTTAACACCATAAGTCCGTTATATAAGCCGAAACAGACACCCCCTCAGTTTTTAATCAAAACAACCGGCCCAATTGTTGATTACCGATTGCAAGAAGTTGAGATTAAAGTCATGACCTGTTTTATAAAAGCTCTCATTTTTCCAACCCACAAGGATGTTTACGCTCGGGATAGACGCTGACACGTTTAGTTTCATAAAGAGAGTGTTTGCTCATACTGCGAAATATGTTAAGTTATCATTTCTGAAATCAATTAAATTTGTGGGGATTGAGTTTTGATATTTGCTATAGGATCTCAGTACTTTACCACTAAGCTACCCTCTTTGGGTTAGTTTCTGATTCATGATATGACAAAGACAATATTTTTGGTTTGGTTTGGTCTGGTCTAGTGCTTGTTTGGTTTTGTAAATCACCAGTTCTATTGTGATTAGATCAAAAAGCTTTATTTTTAGGAAATGATATAACTTGTGCAAGGAATAAACATGAATTATTGGCTCAAAAGTTTGAGTGTGATTGAGTATCCACTTAAGATTGAATGGTTCTAGACACGTGCTATATCGTATTCCCCGGTTTTCGGTGTGAAATCTTTGAGTTTGCAGTTCGAGAATCATGGGTTATTGCACACTACATATTACAGGACTAGAATTCTATAGACAGTTTGTGCATTGTACATGTTATCGATAGAACATTTTAAGCTCATAAACATGATAAACAAGAACAAAGTATGTAAAAGAATTGGTATGACACAAAGAAACAAATTCGAAAAGCAGCATTTCATTTTACATAACACAGTCATTACAACATACCATCTAACCAACTACAACAACATTCAAATGAAACTCACTCCATAGGTAAAAGGGTTTTACCCCATTTAATTTTAAAGGAAAACAACAACAAAGAGTGAAACTACAACATTTTATTACATCACATTAAACTTACTATTTATAGAAAATATGCATATAGGTAAATTTGTGTCATTTTGCTGAATTAGTAGTGCACATTCCTCTTCCTTTCATTACATGCCTCCTTAGCCCTGGGATATGAACATTTGATATGTAATCTCTCCAATCTATTTTCCCCACGTCGAATCCGAATGTCCTTTTTTCTTCTTCAGACATCAGCCCCATTAGTTTTTGAGTGTTGCTATTGTCAAATCTGTGAAAAAAAAGACCGAAAAATAGTTACAAACTTGCATTTTTGGCTGCTTGCTCTACTGATTATACGAAGAATCCTAGTGTAAAGAAACTATATTATATGAACTTATGAAATGTATAAACGTATTCTAGATGTGAAGTATAATGTTACCTTCCGCCATAGAATGTGTATGGTTCATATATATTGGCCAGATACTTTGCTTGATCCACTGATTTCTTGCATAAGTTTTCAAGTTTAAGTGAAAGCTTTCCTTTATTTGAAGAATTCGAAGCATTCAAACCACTTCGGCTAATTGCATCTTTCCATATATGAGCGGAAAATTCTTCCATAGACCGATAAAGTTGCATGATTGGTACGTGAACCGGTTTCCCCTTTAAATCCATACATGGTGAAGTATTAAAGTGCTCATAAAGCAGCCTTGCCAAATCTTTAAACACCAACGGGTTGACTACCGATGAAGCTATTTGGTATATGTGATTGTCTTCTGTCTTTCCACCTATCAAGTGTTTTGCCATGGCTGCCAAGGTGGCATTCACCACCATATCAGCTGGAACCTGCAACGGTCATGTGGGGCCCATTAAGAACAAAAACATGACACAATATTAAAGATTTCAAGACATGAATACATGGACATTATTAAGAGAAAAACACTTACCACATCAAGAACTCCATTCGGGTCAACAAGAAATCCACTTAGTTGTCCCTTTCCGTAGTAGAGCACAATTGGATCCATCATCCTTCAAATGCGAGAAAAAAAATTCCAAGTTAAAAAATGATTTATAAGAGTGGTTTATGGTAGAAGAGGTGTTTCAGGTATATCCAACCCGATCTGACCCGTTTTTGAACCGTAACAAAATTTAGCAGATTTGACCCGTTAACACCCCATCCGACCCACCCTTTGCCACCTCTAGTAAAACAAGACAAATTGTACCTATTTCCTTCCATCCATCCTGGAAAAGGTTCTTTGTAAGTGCTTTCAATGACACTAGGCCGGATTATGACAACCGGTATGTCTCCTCCCATTTTATCAATCATCATTTCGCCCATTGCCTTAGTAAAAACATATGTATCTTGCCACCCATGTAGTTTTGCCCTGATAAAAACCAAAACTCCATGATTCACAATAATTTTGTAGTGAGTCAATAAAAAAATTATCATTTGAAAATATATGATACCTCTCTAATCCAAGCTCTTTCAGTTTTTGGACCATTTCATTTTCTCCCAAAGATTTCTTCGATTCCAAAACCATTTTTATTTCGTCTTCTACATTCAAATTTGGCATGTGGTTCCCATACATGAGTCTCTCCCGCGCTATACTGTCCCCTATGTTAAACGGCTTTTCCATGATTTTTCCTTGTCTTTGTCCGTTGACATATGCTACAAAGAAAAGAGAAATGGTCAAAATATATACAAGCTTTAGGCTTTCTGTAATAAATATTTTATAAAAATATTGCTTTGAAATATTTTACCTGTAGAAACTTGAAGGAATAGGTTAAGTTTTTTGCACTTTTTTGCAAAGCTCATAAGACGGCTAGGCCCTCCCGTGTTTATGTCAAGAGCTATATCGTATCTGCAATTATATTATTTACTTCGTTAACTTTTAAGTTGACATGCGTATCAAGGTGCCCCACCAGCCAAAAATTTTGTATTCTCATCCCAACGCTGACAAGTGTTTGCAAGTGTTTCCCTGTCAAGAAAGAAAAGTTGAGGAGAATAACCTTTCATCAAAACTCGTGTTTGCTGCAGAATTGACAATTATATCAACATCTTTTGCTATCACATCAGCCATGTCTTCATCTAACCCAAGATTAGATTCACAAACATTGCCGGTCACAGGAACCAACTTGCTTAACATGAAAGATTGGTACGATTTCCCATAAGCTTGTTGGAGAGACTTGAAGAGCTCAGTATTGATTATCTGTAATGCAATACTAAATTAAATTTAACTTCACGACATTTTGATAAATGATAATGAGATAGAGCATGATGGTTCCAGCAGGAAAAAAATAAATAAACTTTGTACTTCGTTTTTCAATCTTTCCATCGCAGCATCCTTGTTCTTTGCCTTGATTAAAAGATATATCGTCCCTACATCAGGAACTGTTCGAAGTATCTTCTCTATGAACACTACACAGTTGATATGATTATCAAGATAAATTCAAATAGCTAGAAAAGATGAACACTTAAAACTGCTAAGCTACTGGCACCCAAGAACCAAGAGAGTAGAGGTGGTTGAGACATGACATTTTTTTTTTCAAAATAATTGAATTTTTTTTTTTTTTTTTGCTTAAAATGATTTCTGAGGTTTTGAGCAATCAAATGGACTTTGGGAAACTTTCGCTTTGTTTCCTATGAACTCATTTTGTTGGTTTTATCACTTTCACCCGTTAGAGATAAATCTACCCATTTATGAAAAAATGGGTTAACTTAGCAGAATTTACTGTTATATATTGAGCGTTATGATCATGCAACCACCAACTGATATGGGATCACATATTTCTTTGAGTTTTATACAAACCAATGAATTTAGTACATTCTTGGTTACTTTTTTATAGCATCATTACAGAAAATACTATCATAAGTTTTCATATGGTGAAAAAAAAAAAAAAAAAAAAAAAAAAGGAACCAAAATTGATGTACCTAGCAGTAAGAAAATGGTCTTGTATCCAAGGGATGGTTCCATCATTTTATCAGTATCCATTAAACAATACTTATATTTGATACCCCCTTAATTAATTAATGTAAAAGCTTTTTGGACACCATGCAAAATTAAAAATAAATATATATACAAAATGTACATACCTTTGCCCAGGAAGCCAGTAGCACCAGTAACAAAGAACCCTTTACCCTTAAGTACATTCACAATACCAATACCATCACCATTCACACCTATCAAAGAAGCATTTTGTGCACCGTTATACGATACCAACTCCTTTGAAGCCGCAGTATAGCTTTGCGTATCCAAAACCGCCATTCCAGTATCAGCATTCACCAAAGCCAATCTTTTAGTCTGTTTCGACACCACCCCATTAGGCGTAGTACTCCTAATCACATTCCCTTGATCACTTTGACAACACATTAAACACTTGATCTTTTTCTTAAACAACCATGGTTTACTCATATCATTATTATTATTAACCTCCAAAGTGACAAACCCTTTTTGCACAATGGAAGAAGAACCAAGAGACATAGTCCCCATCATTTTTCAACACAAATTTGAATTTGTTTCAAGAACCCAAAAATGCAAAACCAAAGATAATTTGGTGGTGGGAAGATGTTGGTTGTAAAGTTGGAAACTTTCCTTAGCTAAACATCTCCTACAATAAAACTAGTAACAACAACAATAAATCTTATAAAAATACTTTTAGTTATAAAATACTAAGAAACAAGTAAACAACACAAGCTCAAAATGTAAGATATGGGTTTGGTGGAATGATTAAAAAAAATTTGTGCTTAAAAAGAAGAAGATAAAAGTTAGGAGAATGAAGGTAAAGGCTCCCTTTTTGCCTATGATATCACACTTGTGATCACCAACGGCTAAGATGGCGGGAAGTAGGTAATTTGTTTATGTAAATTTTATTATTATTTAATGAAGTTTAGCCTTTTGAAGCTATAAAATATTCATGTGGACAAAGGGTGTGGGGTGGTTTAAAAATAGTATTAAATTTTGACTTTGATATTTTTAAAACTAGGATGAAAAGGTTTAAATGTGACTTAGGTAAGAGGTTAGTCAACCCCAATGGATCCTCTAATATACTTCAATTCCATCGATATTTATAGATAGATTGAAGTAACTTGTTGAATAGCTAGAGCCTAAAGGTGTTAAATGCATGTAATAAGTAACATAATCTAGATTAGTTCTTATCTTATAATGTACTGTATATATTTACGTTATGCTAACAACAATGTAACAATATTTTTTATTTTAGTTAAGGCATGGTTATTACAAGTTGCTTGTCAATTAGTTTTAGTTTAAAAATAGTTAAAAATAATTAAAAAGATATAATGTATATAGAGACTAGGGCTGAGTATCGCAGATCCAAAACTGATTGAGACCGAGAGGACCAAATGACTGACCGAACCAAAGGATCAGTGGTCCAGTTTCGGTCCGGTCCGGACCGGTCTTACGTAAAACCCGACTATTATACTTTTTTGACCGGACCGAACACATTCAGTCCATTTCTCATTCTAAGGTTTTAGGCTAGTTCGGTCTTGGTCCGATC
The DNA here is from genome assembly GCA_030686995.1 of Artemisia argyi. NCBI lineage: Eukaryota > Viridiplantae > Streptophyta > Magnoliopsida > Asterales > Asteraceae > Artemisia > Artemisia argyi. The sequence continues at coordinate 38,515,380 of CM060687.1, forward strand.
CGATTTTGATCGGTCCGGTCCAGTTTTGAACCGTTGATCACCCCTAATAAAGACTACTCAAATATTTAACTTTCTTTCATTAGTGCCGCTCATTTATTAAAACTATTATGTAAGTCGCCTTTTATTTTTGTTTATAACAATATCAACAAATTGGTGCAAGAGATTATAAAATTGCAAAAATCAACAAATTTTTAACTTACTAAAAAGATACGAATAAAGGTTTAAATACGAAGTATCAATTACGCACTTCGTTTAGATGTAGCTCTATCATATTGAAAACAACCTAAAAAGTTATAAAGATTAAATTACTAACTGTTAGACTACATAATTCCCCGTCAGTTATCATTATTATTCATGCACATTATATAGAGATTATATGAGTAAAACTTAATGGACCTTAAGTCCACAGACCGGGCTTGGGCCGATTATCCTCTAATACTCCCCTGCAGTCCTAGCGGCAAAATCGCTAAAGCTCGAACTGGAACAGTAAACTAAAAAAGAAAAGAAAAACAAAACATTAACATAATAAAAACATAACTTTAGTCGACTCGTATCAAAACCCTATCAACGGTCGATTTTAGTCGACTGGTATCAACGGTCGGCTAAGTCGACTGATAACACAACCGTACCAACGGTCGACTTTAGAGACTGGTACCAACGGTCAACTTTAGTCGACTGGTAACAAATCTGCACGAACAATCGACTAACAAATAAATAATAAAACAACTATATATATGGGGATAGCTTAGCTACACCATGGTGTAGCCAACTTAGCTACACTGATATGCCCATTTGAGGTATAAAACATCAAATTTTATGCCCGATTAACATCATATATCCATTTCAACTCCAAAATATCTCAGAACTAACATCTATAATTGACACTTACACTAAATTAGTTATTGTTGCAAATGTATGAAGTTAATAGCCATTTTCGTGACTGAAACTAGATTCAATAACATTCACATAAAAAGTTGCAACAATATCAACTAATAGATGTTGGAGGTGATGGATTATGATGGTTAACAAGTTTAGAATGTTAAGATGACATTATAATTGGGGTTCTATGCATGGAATTAGCATTCTGGTTTAGCCAAGTTGGCTACACCCTTGGTTAACAATAAAGCAACGTAAAGCTAAAGTAACTAAAAAGCTAAAGTAACCAAGTTGTATGACTTTTAACAAAGATGTATAAATAATTAACAATAAAGCAACGTAAACATAAGAGACAATATTTTCCAACGTTTAATTCTTTATTAGAAGTTAATCAAAAAGAATCGTACCCAAGTGTTTGCGGAATAACACTTGGGATTGAAAACGACAAGTGTGGTATTGACTCCTCACTAAACTCAAACAATGTTGAGTGACAACTTTCAGGACCCACTGAGCTATCTCAGGGGTTATGTTGTTCTTTGGAGGAGTAAAAGTGGTTTGTGAATGCTTTGCATTAATTGCACAAACTTGTCAACTTTTACTCCTCACTTATGTTACCTATTTATACACAAATATGAACAACCCTCTTATACAATGGACCTAATTGTTCCTCAATAAAATCTTGATAGATTTTATTCTCTGACTTGGGAAACTTCTTTGGGTTAAGTCCAAAAGGCACTTTCTGATGACAGCCTGGTTTTAACCATTTGGGGAAAGTTTGACCTTAAAGTGATAAAGCACTTTAGTGAAACAAATCAAACTTTCCTGCCCAGTCCCGCCAAAACTTCAGTCTTCAAGTCATCAGTCTTCAGTACCATGATAGTTGTTGAGAAGTCATGGGGTTTAGTGAGTTATTGTCATCCTCACTGAACCCATCACCTTCTTCTTGGCTTAGATCACACTCACTGAGTTCCGCCTCACTGAATGGAGAACCTTTCTTCTTCGGCTCGGTCTAAGCATCCTGAAGATGACTCACTGAGTTACTGTTCACTCAGTGACTTGTTTACACTTAGGTTATTTTACGTTCAAATCCTTGTTAGAAGAAGATTGGGGAATTCAGTGACCCAACAATCTCCCCCTATTTGAACATACAAATAGCCTAAGTGTTTCTTGATTCAGTGTGAGTTGGTAGGGGTCTTCATCTCTTACTGAATGTTGATGTAATTTTAAGTAGGACACATAATTTAACAAAAACATCAAAGTTTATTAATAGTTATTACAAGTCCTACAAATTACAAAAAAAATAAAAAGATGGTTGTTGCAGATCAGATGTTCAGGTGGTATCCAAGGGCTTCAAGCTTTGCTTTCTTTGATCTGAGTAGGTGTCTTTCAGGATGTTCATTGATCATTGCTTCCAAGTCCTGGCAGAATCTTTTGTTCTCATCACCCTTGATGGGGGACGCCAACATGAGGTATATGAGCATTGCTTTGATTCCTGCCTTATCCATATCAGACCATCTTTGGAAGGCAAAACTTCCATACTCATCAGTGAAGCATAAGCCTCTTTCAGGAGCTTCAAGGACCACATTGTTCACAAAAGTGATTCCTTCAGGAAGCGACCTGTCACAATCTAGCCCTGGTACTTTGATCTCAGGCTCCATCTCAATATGCTTCCTTTTCCTTTTGGAAGCCTTAGATGGAGCAGTCTCTTTTGCTGAGGCAGGAAAAAGTGAGGGAATGTTAAGAGCTTCAGGCATTGCTCTCAGTCTGTCGTACCTTTCCTTCAGTGACTTGAGAAGGCTGGGAACTACAACATTGTTCTTCTTGGCAATGATAGAACGAAGCTCATCAAGTTCAGTGATGCCAAAATCAGCAAACCTGAATGGCTTATGGACGTCAAATATTCTTTGATCACGTCCCCTGAAGACGGTGACCACTGCAGGATCGGGGTTTCTGTGGATTTGAATGTCAGTGATGGTTTTAGGTCTTAACCTTTCTTTCATCACCCAAGTATACTTTTCGACCCTGTGTTTTCTGATTTGAGCGTCCTTCCTGTGTATATTTTCCCTTTCCCTTTTGAGAGCATTTAGCTCTTCTTCCTGAGCCTTTTTAAAGGCTGCACCAGCTTGCTCAGTTGCTAGTGCCTCAGTATCCAAACCAATTTTTTCAGCTTCCTCATGAATAACCTGAATAAGAGTAGGCTTGCTCATTCTCTCTTCTTCAGCCACCTTAAGTAGTATCACAGTCCTTTCCATATGAGCTTGAATTTCAGCATTGGTGAGATGATGTACTACTCCATTGATTTCAAACGGGACTCTGATAGGTTCATCAGGGTCATATCTGACCAAGGTTGAGGCTGGCTTGAGCACAATTTCAGGATCAGAGGTGGTAGCAATACTTTTGCCTCTGTCTTGCCTGAGAGTGGAGGAGACTGGTTCCTCCTGTGGTGGAACTTCAGTGATTGGTGTGGCTTCAGTGACATGATCCCCCTCAGTGAGAGAGGGCTGTCCAGCTTCTTGTTCAACAGTATTAGGGGCTTCAGTAGCATTCTCCCCCTCAACATTTGCCTGAGCGTCAGTGATGGCAAGTTTTAGTTGTACTGAAGAAGAAGTAGATGATCCCTTGAAGGCTTGAAAAATTTCGGTCATCATAGACTTGATCTCCTGAGTATCTTGTTGAATGATGGATACTTTAGAGTCAAGTATAGCCTGAGCAGTTTCAATTGCTGTCATCCTGGATCCCAAGGTCCATGCCAGAGAAGTGGACCTTTGGGACTGAGCTGTCACTGATTCTTCCATTTTGGTGAAGGAAGATTTGAGAGACTCCACAGTTGTGGTGAGACCCTGAAGATTTGAACCCTTTAGCCAGTCAAGTAACTCAGTGAGGGCTACTGAGTTTACCTGATACGTCTCAGATGCCTGAAGAAGCTTCTTGGTGAGTTCAGGATCATCCTTGACTGATTCTTGAACCGACTGAACCCCTACATTCAGCTGGTTAAGGGTTATCAAAAACTGATTCAGGCGAGTGATCATCTGTGTCAGGGAGTGATTAACTTAGGCATTTTGTTCCCTGACATCATCATCGAAGTCTTCGACAGCATCTTTGAGATTATGATAATGAACCGCCTATTCAGTGTGCATGTCAAAGACCTCATCAGTGATCCCCCTGTACAAAATGTTAGTAATCTTTTTGATGAATTTGGTGAAGGCTTTCACAGTGAGAGGAGCTTGATCATCTCCTGAGGACTCTGGCTCGGAATGTGTGTCAGCAACGTCATGGTTAGAAGATTGAGGAGATTGAGGAATTGTTTCAGAGACTGTCTCCTCAAGCTCCATATCATCTCCGGCCTTAAAGACTTCCTCATCACTGTTGAATTCATCATCAGAGTACAAAACTGCCTGAGCATCAGCTAGGGACTGAATCTGAAAAAGAAGGTTATCTGGCTCCTCTTCATAAGAAGACTTGCCTTCGTTTTGGCCAGGTCCTGACCCCTCAAATCCGGTAGATTGAGTTTTATCTACCTGGTCTTCAGGGTCAGTTCCCGAGTTATGCGCACCTTCGGGATTGGCTGTGGGTTCCATATCAGCGGGTGGCATTTGTCCCTCTAAATCTTTGTCCCCGTGGCCCCTTCAGGCACTGATGGGTATTTTTCAGTACCATCAAGAGGAGCCGTGAATGTTGTGCCCCTATCAGCGGGTTGTATGTTTCCCTCTCAGTCTTTGGGATGAGTTTTTGTGCCCTCAGAAAAAAGCTTTGATTTGCGAATGTCCTCATCAGGCACCTGAGTGGTTTTGCCCCCCTTTCCAACAGGCTTGTGCTGGCCTGTCGAAGATTTAGGGGCGAGAACTCCCTGTTGCTTGGGTTGTGATTTACCCGAGCCTTTGGCAGGATGTGAATGTTTGTGGATCCCCTTCTCAGTGGAGTAGTATTGCCCCACCGAGGGTATAGGACCCCTTACTCCCTGATACTCTGGTTGTGATTTTCCAGAGTCTTTAGCAGGATGTGAAGGTTTGGTTGGTTCCAACCCCACTGACTTGTTTATGACAGCAGGGCCTTTGGGAACGGGTTCGCCCGAGGACACTGAGTGTGATGTCTCAGTGCCCTCCGTTGGCCTTTGTTTTGGGGCCAAAGATTGGCTAATGATCCTGAGGGTGTCTTCAGTCAGGGTTTGTTGTTGTTGCCCCCTATTGTCAGGCTTAGGGGCAGAGGTCTCAGTGGCGAGTGGCTTGGGTTGAGCCACCTTCCTGGACCCCTGTCCCTTCTTCCTCTTCACCTTTTTAGTGGGAAAGGGAATTGGTGAAATGATGTTGTCACCCTGGATAGCAGTCAGCATGTATGTGGTCAGGGCGACAGGTGTTACCTCATTAGGGTCACGTGAGTAATTTGCCTTATGTAAGACATCAGGTTCAAAGCCGACACTGTCAGGCTTGATATACTCAGACCCTAATAGGTCATTCAGGGCACAGGAAATGAATCTAGGGTAAGACATGTGTTTTTTCCTAGACTTCCCACCCAATTTGCCTATGAGGTCCCTGAAGATAATTTCTCCAAGGTCAATCTTTTTACCCTCAATGAGACAGTACACTATCATTGATTGAGTAGTGTTTAGTTGCTTAGTTGAGGATTTATTCCCCCCAAGGACCTGAATTACAAATGTCATTAGGATCCTCCAGGGGGCAGGTGATGAGGCGAAAAATGAACCACTTTTAGGGGGTCATTTAAGCCCGGAATTGAATTTATTTAATCAAATATTGCCCTAAATCATTCCGTTTGTGATTTTAGGTACTTTAGGAGTGAAATCTGGAAAAGGAAGCAATTCGGACGTTTTTGGAGCATAAAAGTGAAGAAAACGCCAAAGACTTAATTTTCCAAGCTGGGAACAGTGTTTGACGGCGTCAAGAGTACTTTCCTGACGGCGTCAAGAGTAAAGATCATGACGACCCAGTACAGAAATGAAGGCATCACAAGGAAGAGCGTCAAGAGTTAAATGTGTGACGGCCTGGAAAAATGGAATACATGACGGCGTCAGATGTAGATCAAGGCAGTCCGAGGATTATTTTGGCGGCGAGATGACGGCGTCACAAGATTGTTCTTGACGCCGTCAGCCTCTATTATCTATATATAGTTTTCTAATTTTCATTCATTAAAAGGAACAAGTTTGGAGAAACCCTAAGGTCGAACCATATACGAATTTTACAGCTTTTCAAGGGTTTTCAACCCTTGAATCCTTACATGTGTTATTGAGATAAGTCTTTACTTAATTCAATCAATATGTCTATGTGTTGGTTGTCTACATCTTGTGCTTGTCTTGATTCCACCATGCTAGGCTAGATTTATCTTGTGTTTGCTTAGATCTAATGAAACCTAGATGTTGATTATGTGTTGATTACTTGTTTATGGTTGTATTGGATGAATGATTTCAGTGTTAGGCTTAAGAAAACTGGCAGATCTCCAAATGGTAACATGCTTGAACGTCTTAGGAAACATGAACCGATCTGTACTAGGTTTTATTGGTTGTATTTAATGCATGAGTAAATTCTAATGATCCCATGTTAGGAGCTTCTTAGCCGGCTCGACATAGGAGTGAAGTAGGCACTCATAGGATTGGGGAGTTAAGTACGCCACCCCATGAATGGTATTAAGGAATACAATCCGTCATCCACGCAACTATAACAAGTAATTAACGTGTAAAAGATATTTAGGGAGTAGTGAAATCTAAGTAAACACATTTCTCCACTTATTGCTCACAACCGTAGTTTAATTTAGTTTAATTTTCATTTTTAGTATTTTATTTTGATTGCATCTTTAGTATTGGGTTAGTTGACTAGCAACTAATTCCGCCCATATCCTTCAAAACCCGAGATTTTTACTTGATTTCATAAAAATATAAAAATACAAAAAGAATCATCTCTCATCTCTAGAACTAGTAATTAGGTTTTCTAATCCTAGCGACACTATTCCTAGCTGAACGATCAATCCCCCGGTACTTGTCATTATACTATACTACATCGATCAGGTACACTGCCTGGTGGGGGTTGTAAGCTTCTCGAGATCCCTCAAGAGGTAAAGCCTGGTGCAATCCCCACGCACCAAGTTTTTGGCGCCGCAGCCCGGGGAATAGTTATTGTCTAGGTTATAATCTCTTTTTATTAGGTCTACTTGCTAGATTCCTTTCTAGTAAAATTTTATTTTTATTTTTAGGTTTTCTTTAGTCTATCTTCATTCTTCGTGTTTTTGTTTGTACTAGTTTGGTATTTATGGATTTAAAGAGTCGCCGTTTAGAAGTTAGCAAGAGGCTTATAGCGCATAAAAGAAGAAAGAGAGAAGTTAACACATTTAAGGAATTCATTAAGCCTCTCAAAATGAAAATTGAGTTTACGGACTTCGCTCCAACCCCGGATGAATTGAGTTACCATAGGTTCCTTTTACAACACCCTTGCCCCTCAAAATATAGAAAGACACCATGGATTAGGAGGCATAACTTCAGGAACATAAAAATTCCTTGCATGATTGGGTACATGTCTAGAGAGCATACATACATCGACTTAAAAGCACCCATGAATATCATGTCTAGGCTTTATTACAATTGGATAATGGATAAAAGGTTAAGCCCTAGAAAAGACCCTTACAACTCTAATAGGCTATGTAATTTCGTCAGGAGAGTTAAAGGGGTACACATCTTTATAGGAAACTTTACTTATCAATGAGACTTCATAATCCTAGAAGATGTTAGAGGCATTATAGACTCACACCTCGGAGAGATGGTTCTAAGACAACCTTTTGTTGAGAAGACTAAGATGTATTATGATCATGAGAAGGGGATTGTCCAATTTACTGATGGGATAGAGAAGGTCACTTTTATGATGCCTCACATGAGGGACGAATTAAAGGGCATCAAGAATCTACAAATTGATGAGATTCGACCCTATGAGGTTAAGGAAGATGGAATTACTGATGACGCCTATTATGAGAAAAGGCGAACATACTATTCGGGTTGCATAAATCAAGGCCCGGAATACAAGCGTAATGAGAATTGGGTTAGATGTTTTGAGTTAGCACAAAAGTGGGAAAGGAAAACGTAACCCATGGCCTTGAGTCTAGCTACAAGACTCGTAAATAAAGAAAAGCGCTTCTTGGGAGGCAACCCATGCTTTGTGTGATTTTTATTTTGTTTGTTTGTTATTTGCTTCCGTATGCATGCTTTATTTTTATTGTTGGTAGATCATGTTTCTAAACTAAAAAGTGGAAATACTTTACTTTGTTGTTTTGGCCTAGTCTTAACTCCACCAAAAAGTATTTTAGCAAAAGATAAGTGTAAGGGGAAACCCCAAATATGTTTTTAACAAACAAACCGATCATGATTCTCCACAATATTAAGTGAACATGTATATTCGTATTTGTTAGAGTCAAATGCTTGTATTGAGTCATAATGAAGTTTTGCAGGATTTTCTAGAAAGTAGGACCAAGTTTTTCCAGAAATTTTCTGGAAACTTAACATAAGAATTTTTTCAGGTCACTTCTGACGGCGTCATGAGCTTGCTCTTGACGGCGTCACGTGTAAAAATCTGAAAATTTTACCAGTTTTGTTTTCCTAACGGAGTTTTAAAGTTTTTGTTGAATTATTAAGTTTTATAATCTCTAGGAAATCTGCAAACTTCATTCCACAAGCATTATATCTTATTTTGTTTTCTAGGAGTTAGTAACTTATGTAGATTGCCGCCGATTTTATGCGAGGTTGTCTTGTTTGTTTTCTCAGGATTTACAGGTTATGTATGACAAGAAGATGATTATTTTTCTGGAAGGGAAGCTTTGATTATTCTTTTTCTTAGAGGAATATTTAACCTGGCCACCTTATTATCCATGCCGAGCGAATCAGGGGAGTATTTGATTTCATTCTTTTTACTTATTTCACTTTTACATTCTTTACTTGAACATTGGGGACAATGTTCATCCTAAGTGTAAGGGGAGGGTAAAATGATGATACCTTACAAATACACTTTCGCTTGAGTTTGTTTGTTTGATATTAGGTGTGTAATAAAACTATGAGAAACACTTGTTAGTGTAATTTTAGCGCCAAATTTAAAATTTTTTACAACATTTAGGAGTGAAACTTTAGCCATAGCAAGCGTCACATGGATAGGAGATTGTATGACTAGCACAAAACCGTACTATTCAGAAAAATTTTCCACCCAAATATGTGAGGTTCGCCTTTAGATTTGATAGGAAAAATATTTACTATTAGTGCTTATGAGTGTACCGGTAGCATTTAGATTCTAGAACTTGCGTTAGTGATGCATCCCGAGACCGCTAGTGAGACTACATTCGTGTAGTAGGATTTACTACATGATAAGAGGCATTAGGATCACCCTTGTGTTAAACCCGTATCATAATTACTTGACCATTTAAGTCATATTACTTGGCTAGTTAAGTCAATTAATTTTTCCCACACCTTAGCGTTGTACTCATTTTTAGTACACGAAACCCCTAGTACACCCCTCCGAGCCTATCTTTTCGTTTCTAACTTTAAGCATTTTACTTAAAGGAAGAATTTGTTACACCCCACTTAAATGTACACCCAAATCGCCTTAGCCTTCCGTGTATGCGCTCATGTTTAGTGCATTATTGTTATTTGTTAAACCCTAAGTTAATTATCTAATTGATTATATGGTTGCTAAGTCGAGTCATATCCTTGTACATATTGTTTTGGGACGATTGGGACTCATGGGTAAAGTACTTATTTTATGGAGTAATGGGGAAGAACATCATATTATTACCCCCATATGTACGTTAATCTAAAAAGTGCTCCAAGTGTTTTGATTTTCTTAATCCGAGTCATTAGATTAGTTTATTGTAAAGTATGTAAAGATTCAAGTGTAAGGGGAATGTTCATTCCCTATGATATATTATTTTGGATGGTAGGGTAAGAGTGTATGCAACAACACCAAAAAAAAATAATAATAATAATAAATAAAAAAAATAAAAAAATCGAAAAATAAAGAAAAAGAAAAGAGAAAAAACATACGGACTACCATCCCTTTTTATTCTATGTTCACTTTATGTTTTTGTTATTTTTCATTTATTAGCTTAAGTCGAGTCTAGTCTTGGCTTAGCAACGCCATATTGTACATGTAATTAACCAAGATTGTTAACCCGCCACCAGTAAAAACTGCCTATATCCAACAAAACCGTGTATTTCATATCCCTACACCTAACATTACAACCATTTGAAATACCTCTTTGATAGTTTATCCTAGGTGCTTACGCCATGTGGTGGAGGTTTGATCCTTTCCCAAGCCTATGGTAATCTATTTTGCTATGACAGGTAGTGAGAGATATCTTTCGTTTTCATATTGTAATTTATACTTTATTACACCCGAGAGATGTGAGTATCTAAACACTATTTGTGGGTGCTTGTGTATGACCTCCGTGCTTGTCTTTGGTCTTTAGTGGAACAATTATTTATTGTAATTACTTTTATATTAGTGTTAAATGACCCCTAACTTGTATTTTGATTAGAATAAAAGCGCATTTGCTTGAGGACAAGCAAATCTCAAGTGTAAGGGTATATGATGAGGCGAAAAATGAACCACTTTTAGGGGGTCATTTAAGCCCGGAATTGAATTTATTTGATCAAATATTGCTCTAAATCATTCCTTTTGTGATTTTAGGTACTTTGGGAGTGAAATCTGGAAAAGGAAGCAATTCGGACGTTTTTGGAGCATAAAAGTGAAGAAAACGCCAAAGACTTAATTTTCCAAGCTGGGAACAGTGTTTGACGGCGTCAAGAGTACTTTCCTGACGGCGTCAAGAGTAAAGATCATGACGACCCACTACAGAAATGAAGGCGTCACAAGGAAGAGCGTCAAGAGTTAAATGTGTGACGGCCTGGAAAAATGGAATACATGACGGCGTCAAATGTAGATCAAGGCAGTCCGATGATTATTTTGGCGGCGAGATGACGGCGTCACAAGAATGTGCTTGACGCCGTCAGCCTCTATTATCTATATATAGTTTTCTAATTTTCATTCATTAAAAGGAACAAGTTTGGAGAAACCCTAAGGCCGAACCATATACGAATTTTATAGCTTTTCAAGGGTTTTCAACCCTTGAATCCTTACATGTGTTATTGAGATAAGTCTTTACTTAATTCAATCAATATGTCTATGTGTTGGTTGTCTACATCTTGTGCTTGTCTTGATTCCACCATGCTAGGCTAGATTTATCTTGTGTTTGCTTAGATCTAATGAAACCTAGTTGTTGATTATGTGTTGATTACTTGTTTATGGTTGTATTGGATGAATGATTTCAATGTTAGGCTTAAGAAAACTGGCAGATCTCCAAATGGTAACATGCTTGAACGTCTTAGGAAACATGAACCGATGTGTACTAGGTTTTATTGGTTGTATTTAATGCATGAGTAAATTCTAATGATCGCATGTTAGGAGCTTCTTAGCCGGCTCGACATAGGAGTGAAGTAGGCACTCATAGGATTGGGGAGTTAAGTACGCCACCCCATGAATGGTATTAAGGAATACAATCCGTCATCCACGCAACTATAACAAGTAAGTAACGTGTAAAAGATATCTAGGGAGTAGTGAAATCTAAGTAAACACATTTCTCCACTTATTGCTCACAACCGTAGTTTAATTTAGTTTTATTTTCATTTTTAGTATTTTATTTTGATTGCATCTTTAGTATTGAGTTAGTTGACTAGCAACTAATTCCGCCCATATCCTTCAAAACCCAAGATTTTTACTTGCTTTCATAAAAATATAAAAATACAAAAAGAATCATCTCTCATCTCTAGAACTAGTAATTAGGTTTTCTAATCCTAGCGACACTATTCCTAGCTGAACAATCAATCCCCCGGTACTTGTCATTATACTATACTACATCGATCAGGTACACTGCCTGGTGGGGGTTTTAAGCTTCTCGAGATCCCTCGAGAGGTAAAGCCTGGTGCAATCCCCACGCATCAGCAGGGAACCATGTTTTGATTATGGGGGCTTTGTTCAGTAGGGCCCCTGGAGTAACATCAGGATGATGTTTATCATAGGGCCCAAGTTCCAAGAGGAGTTGTTTAACATCCTCTTCAGTTGGTGAGGCTACAAAGGTCTCAGTGTAGTCAAGGCCAGTGGCATTGACAAAGGTATTGTAGTCAAGAGTTAGGAACTTAGTTACATTCTTCACTGAGAAACTGATTTTGGCCTCCTTTGGCGCATCAGGGTTTTCAACCACCGTTGTGCACCAAAATTCCCTCAAATAGTCATGATAGATGACTAAGGGGGTCTTTGTGAATGTGGTGGTGAGAAAACAGTTTTGTAGGAACTTCACCACGTCCCTGTATTCAGGGAACCCTTCAGGGTAGGCAAAGTTCCCCATCACATTGTTTTTGGTGAGGTCTACGCTTTCCATTTGGAATTCCACATTGGGTGCGTATTTTACGACCTTTGAAGATGTCATTTTAGTTTGATAAAAGGTCTGGTTTTGAACAAAGAAGAAGCACACAAAGATTTTGAAAGCAAAAGGATTCTTGAAAAATATTTTTGCAAGAGTTTTGTTAAGATTTTTAAGCGTGTGTGTGTTCTTCTTTGTGGGGGTATTTATAGGGTGGGAATTAGGGTAGTGATGTTGCGGATACTAAAGGTTTATATTATTCAACCGAAGCGGCATAATAATGTTGGTTTGATATCCGCATTAAATATGACGATTCCCATTACCCCTATTTTCTCTCACATCATTGGTGAACAGTTGTGAGGCTTGATACGTGGGAATCGCACTAGGCTTACCTCTCAAGGGATCTTGAGAAGCTTACAACCCCCACCAGGCAGTGTACCTGATCGTTGTAGTATAGTATAGTGACAAGTACCGGGGGATTGATCGTTCAGCTAGGAATAGTGTCGTTAGGATTGAAATTAATCTAACTAGGTCTAAAGGTGAAGGATGATTCTTTTTGTATTTTTATATTTTATGAAAAGCAAGTAAAAATCTCGGGTATTGGAAGGGGGGCGGAATTAGTTGCTAATCAACTAACCCAAAAGCTACTAATTAAACTAATTAACAAGAAAAGTAAACTAGGGTTCTACAAGATAAGTGAAGCATGTCTACCTATGATATGTTACTCCTTGCTAGCTATCCAATTCTACCTATTGAATTGTTACACCTTGCTTTAATTGACGGGTTGTATTCCTTAATACCATTCATGGGGTGGCGTACTTACTTCCCCAATCCTATAAGCTCCTACTTCACTCCTATGTCGAGCCGGCTAAGAAGCTCCTAACATGGGATCACTAGAATTCACTCATGCATTAAATACAACCATAAAAACCTAGTACACATCGGTTCATGTTTCTTAAGACGTTCAAGCATGTTACCCTATGGAAGTCTGCCAGTTTTCTTAAGCCTAACATTGATGAGACATTCAATCAAAACAAGAATCAATAGGAAACAAGAATTATAAACTAAACCAACTAGATCTATTGAAGTTGTCACGCCTTAATTGATGGAGATAGACACACACATCAACAAGCCCCTCATTGATGGAGATAGACACAAACATCAACAAGAAATCAATGAGATCTAATCAATTATACACAAGTTTCACACAATCATAAGTAGACACAAGGTGAATTAGCAAAGCATAATCAAAGAAGGGCAATCAACAATAATAATGAAAGGCATAATTGAGATAGAATCATCAAACCAATACATGATGTTTATAGAGTGATTGAAACCCTCTAAGTTGCTGGAAAAACACCCACCTAAACCCAGGAATCGACCTTAGGGTTTAGGGCTTACAAAAAGTGAAGTTATAATGTTAAATTTATAGGCTATTTTCTGCCCGGCCCGATCATGATGGCGTCAGCCAAACCTTGACGGCGTCATGAACAATTTTTCTTCACCAAATCGTAGATCTTTTCGTCCCGATCATTTTCTTTTTTGAATCGCTCAAATCCGAGTTCGTATGCAAAAGTTATGGCCAAAACGGTGTCAGCTACCGCGCGCGCAAGTTGTGACAATTTACACGTGACGACCTACGTGACACCTTCATGAAGTTTCTGGGCCGTCACAAACACACGTGTTGGCCTTGGTGACGGCCTTGGTGACACCGTCAGGTACTGTTCCAGCAAGGAAAATTGAGACTTTGCCGTTTTCTTCACTTTTATGCTCCAAAAACGTCCAAAATGCTTCCTTTTCCAGAATTCACTCTAAAAGTACCTAAAATCACAAAAGGAACGATTTAGGGCAATATTTGATCAAATAAATTCGAATTCGGGCTTAAATGACCCCCTAAAAACAGTTCATTTTTCGCCTCATCATATACCCTTACACTTGAGATTTGCTTGTCCTCAAGCAAATGCGCTTTTATTCTAATCAAAATACAAGTTAGGGGTCATTTAACACTAATATAAAAGTAATTACAACAAATAATCGTTCCACTAAAGACCAATAGACAAGCACAGAGGTCATACACAAGCACCTCACAAATAGTGTTTAGATACTCACATCTCTCGGGTTTCATAAAGTATTAATTACAATATAGAAACAGAAGATATCTCTCACTACCTGTCATAGCAAAATAGATTACCATAGGCTTGGGAAAGGATCAAACCTCCACCACATGGCGTAAGCACCTAGGATAAACTATCAAAGAGGTCTTTTAAAGGGTTGTAACGTTAGGTGTAGGGATATGAAATACATGGTTTTGTTGGATAAAGGAAGTTTTTACTGGTGGTGAGTTAACAATCTTGGTTAATTACATGTACAATATGGCGTTGCTAAGCCAAGACTAGACTCGACTTAAGCTAATAAATGAAAAATAACAAAAACATAAAATGAAACGGGATGGTAGTTCGTATGTTTTTTTTCTCTTTTCCTTTTTCTATTTTTTTTTTCTTTTTCTTGATTTTTCGAGTTTTTTTTTTTTTTTTTTTTTTTTTTTTTTTTTTTTTTTTTTTGGCATACACTCTTACCCTACCATCCAAAATAATACATCATAGGGAATGGAAATTCCCCTTATACTTGAATTTTTACATACTTTACAATAACTAATCTAATGACTCGAATTAAGAAAATCAAAACACTTTGAATACTTTTAAGATTAACGCACCTATGGGGGTAATATATGATGTTCTTCCCCATTACTCCATAAAATAAGTACTTTACCCATGAGTCTCAATCGTCCCAAAACAATATGTACAAGGATATGACTCAACTTATCAACCATGTAATCAATTAGATAGTTAACTTAGTGTTTAACAAATAACAATAATGCACTAAAAATGAGCGCATACACGGAAGGCTAAGGCGATTTGGTTGTACATTTAAGTAGGTGTAACAAATTCTTCCTTTAAGTAAGATGCTTAAAGTTAGAAACGAAAAGATAGGCTCGGAGGGGTGTACTAGGGGTTTCGTGTACTAAATATGAGTACAACGCTAAGGTGTGGGAAAAATTAGTTGACTTAACTAGCCAAGTAATATGACTTAAATGGTCAAGGAATTATAATACGGGTTTAACACAAGGGTGATCCTAATGCCTCTTATCATGTAGTAAATCCTACTACACGAATGTAGTCTCACTAGCGGTCTCGGGATGCATCACTAACGCAAGTTCTAGAATCTAAATGCTACCGGTACACTCATAAGCACTAATAGTAAATGCTTTTCCTATCAAATCTAAAGGCGAACCTCACATATTTGGGTGGAAAATTTTTCTGAAAGTACGGTTATGTGCTAGTCATACAATCTCCTATCCATGAGACGCTTGCTATGGCTAAAATTTCACTCCTAAATGTTGTAAAAAATTTTAAATTTGGCGCTAAAATTGCAGTAACAAGTATTTCTCATAGTTTTATTACACATCTACCATCATACAAACAAACTCAAGCGAAAGTGTATTTGTAAGGTATCATCATTTTACCCTCCCCTTACACTTAAGATGAACATTGTCCCCAATGTTCAAGTAAAGAATGTAAAAGTGAAATAAGTAAAAAGAATGAAATCAAATACTCCCCTAATTCGCTCGGTATGGTTAATAAGGTGGCCAGGTTAGATCTTCCTCCAAGAAAATGAACAATTAAAGCTTCCCTTCTAGAATATAAATTACCTTCTTGTCATACATAACCTGTAAATCCTGAGAAAACAAACAAGACAACCTCGCATAAAATCGGCTGCAATCTACATAAGTTACTAAATCATAGAAAACAAAGTAAGATATAATGCTTGTGGAATGAAGTTTGCAGATTTCTTGGAGATTATAAAACTTAATAATTCAACAAAAACTTTAAAACTCCGTTTGAAAAACAAAACTGGTAAAATTTCCAGATTTTTACCCATGACGCCGTCAAGAGTAAACTCATGACGCCGTCAGAAGTGACCTGCAGAAATTCTTATGTTAAGTTTCCAGAAAATTTCTGAAAAAACTTGGTTCTACTTCCTGGAAAATGCTGCAAAACATCATTATGACTCGATACAAGCATTTGACTCTAACAAGTACTAATACACATGTCCATTTAATATTGTTGTGGTTCATGCTCAATTTAGTTCTTATAAACAAATTTGGATCTCCCTTACACTTATCTTTTGCAAAATACCTTTATATGCAATTAAGACGAAGTTAAAAACAAAATAAAGCATTTTCACAATTTACTTTGAAGCATGAGCCACAAGCAACAAAAATAAAACATGCATACGGAAACAAATAAAATCAAACAAACAAACATATAAAAACACAAAAAACATGGGTTGCCTCCCAAGAAGCGCTTGTTTTTGTTCGAGTCACGAGCCTGACTCTACCCTTATTTAACGGAATTAGGGGAGGTTTTCCCTACACTTAGGATTAAGTGCGGGTGGAAGTAGCGATACACACCCTTAGGGTGGAAATATGCCACGTGAGGTGAAGGGGGTGAGTGAATGGCTTCCTTCATCCTAAAACTACCCGGATAATATTGGTTGATGGGTGGGTCGGTTCCTCTTTTGTCTCCTAGAAATATATCTAAGGATGGAAAGGTGTGTAAAGATTGAGGTTCCGGTTCATCAACACTAGGAAATTCCCTAGAACTAGGAGTAAGGTTATCACTACAAGTGTTCAAACCTATATCCTCAAGTGGTGCTTGGTCCAAGGGTTCTACCTCCATCGGAATTCCTAAAGTTTCTTCTACTTCTTCCGGGTAAGTCACGGGCGGTGTGTGTGCCTCAAATGATGGTTGAGTATTTTGTGGGCTTATGTTATTTACCTCATCATTCCATGTGTTAATATCACCTATATCCTCATCATGTGTTTTATTATAATCTAGACCTAACATTCTCCCAAGTATCTCACGTGCTTCTTTAGGCATCTCAACTTCTATGTCCGAATCATAAGGATCATCCTCAATATTCTGACTGCTATATACAAATTGCCCAAGAGATTCATCATCTGTTTCTTGAGATTCATCATCATCGATCATAAAACCTAGGTCTTTTTTATCAATGTGATCATGCTCGGCTAAATCCTCCTCAATTGTTTTCTTAGGTAGTGATAATAGCAAACCTAGTGCTTCATCCAACTTATGATTTATTGCAATGGCTCTCTCCATAATTCCTTGGCAAACTAGGTCGCATTTCCTATTGGCCTCACTAAAACTAGATCTTAACACATGGAGGTTGTTCATAAGAATCTATCCTAGGTGAAGGCTCATATGATTCATAGGTGTCTCTAAATGAGGTATTTTGAACTCTTTGGTGTGTTAGCCGCTCAACCCTATCTTGCAATCTTAGAAGTCTAAGTGTAAAGTCCATTTGAAGCAAATTACAAACAAAATCACAAAGAAAAGATAGACTACGAGAAAGCTACAAAGTAAAAAGAAAAAATCTCACTTGATAGGAATCTAATGAGTAGACCTAATAAAAATCAAATTCAACCTAAACAATAACTATTCCCTGGGCTGCGGCGCCAAAAACTTGATACGTGGGAATCGCACCAGGCTTTACCTCTCAAGGGATCTTGAGAAGCTTACAACCCCCACCAGGCAGTGTACCTGATCGTTGTAGTATAGTATAGTGACAAGTACCGGGGGATTGATCGTTCAGCTAGGAATAGTGTCGTTAGGATTGAAATTAATCTAACTAGGTCTAAAGGTGAAGGATGATTCTTTTTGTATTTTTATATTTTATGAAAAGCAAGTAAAAATCTCGGGTATTGGAAGGGGGGCGGAATTAGTTGCTAATCAACTAACCCAAAAGCTACTAATTAAACTAATTAACAAGAAAAGTAAACTAGGGTTCTACAAGATAAGTGAAGCATGTCTACCTATGATATGTTACTCCTTGCTAGCTATCCAATTCTACCTATTGAATTGTTACACCTTGCTTTAATTGACGGGTTGTATTCCTTAATACCATTCATGGGGTGGCGTACTTACTTCCCCAATCCTATAAGCTCCTACTTCACTCCTATGTCGAGCCGGCTAAGAAGCTCCTAACATGGGATCACTAGAATTCACTCATGCATTAAATACAACCATAAAAACCTAGTACACATCGGTTCATGTTTCTTAAGACGTTCAAGCATGTTACCCTATGGAAGTCTGCCAGTTTTCTTAAGCCTAACATTGATGAGACATTCAATCAAAACAAGAATCAATAGGAAACAAGAATTATAAACTAAACCAACTAGATCTATTGAAGTTGTCACGCCTTAATTGATGGAGATAGACACACACATCAACAAGCCCCTCATTGATGGAGATAGACACAAACATCAACAAGAAATCAATGAGATCTAATCAACTATACACAAGTTTCACACAATCATAAGTAGACACAAGGTGAATTAGCAAAACATAATCAAATAAGGGCAATCAACAATAATAATGAAAGACATAATTGAGATAGAATCATCAAACCAATACATGATGTTTATGGAGTGATTGAAACCCTCTAAGTTGCTGGAAAAACACCCACCTAAACCCAGGAATCGACCTTAGGGTTTAGGGCTTACAAAAAGTGAAGTTATGATGTTAAATTTATAGGCTATTTTCTGCCCGGCCCGATCATGATGGCGTCTGCCAAACCTTGACGGCGTCATGAATAATTTTTCTTCACCAAATCGTAGATCTTTTCGTCCTGATCGTTTTCTTTGTTGAATCGCTCAAATCCGAGTTTGTATGCAAAAGTTATGGCCAAAACGGTGTCAGCTACCGCGCGCGCAAGTTGTGACAATTTACTCGTGACGACCTACGTGACGCCTTCATGAAGTTTCTGGGCCGTCACAAACATTGGTGACGGCCTTGGTGACACCGTCAGGTACTGTTTCAGCAAGGAAAATTGAGACTTTGCCGTTTTTTTCACTTTTATGATTTAAAAACGTCCAAAATGCTTCCTTTTCCAGAATTCACTCTAAAAGTACCTAAAATCACAAAAGGGACGATTTAGGGCAATATTTGATCAAATAAATTCGAATTCGGGCTTAAATGACCCCCTAAAAACGGTTCATTTTTCGCCTCATCAAGGCTCTGCAAATAATGCACTTTTGCAGAGAAAAAAATCATCACAACTTTTGTGTGTGAGGGAGCATTTAATGCTCAGTGGTGTTTGGTGAGAGAGATGTGGGGGCCCAAGGAGTGGATGCCAGTTGTGTAAGTGACATATATTCTTATATTTAATAGGATTCAGTTACCTACCTGGGACATTAACTAACTAAGTACTTAGAGCATTTAGTTAGGGTTTTCAATGCCATTTTTCATCCTGTGCCCCCTGAATGAATTTTCATTCAATAAAAATGAGTTTTCAGGAAGGGTGTGATCAGGGACCTAGAGAATTTACATCAGGTTGGAACACTTTTGATCAGTTTCCTGATTCTATGTCCAACATGCCCAATTCAGCTTTCAATCTTGTGAAAGTGGGTTCATCCAAAGGTTTTGTGAAGATATCAGCTAGCTGATACTCAGTGGGGATGAAATGTAGTTCAATTTCTCCATTAGTGATGTGGTCCCTGATGAAGTGGTATCTGATGTCAATGTGTTTGGTTCTTTGATGAAGTACTAGATTGTTTGAAATGGTTATGGCACTTGTATTATCACAAAAGATAGGTACCATCTTATACTGAATGCCATAGTCACTCAGTTGGCTCTTCATCCATAGTACATTTGCACAACATCCTGCAGCAGCCATATATTCAGCTTCAGCTGAGGACATGGCCACTGACTGTTGTTTCTTTGTACTCCAACACACAAGTTTACCACCAAGAAATTGGCAGGATCCTGAAGTACTTTTCCTATCCATATTACATCCTGCATAGTCAGAGTCAGTGTACCCTTTGAGATCAAATCCTGAACATTTTGGATGATACAAACCAAGGTTTAGAGTACCCTTCAGGTACCTGATGATTCTCTTGATAGCAGTGAGATGTGATTCTTTAGGGTCAGCCTGGTATCTTGCACACAGGCAGACTGAGAATTGGATATCAGGCCTTGAGGCAAGTAAGTACATCAGGGAGCCAATCACTCCTCTATATTGGGTTTGATTCACTGATTTTCCAGTGAGATCAGGGCCAAGGTTGTTAGGAGGAACCATAGGAGTCTTAACTGAGGAGCAGTCAGTGAGCTCATACTTCTTCAGTAGGTTCCTGAGGTATTTTTCTTGGCAAATGGATATTCCCTTTTCAGTTTGTTTAATTTGGAGTCCAAGAAAGTATATGAGTTCACCCATCATGCTCATTTCAAACTTTGTGGTCATTAGTTTCTCAAACTGTTTGCAAAGTTTGTAACTTGTTGAGCCAAAGATGATGTCATCAACATATACTTGGACAAGAATGACATCATTCTTTGTTATGTAGATGAACAGTGTGTTGTCAATCTTTCCTCTGACAAACTTGTTTTGGATCAGGAAGGCTGAAAGAGTTTCATACCATGCCCTGGGTGCTTGTTTCAGTCCATAAAGGGCTTTGTTAAGCTTGTAGACATGGTTGGGGTATTCACTACTTTCAAAACCAGGAGGCTGTTGCACATAAACATCTTCTTTGATGTTACCATTCAGGAATGCACTTTTAACATCCATTTGGTAAACTTTAAAGTTCATGTAAGTTGCATAGGCAAGGAAGATCCTGATGGCTTCCATTCTAGCAACAGGTGCAAAGGTTTCCTCATAGTCTATACCTTCCTGTTGATTATATCCTTTGGCAACCAGTCTTGCTTTGTTTTTGATGACTGTGCCATTCTCATCGGTCTTGTTTTTAAAGACCCATTTCATACCAATGATTAAAACACCCTGGGGGCATTCAACAAGGGTCATGACATCATTTCTGTCAAATTGTTCCAATTCATCTCTCATGGCCTGAACCCAACTTTCATAAGTCAGGGCTTCTTTGACATTTTTAGGCTCAATCTCTGAGAGATAGTCAGCATAAAGACATATATTGGCAGTGGCGGCCTTGAGTTTAGCAGCCTTGCTTCTTGTGAGCATGCCTTCAGTGGGTTCACCAATGATGTTCACAAGCTCAATGATTTTGGATCTAGTCCAGCTATCCTGAGATTTGGGATAGGAATTTGAGCTTGAAGGAGCCTGATTAGGTTTAGACTCAGGAACATGAGGTGACTCATCACTATGTGCTTTAGTGACTTCTGTAGGAACAATTTGTTCTAAGGGTTCCAAAACAATTTGTTCAGTGTTTGCAGTCTCATTGGAGACATGCTGAGTTTCAATGAACTCACTGATAGGTGGTTGGGGTAGGTTGTGAGGGATGATGTAATAGGAGACGTCAGCATTAGCTTGGTATTGGGTTGAGAGATTGCTCTCGGGATGATACTCATCAGGAGGATACCTTGTTGAGTCAGCAATACCAATTTCTTCAACTGAGGAATTTGAGAACCTGATGGATTCAGTGCTCTCATCAACAGTAATGTGATAAGTTTCCTCAGTTTGTTGTCTCCTAGTGTTGAACACCCTGAAGGCTTTAGAAACTAGAGAATATCCTAGGAAGTATCCATCATCAGCTTTGGCATCAAATTTACCCAAATGATCCTTGTGATTATGAATAAACACAGGATACCCAAATACATGAAAGTAGCTGATGTCGGGGATTCTTCCTTTGAATATCTCATAAGGAGTCTTATTATGCCTTTTCACAATGATTGACCTATTTTGAGTGTAGCAAGCTGTTTTAACTGCCTCAGTCAAAAAATGTTTAGAGAGGACTGAGCCATTTAACATTGTTCTTGCTGCCTCAATGAGTGTTCTATTTCTCCTTTCAGCTACTCCATTTTGTTCAGGAGTATAGGGAGAAGTGAAATTTTGAGAAATTCCTTTCTCATCTCAGAAAAACTCAAGGTCTTGGTTTTTGAACTCAGTGCCATTGTCAGTCCTGATCTGTTTAACTTTGACATCATTTTGATTTTCAATGTTCCTGACAAATGACATGATGGTTTCAGCTGCTTGACTCTTTTTGGTCAGGAAGTAAACCCAATTATATCTTGAGTATTCATCCACTATGACCGAAGTATACTTCTCATGGTGAATGGACATTGGACTGACAGGTCCAAAAAGGTCCATATGAAGAAGATGTAGGCAACCTTTGATGGAAAAAGTTTGTTTGGTTTTGAATGATGCCCTGTGGTGTTTTCCTTTTTCACAAGCAGAACAAGGCTTGTCTTTGGTATACACCAGGGATGGTAGGCCCAGAACTTTGTTCTGTTCAGCCAGGTTATTGATGCTCTTGAAGTTGAGATGAGAGAGTCTCCTATGCCATAGCCAGTTGATTGTCTTACTTGCCTTTAAGAATAGACAAGTCTCATTTTGAGTCAGGGGTGACATGTCAAGGACATATACATCATCCCTCCTAGGGGCAATCAACACAACTTCCTTATTGGCATTAAACATGGTCCCTCTCTTGTCATCAAACTGAACTATGTATTTGGCATCACATAGTTGGGAAACACTTATCAGGTTGTACTTGAGACCATTAACATAAGATATTCTTGTAAAAACTATACCATTGCAGTTTACTGAACCATAACCTTCAGTGGGAGCTGATGAGTTATCACCAAATACTACTTTGGGTCTTGGTTCTTCCACATATTTGTGCAGAAAACTTTTCACACCAGTCATACTTCTGGAGCATCCACTGTCTAGATGCCAAGTAGGATCCTTGATGTGTTTCTGCACAAATAGTAAACTGGGTAAGTTTTTCTTGTTGACCCACTTTCTAGTGGGCTTAGTCCTCAGGGACTTTTTGAACTCAGTTAATGAATCATGGTCTGAAGTTGTGTGACCTGAGCTTCCACATGTTTTACATTTTGTAGAGGTTGATGCCTCAGGTGACTGAGAAGTGTTGGTCTGGTTTTTCCTTCTGGACTGAATAACTTTGTCATGTCCGTTGGTTTCATGGGAGGGATCTCCACAGATGTCACAGCAATTATTCATACTACAATCATCAGGAAGATGATCATTGAAACCACAGTGAGGACATGGCAAGAAAGGCTTAGCCTTCAGTCTTTGTTTGGAAGGTGTGGCATACTGATAGCCTTGGTTTTTGTATAGACCTCTTGCTTTTAAAGAAGCAGTGTGGGGGATGTGATCACAAGTTCTGTGGTCCACTTGTTTGCATATCATACAAAACAGGACTCTGTAGCATTTATTAGTGTTGTGATTTGGATAATTTCACAGTTCACATCTCCCTGAAGGTCTGGGTGTGGTTTTTGGTTTTGAAGAACTTGAGGATACTGAGGGCCTATTAGATTTAGAGTATGAGAATTTTTCAGTAGACTCAATTTTCTCACTCAGCATCCTGACAAGTTCAGCAAGCTGATCAACCTTTGAATCAGTGCTTTCATGCTTCACTTCAGCGGGTACTGAAGGTTTTTGGTGTTCCGTGGGTGCAGGAGTAGGTCTTTTCAGAATAGTCTTTCCTAACCCTGATTTCTCTTTGGGAGAATGTGGTTGATAGACTAATGGTGAAAGTTCAGAATTGGGTTCAGCTCCCTGAAGTTGTTTCAGTAGAGGGAGTGGTGAATCAGACTTAGACTCAGTGATGGACTCAGTAGGACTAAGTTCATCAGTGACTCCTAGCAGCTCCTTGATAGCCTGACTTTCAGGCTCTAGGATTCTTCCAGTATTAAAATTTAGCATTTTACTTTCAGGATTGTTTCTTTCAATCCAATCACTGGGTTTAGGAGCAAGTTCTTTGCTAGAAAGTATGTTGGCTGACAGAAAAGTTATTGAATGGCTACTTTCCCCGAAAACTTCATTGAGTTGATCATCACCCATACTAGCCTTTTTGGAGCTGGGTGTGAGACTCAGTGTTTCATAAAGTTTGGGGTTTTTCTGAGTCTATTTCCAAATAACCTCCTTTTCTTTCTTAAGTTCTTCCTGAAGAGCTTGATTTTGTTTTACTAGTTTATAGTTTTGAATTTGAAGTGTAACACTTTCAAGCTTGGCTTATTTCAAAGCAAGTAGTTCATCTCTACTCTGATTTAATTCAAAACTCAGTTTGTTAAATTTTGAAAACAAATTAAGTCTTTGCTCTTCAACATACTCAAGATCAACATTAATATAATCTAAGTAAGATTTCCAATCATCATTATCATCCATAGAAAGTAAAAGGTTTACCTTCCTCATAGTGATGTTAACCCATTCACCATTTCTTGCATGACTCTTCCCCACAGCAAGCTTGTTCTCATCTGATAGAGCCATCAGGGCACTGATGTGAACTTCATCATCATCAGAGGACACTTCAACCTCATCGCAGTCATATGTTTTAGCAACAAGCCCTTTGTTCTTGGCTTGAGAAGGCTTTGGAGCCTGAGGAGGCTGAGAGACTGTTGAGGATGATTCAAGAAGGGCAAGTTTAGCTTTTACCTTTCTGTACTTGGCTTCAAAGTCAATTTGAGGGACTTTTTCAAATATTTGACTAGACTGAAGCATTTTTGGTTGAAATTTGCTGGGGCCTGAAAAAGAGTTATTTCCTGAAAATTTGAAAGATGGTTCTGAGGTTGTTTTTGAAAAACAATCTTTAGCAAAATGGCCCATTTTGCCACATTTAAAACATTCAGTGTTTTCATTTGCTTTTGAAGGGAATTTGTTTTTCTTAAAGAACCTTTTTGAATTAGCAAGGAGTGCCCTTTCATGAAATTCAATTTGAAGATCATTTAGGTACTCCTCACTGGTTCTTTGGTCAACCTCATCATCAGATCCATCCTGAAAATCCTGCACAACACCTTTTGAATAGAAAGCAGTTGAGGGGCAAAGCATTCTTTCACTTATTAAATTTGCCAACTTTAAGTCGAGGGGCAGTTGCTGAATAACTTCCACCCTTTTTATTGACAAGTTGGGGAACATCTATGTCAGTCATAGTGGGATCTTGATTTTAAAAACTTGAGCACTCTTAAGTTTTGAAAACAGGTTTAAGTTTTACAAATCAGAGGCTCTGATACCACTTGTTGGTCCCTTTTACTTGGTTAACAGTAACTAAAAAGCTAAAGTAACCAAGTTGTATGACTTTTAACAAAGATGTATAAATGATTAACAATAAAGCAACGTAAACATAAGATACAATATTTTTCAACGTTTAATTCTTTATTAGAAGTTAATCAAAAAGAATCGTACCCAAGTGTTTGCGGAATAACACTTGGGATTGAAAACGACAAGTGTGGTATTGACTCCCCACTAAACTCAAACAATGTTGAGTGACAACTTTCAGGACCCACTGGGCTATCTCAGGGGTTATGTTGTTCTTTGGAGGAGTAAAAATGGTTTGTGAATGCTTTGCATTAATTGCACAAACTTGTCAACTTTTACTCCTCACTTATGCTACCTATTTATACACAAATATGAACAACCCTATTATACAATGGACCTAAGTGTTCCTCAATAAAATCTTGATAGATTTTATTCTCTGACTTGGGAAACTTCTTTAGGTTAAGTCCAAAAGGCACTTTCTGATGACAGCCTGGTTTTAACCATTTGGGGAAAGTTTGACCTTAAAGTGATAAAGCACTTTAGTGAAACAAATCAAACTTTCCCGCCCAGTCCCGCCAAAACTTCAGTCTTCAAGTCATCAGTCTTCAGTACCATGATAGTTGTTGAGAAGTCTTAGGGTTCAGTGAGTTATTGTCATCCTCACTGAACCCATCACCTTCTTCTTGGCTTAGATCACACTCACTGAGTTTCGCCTCACTGAATGGAGAACCTTTCTTCTTCGGCTCGGTCTAAGCATCCTGAAGATGACTCACTGAGTTACTGTTCACTCAGTGACTTGTTTACACTTAGGTTATTTTACGTTCAAATCCTTGTTAGAAGAATATTGGAAAATTTAGTGACCCAACAATATATATATATATATATATATATATATATATATATATATATATATATATATATATATATATATATATGTGTGTGTGTGTGTGTGTGTGTGTGTGTGTGTGTGTGTGTGTGTGTGTGTGTGTGAACCTGTTAGTGCAAAAAGTGTGAATGAGTTAGGATTGGGCTTAGTCATTTATGGGTCGTCCGTCCGCTATGTGGTTTATGCATCTGCACAAACAAAGGTAAACCGTTAGCTTTACCGTAGGGACGAACCCCACGATTAAGCTCCGGCGTGAGAGTAAGTACTCATGTTGTCAGAGAAATATTTGTGTATTGGGATGAGTGAGAAAGTCCTACCTCGCGTGTGTGTACTGAGGTTACCTTTTATAGGTGGTCAAGATACTAGGGTTTCAAGTATTTCGCATATTGCTGTAGTGGCCGGTATGGGACCCTTGTCGGGCAAGGATTCGCAGCTTAATCGGTGATTGTGGACGCGGGTCATCTTTCGGGCCGGAGCCGGTCCGAAAGCTTAATCCATATTATACGTCATCAGAACCAAAAGCATACTAAACATAATTCATGGCATATCGAGCCTCCAAAGCCATCTTATGGTTGATCTTTATGGTTTAAAAGAGGGCACAATTACATTGTTGATCATGCTGCTCAAGTCATGCTTTCTGAGTAACTCGTGTTGTGTCTTTATGAGGGCCAACTTCAGTGGTCAAATTATTTATGGGTTGTGTAGAATATCCGGTCATAATTGATGAAAGGTAAAAATAAAAGTAAACAAAATTTGTCAGTTGACGTAGT
This sequence comes from Artemisia argyi, assembly GCA_030686995.1. Classification (NCBI taxonomy): domain Eukaryota; kingdom Viridiplantae; phylum Streptophyta; class Magnoliopsida; order Asterales; family Asteraceae; genus Artemisia; species Artemisia argyi. The sequence goes on from CM060687.1 coordinate 38,542,341, forward strand.
GAAGAAAGCTAACTACTCCGTAAAAAATAAGGGTAGCTTTTGTGGTGGGAACAAAAAGTAGGATGAATCCAGAAATGGAGTTTTTTACTAGACAATAGTATTTACAAAAATTAATTAACAAAGTATGTAGTTTCGGAAATAATTAACAAAACACGTATTTATACTGTTTCCTCGGTTTTTTTTTTTTTTTTTTTTTGAAAAATGAAAAATAAACCTCATCATATTGTCTGGTCATCTTCAACATACACGTACTTCATCCTCCTCATTGCCAACTCCTTCACCATAATCACTTGAATGACTTTATGTGTTCCAACGTCATGATTCCAACGACTAATATCACAGCAGCTAATGAACATTATGTCAACCTTAATTATTGCAAAGTTCATGCAAACAGGTATTCTACATTCATATATACTGATCCGCTTGATCAAATTCATCAACAATGCTATGAATATATGAAACGGATTCACACTAACCGACTGTGAACAATGAGTATATTCACAAGAATCACGCATATCATCTCGTCAAATATCAAATTGATACAAATTAACGAAACTAATGATATATAAAAAATAAAATCAGCCATCGTTCTAAATCTAAATTGACGTTATCATCTCCTACGTCCTCGTTATTGGTGAATATATCACCAGCGACGATGATGATGTATGGCATGATTCCGACGTCAACACTCGAAGAAATCGGTTACGAGCAAAAGATCGAAAATATAATGTCCCCCGTACGAATACGATGTCACTCATTGTTGGTTCATCTAGTTTCCTTTGGAGTTTCCGATGCATTTGAGAGAATCAATACGAACGTACGATACCTCCGTATGACCTTGGGGATACTTATGGTTTTAAGGCTGCTCCTAAGTTTGTTATGTTATTGGGTTTCGTATTGGTTTCGAATCAACACAAATGTAAGATACTGTATTTTGTAGTCGTCGGAATCATGACGTTGGAACACATAAAGTTCAGTTGGCAATGAGGAGGATGAAGTACATGTATGTTGAAGATGACCAGACAAGGAAAACAATATAAATACGTGTTTTGTTAATTATTTCTGAAACTACATACTTTGTTAATTAATTTTTGTAAATACTATGGTCTAATAAAAAACTCCAGAAATGTGAGACAACAACTCTAATTCGTTGGTGATTTTTGCTTGTAGGGATAACGAAAGGAAAATAAAAAAATTAGGGTTAGGTTTGGAACCTGTCTCTAATACCATGTTACACTACATAATTCTACATCGATTATATAAATATTACATGAGTAAACCCTAATGGACCTTAAGCCCACATATCGAGCTTCGGCCAATTATCCTCTAATACTAACTACTACCACTTTATTTGGATGTAAACTTTGAATAACGTAAATTGTCGATTTTTCATTTGCCTAGCACATTAGGTAACGTCTTCTTTAATTATATGATATGTACATAAAAATACAATATTAGAAATTTGTGTTTTTAGGCAACAAAAACATTATTATAAAAATCTATTATAAATTAAATAAGTATACAAGATAATTTTTGCTCGATTGTTGCAGCGGATGTAAAATTATTCATTTTGTCATTATAAATGAAGTTTTAGCAATAATTTAATTTTTACAGTCAAAGTGTGATAATAAGAAGAAAAATGATGTAGATGGGTAAAACTAGGGATGAGTATCGGTCCAGAACTGGATCGGACCGACAAGGCCGATGACCTAATTAGCCAAAAAGCCAAGACCGAGGATCGGACTGAATGTGATCGGTCCGGTCCAGCCCAGTCTCGATCCAACTAGGCCAAATAATCGGTTTGTGGTCCGGACCAAACCATATATAGTTCATGGCGTATGGGTTAATTTGTTCTAGTTTTTAAACTATAATAAGATTTTAAAACATAAAAGTTGATGGTTTGAGGGGGCCAATTTGATACTGGTTTTTGCTAACCTCTGCACAGTGGGCACAGATTAATCTGTCAACAAAATTAATGTTATAATTCCATGTTTAAATATAGTAATTTACAAGTTTATTTAATGTGTATTTAGTCTATTTTTTGTTAATTAAGAAAGGTTGTGTATATTAACTACACTTTAACCTCTGCCAGTTTGAACTTTTAGCAAAATCTTTTGATATTTTAGTAACTTAAGATTGCTAAATTGAAAGGAGTTAAGTAACTACACTTAACGGGTTTTGACGCAGATTTTGTGTTTTAGTAAAGTTTAATGGGTTGTTTCGATTTTACCTTTTAAGTACGTAAAGTTGAATTTATGAAATACTAGTTTTTAACAGGTACATGTTGCTAAATAATTTTGTTTTCTTTATATATATATATATATATATATATATATATATATATATATATATATATATATATATATATATATATATATATATATATGTAAGGGTGGTGGCAATGGTGAATTTATGGGACAGCGGCATGGCTATACCGGCGGAGAATACCGCCGCCACCTCCGGGGTATGGCCTAGCGATTTGATTCAGCGGCAAACGATGCCTCGGAGGTATGAAGAAGACCGTTGGACCTTTTTTTTGGAACGTTGGGCACTATAAACAAAATAATAATAATAATAATAATAATAATAATAATAATAATAATAATAATAATAATAATAATAAATAAATAAATAAATAAATAATTCCTATATATATTTAACCAATTCACATATTTAACACAAACAATACAAAAACAATTCACATATTTTTACAATGGTTTTATCCTCTTCTTCTTCGTCCGACTCGATATTTATTCCGGAGGAATCGTCCGAACTATGGCTATTCAGTAGTACCCTATCAACCTTTTTAGCCGTGTACGATTCAATTGAAGACACGGCAAGCTCTACCGAAACTTGGGAGTCTGTAACCCGTTTTCGTGAAAAAGCTTTACAAAACCTTATGGATAACTATTTCGTGGAACGACCAAAGTTTGGCGACCATGTTTTTCGTGATAGGTTTCGTATGAATAAAAGCTTGTTTTTAAGAATTGTTAGTGATGTTGAAGCGAGGTTCGAATGGTTTCAAGAGGGCTATGATGCGAGGGGAAAAAAAGTTTCACGGCGTTACAAAAATGCACGTCGGCCATTCGGCAACTCACTACGGGTGAACTTCCGGATAGATTTGATGACTATTTAAACATGGCACGAAGAACGTCAGGTTATAATTTTTTTTAAAGTTCTCCTTATTTTTTTTATACTCTCGTTATGACGATCGTGTACTAGAGGAGTTACTCGACGAACAAATCCATTATTGTCTCCAATATGATCTTACGAAGCACGTAGAGGCTCAAAACTTAGCATACCTCGATGACTAGTTATTTCTCTCTTTTTTTAATTATTATGTAATTTTCTATTAATTATGTCTTTTTTTTTTCCAAGTATTATGTATTTTTCTTTTAATTATTAATGAAATATATATGTTCTTATTAAATTGTTTAATTATTAAAATAAAAAATAAAATAAAATAAGTTGGTGGGTTAGGAGGTATGAAAAAAGTATTGTTGACATTAAAAAATGGTTGAGAAGTATGAAAAAAGTATAAATGAGGTGGAATGATATTATTGGTGTATTGAGAGGTATGAGAATTTTTGGGAGGCATGATTACCACACCCTATTATCTTATACTTCCTGCATCTTATAAAAAGGTTTTAGCCATACAATATCAACGTACTCTTAGTTTTGTACAGTTTTGGTACGTGTACTTTTTTTGTTCCACTTAATATAACGTACTTTCAGGCTTTGTGCTACCTTGGTACGTATTACTTTGTGTTACCGGATACAAAGTTATTTATCCTACGTGGACATGACACGTAGGTATTCCACTTACAATAAATCTTTTAGTTAATTATATAAATGGTCCTTGTGGTTTATGGGTTATCACAAAGTTAGTCCCTAGATTCTTTTGTTAAAAATTTTTATAATTTTTTTTAATTTATTTTACGAAATTTTGTTTTTTCGTATTTTATTTTTAGATTTTTTTTACAATTTTTTTCGAAACTTTTGTCGAAAAAAAATAAGTGTAAAAAAAATTAAAAAAAAAATTCTAATAAAAGTTTCAAAAAAAGAATTATTCAGAAAAAGAATTTCGAAAAAAATCATAAAAAATTGAAAAAAAAAATCGAAAAAAAACAATTTCGGAAAAAAAATACGAAAAAAAAGAAATCCGGAAAAAAATATTCAGAAAAAAAACTTAAAAAAAATTCAAAAAATATTTTTGAAACTAAAATCGAAAAAAAACGAAAAAAAAAATCGGAAAGAAATTATTCAGAAAATATCGAAAAAAAGAATTCAAAAAATATTTTTGAAAAAAAAATCAAAAAAATTAGGAAAGAAAGTTTTTAAACAAACGAGAAACGTATAAAAACAGACGAAGATGTATAAAAAAGACAAAAACGTAAGGAAACATATTAAAACGAGCGAAAACGTATAAATACATAAGAAAGTGGACGAAAGACGTATAAAACGGACGAGAAACGTATAAAAACGGAAGAAATGTAAGAATACGGACGAAAAACATATAAAAACGTAACAATACGGACGAAAACATAAGAAAATGGACGAAAACATTTTTAGGGACTAAATTCGTGATACCCAGATACCCACAGGGACCATTTATGTGCAAAAATATTCCACTTCTATATGGGACTCAATTCGTGATACCTAGCCACCCACAGGGACTATTTATGTGTAAACATATTACACTTTGATTTTTATCCGGTAAAAATGACTTTTTATGCCCTTACTTTGACGTACCAAGGTAGCACAAAACTTGAAAATACGTTGCATTAAGTGAAACAAAAAAATATACACCTACCAAAACGGTACAAAGCTGAAAATACGTTGCTATTGTATGGCTAAAACCACTCAAAATAAGTGTGCAGTTTGATTCTCGTTTTTTTTTTTTTTTTTTTTTTTTTTTTTTTTTTTTTTTTTTTTAATCTTTCTTGTTTAATTTTGACCTTAAATATTTTTATTTGTATTATATAATACTTGATAATAATTATATAAATGAAAACACAATTAAAATCTAATCAACTCATATATTTTGCATCAAGTATTAGATAACACACATAAAAGTATTTAAGGTCAAAGTTTTAACAAGTTAGACGGTAAAACGTCAAACTAGACACTTATTATGGAGTGGAGGTAGTAATTATTATACTCGTGCAGGTGCTAATTTTTTAATTTTGTATTAATATTGGTTGATATTTTGTAGGGTCGGCAATTTTTCACGAACCCGATATGAAGTTAAACAAGTTTGGTTAAAAAACAGGTCAACCCGTCTAATCAGTTTAATAAACGGGTCATATTTGGGTTGAGTAAGTATTAAACATGTCAACCCGTGAACCCGTTTAACTATATAAACCACTAAAATTAATGTATATAAGCCACTAAAATTAAAGTATGTAACTTGGATTTTATGTTTGATTTGGATTAAATATATTTTGTTATGATATATGTGTGAATTACGATTATATTTTAGATATCATTAAAATTGTCGCATAGTTATTTGTACGTTGTTTTTATCATTTTGGATTCTTATATCATTTTTGTTTTTAAACTAGTCAAATCGACAAACAACTAACCTTATTCACCGCTTGACCTATTTACTTAAACAAGTTAAATGGGTCACAAATGGGTTACACACGTTATGCAGATATGGGTTAGGGTTGAATTTCTGGACACGATTAATAAATGAGTCGTACAAATAACTATGGTCAATAGACTCAGGTTCAAGTCCCATCCTTGGCATCTGCTTCATATAGGTACCCACCTCCGTAAAACCTATGGCACACTGGAGAGACTTTATGGAATAAGAGCTCAGGGGTTCCAGTCTTGGCTCGTGCTCACTCCAGTTGATGCCTCACTAGGCCAGGAGAGTTGCCGGAGCTATTTCTTGTAGAGTGGACAATGGATGGTGTCAATGGCACCCGGGTCAGGGTATTCTCACCAATCTACACCTTTTTTTGTATGGAATAAATTGGTCGTATTTGGGTAAAGGTTATATAACACGCCAACTCGTAAACCCGAATATATCAACCCAAACACGGCTCGATTGCCACTCCTAATATTTTGTATATATTTTTGTTAGACGAAGGATTTGACTTTGTTTGGCGAGCAGAGTGTTGAAATTGATATTGCTTAATTTAACTACTGATATCATATTTTAGACATTATGCGCGTTTCACATTATGACCCTTGAAAAACATGTTTTTTTCGAATATCATTATTTATACTTTATAGATGAATTACATGCGTGTTACGAATAAGGTGAGTTTGATTCTCGAAGGGGTAAGAGGACCCTCTTGTGGTCTATATGGTGTTTCCGTAACCATTTGGTTTTCTCTAATCCCACTCTTAAGAAGGCGTTGCTTTGGGATTATGTCGTTTAACAATCGTTTTTGTGGATTTCATTTAGAGATCATAAGTTTAAATTTAGTTGGGTAGGTTGGTTGCAAAATCCCTTAGCTACCATAGCTTCTTTGTAATCTTTTATTTCTAGCTTTTGCTAGTTTTTTTTAATAAAATGCCGCCATTAAAAAAAAATGCATCGTTGCTATATGTTCTATCTCGTATATTTGTTTTTATCTTACTGTAACCCGTGAGGTTGTGCCTCTATTTTAATATTTATGTTCTCATTAATAATAATTTTAGTCAATTTAATTTTTAAATCCGTGTACACGCTAGTTAAACTTATAAAAAGTATTAACATGATTCGTTATTCAGGGCGCATAGTAAAAATAAATATTTTCTAGATATTCTTTCTTAATCTCATAAAGATGAACAACATGAGTCGTTTATATATGTACAATTGTGTATTCATTTACATATCACAGTAACTTGTGTTTTTATTTTGTTATTATAATTCCGTGCAGATACATTATAATGATGATAATAATAATATTTAATATATAATTTAAAATTTTAATATATCAATTTCATTCTATATAAATTTATTTACTAGCCCGTCTATCGAACAGGTCTGAAATCTAGTAAACGTATTAAGAAGTGTACCTTAAATTCGAATAACAAGTTATTTCTGAATAAATGTATAACATTAATGCACGTCTTTGTTTTCCAAATTCATAAACAGGAACGGTACTAAATAGCGTTGTTAAAAAGAATGCAACCCATAAAGATCAACAAGTATTGAATTATTTTCACAACGGTGGTCTAAAAAAGGTGTGGGCTTCGAACCAGACAGCTACACGCATATTTATAGTTCTAATACCGATATCTATATTGGTAGGCTATGTTTGTCGCAGAGCTTTTTGAAATTTTTTGGGACGATAAGCAGTGAGCAATGAACTTTTTCGTTTTTAGTATTCGTTTGACAAAAGAGCGGTGAGCTTTGCTCATTTTTTCAATGTTTCTTTAAGAAGCTGTAAGCGGTGAGCAGTGAGCTGTGGCTACAGCTCACTGCTAATGCTCATAGCTACTTTTGCCAAAAATAGCTGTAGTATGGATTTATGGCTCATTTAGTCGTGTTTAGAGAGTCTCATTGGCGGAGCTCAAACATTTTTGCTAGGAGGACCAACATATAACTAATAAATTTAAAGAGGTCCAATCTCTAATTTTATTTTATGGACCAAGGATCAAATGAGAAGAAAACTTAAAATGAGAAGGATGAGAAATAATTATAACTACACATTTGAGATGCATCGACTTGAATTAGATACATCCCTAGTCTTTTAGATGCACCATAATATATTTTCTAGCAAAAAATTAGATGCATATACATATATTAGATGCATTTCATCAAGTTAGACGAATGCTATACATTTTTCGTCCTCTGCGGGTCAAATTTGGTTTTAGTACTACTTTGCATCGTTTTCACTTCAAAATCACTTTCGAAACTAATTAGGATGCATCTAAATGAATAGAGATGCATCTAAATCAAGTCGATGCATCTCAAATGTGTGGTTATAATTATTTTGGTTATAGGATAAATCTATTATGAATATGCTATAACGTAAAATTTTGTGGGAGGGCAATAGCCATTTTGTTTCAAAGTAGCTCCGCCATCGGATAGTTTAGAAGCATTTCCATGGCTATCTTACATCCATCATGCAGAATATTGTTGTTGTTCTTAGTGATGCTTGATAGCATATCCACCAATCTTTGTTCATAGTTCTAGAGGTCGAATGACTCAAATTTATATTAAAAATAAAAATAATAATAATAATAATAATAATAATAATAATAATAATAAAATACCTAATTCAATTTAAATACTATGTATTGGAAAAGAATGTTGAAGCAATTGAATTATACTAAGAGCATTCGGTACCGTAACTCAAGTTATGAGTTAACATCGTGTTACGTTAGCGACATATCAACTTTAATATTTCAACCTTAACAAAAAAAAAAAAAAAAAAAAAAACTCTTTTCATAACACCACCATAACACTACATTTTGGGCTCGCTTTAAAAAAAATAATAATAAAAATTACAAATTCAACCTTTAAACAAATTCTTAATTTAATAAACAACAAAACAATTTAAAAACACACACAATAAAAATTACAAATTCAACTTTAAATTGTTGTCATGCACACACAAACATTGCATAAACATTCTATATATATTTAAAACCCGTGCAAAATGTCGACGTTTATTCGCCTGATTTCCCGCCAAAAATACGGCCCACCTGCTGGGCTATTTTGATCCGTCTCCTATGATCCATCTTCCCTGTTGTCCGGTCCAAAAAAAAAGTTAATAATAAAAACTATGGTTAGATAGATAGCAGATTCAGAAACTTCACGATCACACAAGCGCACACACACACCTACGTACCATAGATGAGTTAGGGTTCCAATTTTGAGGCTTTTGGTTGCCGGATATGCAAAGGTATGTAAGCTTTTCATTATAATTATTTAATTAGATTTGTTGTTTATGAGCTTATTTGATTTTGTTCGGGTTAACTTATTAGGGTTCCAATTTTGGGGTTTTTTGCTTGCCGGATATGCAAAGGTATGTAACTTTTTAATTATAATTATTTAATTAGATTTGTTATTTATGAGCTTATTTGATTTTGTTCGGATTAACTGTTGAATTAATTGAATAGACAACACAGATAGTTCTTGCTTTTTAGTTGTAGTTTATTGTTCAAGACCTGTCCCATGTTAATTTATCCTAAACTTGCAGGTTTTATAGTACTTCTCGACGGTGGATGAACATGTTTTGCGAAGGACCCTGTTAACAGCGAGTATAAGCTTGCTAAAGATGGTCTGTTGTCCAGGGTAATTTTTGTCTTTCCACATTATCATTTCTTAAGTTTAAGTTAACATGTTTGTGGTTGAATATTGTACTATTTTCAGAACTTGTTTGAAGTTTGTTTAAAAAAGTTTACTTTATTCTATGTCTTATGAGTTTATTATTATTATTATTATTATTATTATTATTATTATTATTATTATTATTATTATTATTATTATTATTATTATTATTATTATTATTATTATTATTTTATTGCACGTTTGCTTCGCTGGCAAGTTGGAGATATTGTTGCAAACAACATTGCTATACGGTGGGTTTTGGAGATGAGAAGGGTGGGTACGGGTGATGAAATGGGGCTCAAATGTTATATATATATATATATATATATATATATATATATATATATATATATATATATATATATATATATATATATATATATATGATGTAGGACAAGGCAACAACCCAAACTGGAACACAAAATTCAGCTTCAAGGTAGCATATCCAGGAGATGAAACAGGACTGAATCGGGTGTGTTTGGAAGCTGAGGTGGGGGCTAAAATGTGTCAGTTTGGGGGCTAAATGGTTGTAGGATTGAGGGCTGAAATGGGAACTGAAATAGGTGTGTTTACAATTGTGTATGTTACAGTAGTTGTGTTCATCGTATGTGATCAACAGATTTGGGGTGTCATCTGAGAGTTACTTCAATTATTGGGCAGTGGTTGTGGTCACGGAACGTGTTCAGCGCATATGTTCATGAAGTGTGTTCAGCGTCTGGGTTGCCATTGGTACATATGATGCATTCAAACGAAAATGGACTATAGATAATCCTGTAGGCAAGCTTTGCACCGGCGTCTTCACTGTTGTCCTTACGTTATAGTTGCAGGTATGTGGTTTTTAAGGTGTGTTGCGGATTCCTTTTGTCAAACTGCTTATCTGACTATTAGTGTTTGTATATGATGAGTGTGTAAATACTCATCATTTTTGTCGTATCTGAACTGCCAAAACATCCAAAAACACTTAAATATGCATCAAAATACTGAAAATATCCCAGGATTGTGTTTTTGATGTTTCAGATGCAAAATGATTGAAAACAGATGAAAAACGAACAAAGTTTGCAAAATTGGCACTTTCAGTCCCTTAACTTTCGAAACTTGTCAAATTCAGTCCCTAGGCATTTGTTTTGTAAGAAAAGTAACCAAACGTCCTTTTGAAATCACAAGTTGTAATAATTAGTCATTTGGTGAAAATTTTCAAAAGTTTACAAGTTTGGTCCCTGTACTTTCAAAATTGGCAGAAATGGCCCCTGAGCAATTATTTTGGATGCAAAATTCAACAAAGGTCTTTGGAAAATCAAAAGTTGGCAGAAATGGTCCTTGGATGAAAAGTTTGGAGAAATTACAAGAATGGTCCCTAAAGTTTGGAAAATTGACAAAAATGGTCCCTGGGAATTTCAAAAATGGAAAAATCAAATGAGGTCCTTGTACTATTCACACTTGGCAGGAATCACCCTTGGAATACTTTGGACAAGTTTAAATTTCAGCGCCTTAAAATTCATGGAGTTACAATTTTGGTCCTTGTGATATTTACAACTACAAAACGGACCACTCTTTATTAACCCAAAACAAGACCAAAACCAATCCAAACCATCCCTGATCCACCTAACCCAATCCAAAATCCTAGGCCCAAACACAACCAGCCCACATGTAACAACCTGTAATTTTCCACGTCTACATTATTTCCAAACTTCGACAAGTTACTATTCATCATTTACTATTCACCGATCACTATTTATCATTTAACTATTCATCATTTTTGGAGTCGGTTTACGATCGTGCCTTATTTCAATACATACATTTTGTCATCATATCGCTTGTAACAGGTGAGTATTCACGAACCCCTTTTTCTAACTATTTTAATCGCTTTCGGGTGGATGCATGAATTATTACTTGAACTCTTTGAACATTGTTTTGAACCCTTTGATTATTATGAACTCTTTTGACTTGTCTTGACCTTATAACTTGTTTTGAACTCTTGAACTTGACTTGAACTTTTGAACTTAATGTACCATACGTACTATGACCTAAAGTCTCGCCATTTTTGGTGGAGCGTTCTTAACCTTAAAGCCTCGCCATTTTTGGAGGAGCGTGCAAAGTCTCACCTTATTGGTGGAGCATTCTTGACCTAAAGTCTCACCTTATTGGTGGAGCATGCTAAGTCTCCCACATTTGGAGCGTTCTTAATCGTATATAATAGTTGTATGATGTATTGTTCGTACATTCGCATTGTTCGTCACCTATTAGTAGTATGGATAACGCTATTAGAGGTCGGCCAACCTCTCGTTCACTATGTTACGGGACGCATATTATTTAATTAGGGGCTTTGCCTGGCATACATTATTATATACATGGTTCTTATATTGTGACTTATTATGACCACGTGTGCTTGACTACTAGACATACAACTTGTTACGCAATGGGTTGTGAACACACAGGTTACAAATCTTGTATGGGCGGGACTTGCAACTGAGTGGATTGACAACGCCTTTGCCTGGTGGACTATTCTCAAAGACTAAAAACTTATACTCTCTCTTAAAGGTTTTCATATTATATAAAACGTATGTACTCACCAACTATTTTCATAGTTGACCCGTTTTCTCTCATGCATTTCAGGTGATCGTCAGTAAGCTTTTCTTTAAGGTCTTTGCATAATGAAGTTTTCACATGTCACTACGGATCATTATGTACTAAAATACTATCTTTTGGAAACCAAACTTTATATTTTAAGTTGCCAATGTCGGCTGATGAGTGTGTAAATACTCATCATTTTTATCGTATCTGAACTGCCAAAACATCCAAAAACACTCAGAAATGCATCAAAATACAAAAATTATTCCAGAAATTGTGTTTTAAATGTTTTAGATGCAATATGTTTAAAAACAAATGAAAAACGAACAAAGTTTACATAATTGGCAGTTTCAGTCCCTCAAGTTTCATAAATTGACAAAACTAGTCCCTGAAGGTTTTAAATAAAAGAAAAGTTAACCCAAGTCCTTTGGAATTCAAAAATTATCAAAACAAGTCCTTGGGTGAAAAGTTTGAGAAAATTACAAGTTTGGTCCCAGAAGTTTCACAATTGGCAGAAACAGTCCCTGAACTTCAAAAATTGGCAGATTTGGTCCCTGGTGGAATGTTTTGGAAGAAAAAGTTAACTTTGGTCCTTGGGAAATCACAAGTTATCACAAAAAAGTCCTTGGAATGAAATTTTGAAAGAATTGCAAATTGGTCCCTGAAGTTTCATAAATGACAGAAAATACCCCTAGAAATTCAACTTTGAAAATATTCAATCAAGGTCCTTGGGTTATTGGTACTTGGCAAGAAATCCACTTTTGACAACTTTAGGGAAATCACATTTTCAGCCCCTCAAAGTTTTATGCAGTTTACACTTTTGATCCTTGTGTTAAAATACTACAAAACCAAATGAACCCTTGTGTTATCCTAAGCCCAAAAATAACACACCCTTTTATTACCCAACAAAACTAACCCAATCCCTTTTTGTGGCCCAATCAAACGCAAGCCCAAAGCTAATAAACAACACCCCACCCCGTATTATTACCCAGGGTCAAACCAAGGTAGTCAACCCTCCCCCTTTTCCCTCTCAACCCGTGAACCCTGCACCCTACAATAGCCATCATCATCACCTTCCACCTCCCCCTTCTGCCACACTCCACCTCACTACCTTTCAAACCACTAACCAACAAACTCACCCCCTGCCAGATTATCAAAGTCCCAAGTGGTTAAATCCACTTCCCGCCAAAACAAATCAAATGGCTGAGATTGAGTGTGATAATCCAATGGTCAAGATAAAAGGTGGGAAATGTCCAAAGGACCTTTGGGAAGGTTATAAAAAAGAGAGAAGGACACAGGAGCAAGAGAGTTAGTTTTTAGTTTAAAACATAGTTTGTAGAATAATGTAGTATGAAGTGTATTTACCTTTCAAAATTGTAATTCTAGTCTTATTTATGTTCTCCAAGTTCTATCATTGTATTTTAAAAGCTCAGTTAATGAAATTTTCAAAGTTCTGTTTTAAATTCAGTTTTTGCTTAAGTTTGGTGAGATTGTCAATTTAGTAAAAAAAGTTGTGTTTAACTGTTTCCTAAGCTCAATTATAGTCTGTTATAAGTTTTTACATGCTCAGGAAGCTTTTAAATATGTCTTAGTTAAGAGTTCTCAGAAATATAAAAAAGTAGCTAAATAATTGAAAATTTCAAAAAGAAAGAAGAAGAAAAGAAAGAAGCTGTGGAAGCAGGGTTTAGAACCTCATGGGAGGTATTAGGTTAGGATAGAAACTGATTTGGGGTGTTAAGAATACCCATGGAGTTGAGCACAGGCACATTGTAAGCCCCCACTTTCTCAAATTACTGTAGCATTGCTTATTACTTTGCTGATTTGTGCTTATTTATGAGTTTACAATGTTTCTTTATGCTTGTATGTTCCAATCATGTTGATGGGTCAGTTCATGGAATTGTTGGTACTCATTTGCAATCCAACTGTCCAAATTAGCTTAGCATAGCTTCCTGTCTTTTAGCTTATTACACCAGCTGTTTGTTGATAGATTTGTGCTCAGTTAACTATTCCTTAGCTTATTTAGTTCAAAATTTTCAATTCCCACAACTTTTGCAATCATTTATAGTAGAAATAAAAAATCAGTCATACTATAAGGAGTGTTTGGATTAAGGTTTGGTTCTATGGGCTACTTGATTTTAGGTATTATATCTAGTTAAAATATCTCTCATTAGGTACGTTTAGGTTAGAACCTCATTTTTGCTTATTTTTGCCATTTTTCTTTAGTGCTTATTTTTTACTCTTCTTTGGCCTGTTTTGCACAAGTCTCCCTTGTGACAGGGTGAGCAGTGTGCATTAGCCTTTTGCACAAGCCCCTTATATGCTCACCGTTGAACTTTAGCCTGAGTAATTGGTGTTTTTATGAAGCTCATCCATCTGTCTAAATGTTCATGAGCTTATTTTTCATTTAATAGCTTATTTGATAAGCCTGCTATCAGCTTTTAACTTGTCCCATTTCCTTTTGTATGCTGAGTAACAAGTGTATACAAGCTTTTTCATAAGCTCCTCAAAAGGTCACCAGTGGGTCCCACTGGGTGAGCTTGGAATTTTTAGAAAGCTTACCACCCCTACTTACTATTTCAGTGCTTATACTAGCTTTTCAAGCTTAATTGTTTCAACAAGTTGACTGCTGGGGTGTTTGATTTTCAGCAGTACTTGGATAGCTTATTTGGTTAATTCAAGCTTATCAGTGTTATCCTCTGTACCATTCAGCCCTTTTTCAGTACCTTAGCTTATAATGATCTTATTTTCTCTTGGGTTCATTCTGGGTAGCTTATTCAAGCTTTTGCTAGGCTAGTTTGACTAAAAGTCAACTGTCCAAGCTCTTTAAAGCCTAAATAGCTTATTCTCAAGTTCCAAGCTAGTCTTCTTTTCAAAACTTTGTCATTTCAAGTGTTTAGATAGTTTAGAAAAAGAAAAATCCACAAAAACCAATTTAATTTCTAGTGATAGCTTCTATTTAATGTGATTTAGATTTTTAATTTTTCTTTTTAAATTTTTGTTAAGTACTTATATGTTCTTATATTTTTCTTAAATTCCTAGCATATTAAAGTGTTTGTAGAATAATTTTCAGAATTTGTGCTTCTCATTTAGTATTTATAAGAATTTATATTAGTTTAAGTAATTATTAATTAATATTAGTAAATTAAATAGTTTTAATAAATTTTGTTAAACAGTAGTATCTTTTTATATTTTTCCTAGGTTCCTCATAATATTTAGTACTTGTAGTAATTTTCTTATAATTTTCACTGTTATTTGATAATTTCTAGATTTAATTTTAATTAAATTAGTTTAAGTTAAAAAACCAAAAAGAAAATAGTTTTAACATTTAAATTTTATCTCAGATCACTTTTTCTAATTTCCCTAGCTTTTATAACTTGTTAAGTATTTTTAAAAATTAGATTTGTAATTTTCTCTTTTCACTTGCTATTTTTCTCATTTAATTTAGTTTAAATAGCTTTTAAAGTAATAATTAGGTAATTATTTAATTTTAAATCCACAAAAAGACAAAAATATATATTTTTAATTTTAAAATTTGTTTTTAGTTATTTTATAATTTTAGAAATTTAATTTTTATTTTTCTAGTATTAAATTAGTATTATATTGTATTTAAGTTATTTAAATATTAATAATTAGTATTAAATAGTATTTAATTAATAGTAATTATATAAATAGTGTAAAAATTAATTTTAATTTTCTAAAAATTTTATTTTATCATTAGGATTATAAAAATGTAATTTTCATGTTCCTAGGAGTTTTATCTCTCTAAAACTCGCGTTTTATTTCGTACGCTAACGTAACTTTAAATCAAACGAATGTGTTTTTAGACTTAGCTCACGTTTTTAGTATATCTGATCACCAGTAATTGTTCATATAGTGTTTCTAAGTTATTTTCATTCCTCATCTCGTAGTGTAATCATACAAATCACTCAAACCCCTTTTCTGTCCAAATTCACCCGATCACAAACCCGTTTTGATTACCATCACACCTCGTCGGGACATAATGACCCGGGGAAACCACTATACTTCCGCGGAGATTGACTCGAGGCAGTTTTGACCTTGTTGACCATTTACCTTGTCAATTTAGGTTGACCGTTTGGAGCCAATCAAATTTTGGCGCCGCTGCCGGGGAGGTTGAGCGCGTATTCTAAACGGTTTTACAGATTAGTGAATTCTGATATACACTCATTGTATATTTACCATCCTTTGTTCATATTTTCTTATTATAAAAACAAAACAGTTCCCGAAAACTTTTTAAAATTAGTTTTCAACGAACACAAAAACACAAAAAGATTTTCTTTCTTATAAAATATTTATCAAAAATCTCAAAAATATCCATCTTTACCCTCCTACCTTTTTGATTCTTCATCCCTTTACCCTCTATCCTTTTGATTCTAACTTCTTCCACTTCTCCTGTAATTGATTCTAATGACATCTCTCGATGACGATTTCTTTGAACAATGGGCCTTTGAGAGCAAAATTGAAAAACTTGTGGCCTTGTCAAAAATGTCGAGATGTCGTGTTGATTATGAAGGACCATCGATTCCTATTCCCACTCCGGTGAGGGAAATGGAACAAGAAACCGGGGTGACAAAGGACCCTGTACTTCCCTCTAACGATGGAAGTGCTAAATACGTCCAACCTACAGTTGTCCAAAAATCTAAGCTCACAATTGCTCCTAAACCGTCAAGAATTGATCCTAACCTTTCACGGTTTACGGTTAAAAGTTTGTCAAGCAAACGTACAGAGCTTAGGGCAGTGACTGAAAAGAATGACTTGCCCAATCTTCATGTTTATCAAGAACAAAAACCCGAGACCATAACGGAAGTGGTGGAAATTCCTAGCTCTAAGAGCACATCACTTGTCCCACCTCCGGATTTTATTCCTTGTGTTGGTTGTGGTGAGCCGCTTTTTGGTTTACCATGTCGTTGGTGTACATGTGAACAATGTGGTAATGATATTCGAGACGGAAGTTGTTTGTTTTGTGGTTCGAGGAATTCATTTGCTTATGATCCTAATCAGAACTCATTCAATGACTCTTCAAATTTTTCCAATTACCCATCACATTCATACGAGCAAGAATCATATTATCCAAATCACAATGATGCTTCGTATCAAAATACACCAAACTTTTTGTGTGAATATTGTGGAGGCCCTCTCCAAGGTTTTGACTGTCTAAATAATCAAATTTTTGGTTATGACCAACATCCACACAATTCACTAAACCAGACTCAACAGTTTTACTATTGTGAGTACTGTGGTGGCCCACACTACAATTCTGATTGTCAATCGGGCAACACGCTTGTCTATGAGCAGTTTCCTGATAACAATTATGACTCTAGCACATACGACTCACAACCACATCAGTTTTACTGTTGTGAATACTGTGGAGGTCCTCACTGCAGTTCTGATTGTCAAACAAGGAATCCATTTCCTTGTAACAATTATGACTATTCATCTCAAGACCAACCTCCACAGTACCAATTGACCCAAGCAACTCCTCAATACCCGCAAGACCTTTGTCATGAGGTTCTTGAAGCATTTAAAAAATTTAATGAGGGGTTGGCTACTACATCGTTTCAAGATTCTCGTGAGAAATCAATGGCAGAATTACTTGCTGAAGAACGAGACGCTAGAAACGAAATGAGCATGGAAGAATTACTTGTTGAGCAAAGAGCAGCTAAAATACGTGCCAATCTTCGCTATGCTGCTCTATATGATGACGACGATGACAGTGATGATGATGAAGATAACATTGTTATTATTCAAAAAGATTCATCAGATTCATCAATTGTGATTCCTTCCATGGATAATCAGGGAGAAAATAATGTGACAGAGTTACTAGCCGTTGATCAAATGGAACTTGAAAATTCCATAATTGCTAGTACTTCTAAACTCCCTCTGTCTGTTGATATCACACCCGAAGTTCACACTCACTCTCTGAATATGGGGGATGAGCATCTTAGCACTGTTCCTGAAAAGGAATCGGACGAATTCATAAAGTCTAGCGTTGAGATCCTTGTCCCAATCCCAGGAGAGTCACAGGGAACTTTGGATCATATGTGTGATCTACTTGCCCCTCTTGAGTGTTCAAACGATCATTTTGAGACTTTCTCAGTTTTTAATGATGATTGTACATCTCATGGAGACATTGAGTATATTGAGGCATCACTCCCACAGTCTGATGCTGATCCTCTTCTTGAGGAGTTCGCTGATGAACTTACTCACGTCAATCCACTTTCATTGGGAAGTGACGATGGTCTCCATGATTTCGAAGCCAATCTGGGAGAAATTGAAAGTCTCCTATATCATGATCCACCACTCACTTATGATCCTAACAGTCCAATAGAGAATGTTAATCTCTTTGTTCCCGAAACTTTCAAAACTACTCTCACCAATCCTCTACTTGAATTCGAATCTGAATTCACTCTGATTTCTGATAATCCAATCTTTGGTATTCGGAATGAGGATTGTGATGAGTCTATTCCGGAACATGAGTTCACTGATTCAAATCTTGTGAATGATTCTCTTCATGAGGAGTTCTCCGGTGAACTCACTCATCATATCATGACTCCTCCGGAGTTTGATAGCCCGGGGGGAGATGCACTCAATCATGAGAATTTGCAAATTCCCACCCACCCTCCCGGGATGTTTATGAGCTTAACCCTTGAAATCCAAATTCAAGCTACTGAGCCTGCTCTCGAGGAAGAAGATCAAATCATGATTTTCTTCCTTTTCTTCACCTATAAGGTGACTTCTTCTCTTCTTCACTCCTTCGGGAATGAAGATACCATCTTTGATCCCGGCATTTTCATTTACCTTAATCTTGAGCCGGATACTTATCTCATCGGTGTGGAACTTTCACGTGCTTCAAATGTTTGTCCAAACATCTTGAATGAAAGTCCGATTGAGATTGTTTCTTCCACATCATACTTCCCCAAGGACAAATGAATTCGGGGTCGAGTCAAGCTAGCGACTCGGTAAACAAAAATAGTAGCATGCTTATGGGGTTTTCACCCTAAGTGTGGGGGAATTACCCCTACTGTGGTTACAAATAAAGTGAAAAACAAAATTGTGTTTCCACATTTAGCTTGTAATGTTGCCCTTTTACGTTCAAAGAGTCGGCATAATAGCCGGGACTTTGAATATTGAGGACAATATTCAATTCTAAGTGTGAGAGGGGGGGGGGGGGGAAATTCTAGCAAATTTTATCACATTTTTACCATCTAGTACCCCCGTTTTTGGCAAAAATTTTAAAATTTTTTCACTTGAGCTTCAAAATTTTTTGTGGTTATCAGTCCGCCATGTCTAAACGACAAAAGGAATGGCTAATCCAGGAGCAAACGGCTCTTGTTAAAGATATCTCAAACCGTTGATGGCTTGCAATTTGCCTAAAATTGTACGGTAAATCAACTCGCCATATCCCAAAAAGTGAATGAGTTGGCTAACCCGCAAGATTATGGCTTGTGGTAAAGGCCGTGGAAAAACCATGATTGTTAATCATCTCACCAAGATGTTAACTATTCCATCAAGAGTTGGCTAGTCCAGAAGCAAACGGCTTTTGGTAAAGACAAATCAAATCTGTTGACAGCTGGTGGTTTGCTCAAAATCACATGGTTATCAAGTGGACCATAGTTCTTACTTGAACTGATACATTTGGCTACTCCAAGAGTAATGGCTTTTGGTAAAGAGTTTCAAATCAATTAAGTTTTCTCAAAAGATTGCTAGGGACTAGCAATAGTTTAGTGTGGAGGATTGATGAGTGTGTAAATACTCATCATTTTTATCGTATCTGAACTGCCAAAACATCCAAAAACACTCAGAAATGCATCAAAATACAGAAATTATTCCAGAAATTGTGTTTTATATGTTTTAGATGCAAAATGTTTAAAAACAAATGAAAAACGAACATAGTTTGCATAATTGGCAGTTTCAGTCCCTCAAGTTTCATAAATTGACAAAACTAGTCCCTGAAGGTTTAAAATAAAAGAAAAGTCAACCCAAGTCCTTTGGAATTCAAAAATTATCAAAACAAGTCCTTGGGTGAAAAGTTTGAGAAAATTACAAGTTTGGTCCCAGAAGTTTCACAATTGGCAGAAACAGTCCCTGAACTTCAGAAATTGGCAGATTTGGTCCCTGGTGGAATGTTTTGGAAGAAAAAGTTAACTTTGGTCCTTGGGAAATCACAAGTTATCACAAACAAGTCCTTGGAATGAAATTTTGAAAGAATTGCAAATTGGTCCCTGAAGTTTCATAAATGGCAGAAAATACCCCTGGAAATTCAACTTTGGAAAATATTCAATCAAGGTCCTTGGGTTATTGGTACTTGGCAAGAAATCCACTTTTGACAACTTTAGGGAAATCACATTTTCAGCCCCTTAAAGTTTCATGCAGTTTACACTTTTGATCCTTGCGTTAAAATACTACAAAACCAAATGAACCCTTGTGTTATCCTAAGCCCAAAAATAACACACCCTTTTATTACCCAACAAAACTAACC
Organism: Artemisia argyi; assembly: GCA_030686995.1. Taxonomy (NCBI): domain Eukaryota; kingdom Viridiplantae; phylum Streptophyta; class Magnoliopsida; order Asterales; family Asteraceae; genus Artemisia; species Artemisia argyi. Next base: position 38,562,683 of record CM060687.1, read on the forward strand.
CAATCCCTTTTTGTGGCCCAATCAAATGCAAGCCCAAAGCTAATAAACAACACCCCACCCCGTATTATTACCCAGGGTCAAACCAAGGTAGTCAACCCTCCCCCTTTTCCCTCTCAACCCGTGAACCCTGCACCCTACAATAGCCATCATCATCACCTTCCACCTCCCTCCTCTGCCACACTCCACCTCACTACCTTTTAAACCACTAACCAACAAACTCACCCCCTGCCAGATTATCAAAGTCCCAAGTGGTTAAATCCACTTCCCGCCAAAACAAATCAAATGGCTGAGATTGAGTGTGATAATCCAATGGTCAATATAAAAGGTGGGAAACGTCCAAAGGACCTTTGGGAAGGTTATAAAAAAGAGAGAAGGACACAGGAGCAAGAGAGTTAGTTTTTAGTTTAAAAAATAGTTTGTAGAATAATGTAGTATGAAGTGTATTTACCTTTCAAAATTGTAATTCTAGTCTTATTTATGTTCTCCAAGTTCTATCATTGTATTTTAAAAGCTCAGTTAATGAAATTTTGAAAGTTCTGTTTTAAATTCAGTTTTTGCTTAAGTTTGGTGAGATTGTCAATTTAGTATAAAAGTTGTGTTTAACTATTTCCTAAGCTCAATTATAGTCTGTTATAAGTTTTTACATGCTCAGGAAGGTTTTAAATGTGTCTTAGTTAAGAGTTCTCAGAAATATAAAAAAGAAGCTAAATAATTGAAAAATTCAAAAAGAAAGAAGAAGAAAAGAAAGAAGCTGTGGAAGCAGGGTTTAGAACCTTATGGGAGGTATTAGGTTAGGATAGAAACTGATTTGGGGTGTTAAGAATACCCCTGGAGTTTAGCACAGGCACATTGTAAGCCCCCACTTTCTCAAATTACTGTAGCATTGCTTATTGCTTTGCTGATTTGTGCTTATTTATGAGTTTACAATGTTTCTTTATGCTTGTATGTTCCAATCTTGTTGATGGGTCAGTTCATGGAGTTATTGGTACTCATTTGCAATCCAACTGTCCAAATTAGCTTAGCATAGCTTCCTGTCTTTTAGCTTATTACACCTGCTGTTTGTTGATAGATTTGTGCTCAGTTAACTATTCCTTAGCTTATTTAGTTCAAAGCTTTCAATTTCCACAACTTTTCCAATCATTTATAGTAGAAATCAAAAATCAGTCATACTATAAGGAGTGTTTGGATTAAGGTTTGGTTCTATGGGCTACTTGATTTTAGGTATTATATCTAGTTAAAACATCTCTCATTAGGTACATTTAGGTTAGAAACAACATAAAATTGAAGGTTAGTAGTATAAAAAGTCAAAATGCATCTGTAAATCTTTGTTTTCTGTCACTGTTTCATATTTTTTTTCTGCTTATTGGATGTTTTAGCTGCATCAGTAGGAGATGTAGCTCAATCTGGTCTCACATTTGCTTATCACTTTCATTTTAGTAATCTAGAAGCAATCCAAATTCATCTAGGTCAAAATTGCATGATAATCATAAAAAGTCAAGATGCTAGGTTTCTCAGTTTTTGATTTATGCCAATAATTTTCATGAGCTCAGTTTTCCATGGTAGCCTTTAAGCTTTTAGAAAATTAAAGTGTAGCAGTAGAACTAGACGAACCTCATTTTTGCTTATTTTTCCCATTTTTCTTTAGTGCTTATTTTTTACTCTTCTTTGGCTTGTTTTGCACATGTCTCCCCTGTGACAGGGTGAGCAGTGTGCATTAGCCTTTTGCACAAGCCCCTTATATGCTCACCGTTGAACTTTAGCCTGAGTAATTGGTGTTTTTATAAAACTCATCCATCTGTCTAAATGTTCATGAGCTTATTTTTCATTTAACAGCTTATTTGATATGCCTGCTATCAGCTTTTAACTTGTCCCATTTCCTTTTGTATGCTGAGTAACCAGTGTATACAAGCTTTTTCATAAGCTCCTCAAAAGCTCACCAGTGGGTCCCACTGGGTGAGCTTGGAATCTTTAGAAAGCTTACCACCCCTACTTACTACTTCAATGCTTATACTAGCTTTTCAAGCTTATTTGTTAAGCTTAATTGTTTCAACAATTGACTGCTGGGGTGTTTGATTTTCAGCAGTACTTGGATAGCTTATTTGGTTAATTCAAGCTTATCAGTGTTATCCTCTATACCATTCAGCCCTTTTTCAGTACCTTAGCTTATAATGATCTTATTTTTCTCTTGGGTTCATTCTGGGTAGCTTATTCAAGCTTTTGCTAGGCTAGTTTGACTAAAAGTCAACTGTCCAAACTCTTTAAAGCCTAAATAGCTTATTCTCAAGTTCCAAGCTAGTCTTCTTTTCAAAAGTTTGTCATTTCAAGTGTTTAGATAGTTTAGAAAAAGAAAAATCCACAAAAACCAATTTAATTTCTAGTGATAGCTTCTATTTAATGTGATTTAGATTTTTAATTTTTCTTTTTAAATTTTTGTTAAGTACTTATATGTTTTTATATTTTTCTTAAATTCCTAGCATATTAAAGTGTTTGTAGAATAATTTTCAGAATTTGTGCTTCTCATTTAGTATTTATTAGAATTTATATTAGTTAAAGTAGTTATTAATTAATATTAGTAAATTAAATAGTTTTAATAAATTTTGTTAAACAGTAGTATCTTTTTATATTTTTCCTAGGTTTCTCATAATATTTAGTACTTTTAGTAATTTTATTATAATTTTCACTGTTCATTTGATAATTTCTAGATTTAATTTTAATTAAATTAGTTTAAGTTAAAAAACCAAAAAGAAAATAGTTTTAACATTTAAATTTTATCTCAGATCACTTTTTCTAATTTCCCTAGCTTTTATAAGTTGTTAAGTATTTGTAAAAATTAGATTTGTAATTTTCTCTTTTAATTTGCTATTTTTCTCATTTAATTTAGTTTAAATAGCTTTTAAAGTAATAATTAGGTAGTTATTTAATTTTAAATCCACAAAAAGACAAAAATATATGTTTTTAATTTTAAAATTTGTTTTTAGTTATTTTATAATTTTAGAAATTTAATTTTTATTTTTCTAGTATTAAATTAGTATTATATTGTATTTAAGTTTTTTAAACATTAATAATTAGTATTAAATAGTATTTAATTAATAGTAATTATATAAATAGTGTAAAAATTAATTTTAATTTTCTAAAAATTTTCTTTTATCATTAGAATTGTAAAAATGTAATTTTCATGTTCCTGGGAGTTTTATCTCTCTAAAACTCGCGTTTTATTTCGTACGCTAACGTAACTTTAAATCAGACGAACTCGTTTTTAGACTTAGCTCACGTTTTTAGTATATCTGATCACCAGTAATTGTTCATATAGTGTTTCTAAGTTATTTTCATTCCTCATCTCGTAGTGTAATCATACAAATCACTCAAACCCCTTTTCTGTCCAAATTCACCCGATCACAAACCCGTTTTGATTACCATCACACCTCGTCGGGACATAACGACCCGGGGAAACCACTATACTTCCACGGAGATTGACTCTAGGCAGTTTTGACCTTGTTGACCATTTACCTGGTCAATTTAGGTTGACCGTTTGGAGCCAATCAAATTTTGGCGCCGCTGCCGGGGAGGTTGTGCGCGTATTCTAAACGGTTTTACAGATTAGTGAATTCTGATATACACTCATTGTATATTTACCATCCTTTGTTCATATTTTCTTATTATAAAAACAAAACAGTTCCCGAAAACTTTTTAAAATTAGTTTTCAACGAACACAAAAACACAAAAAGATTTTCTTTCTTATAAAATGTTTATCAAAAATCCCAAAAATATCCATCTTTACCCTCCTACCTTTTTGACTCTTCATCCCTTTACCCTCTATCCTTTTGATTCTAACTTCTTCCACTTCTCCTGTAATTGATTCTAATGACATCTCTCGATGACGATTTCTTTGAACAATGGGCCTTTGAGAGCAAAATTGAAAAACTTATGGCCTTGTCAAAAATGTCGAGATGTCGTGTTGATTATGAAGGACCATCGATTCCTATTCCCTCTCCGGTGAGGGAAATGGAACAAGAAACCGGGGTGACAAAGGACCCTGTACTTCCCTCTGACGATGGAAGTGCTAAATACGTCCAACCTACGGTTGTCCAAAAATCTAAGCTCACAATTGCTCCTAAACCGTCAAGAATTGATCCTAACCTTTCATAGTTTACGGTTAAAAGTTTGTCAAGCAAACGTACAGAGCTTAGGGCATAACCTGTTTATATGTTTCAGTTTGTGTTACCGTACCCTATATATGCATTTATGTATATGCTTTCTTTTCGCTACCTTACGCCTCGTTAGATTAAGCATGCCTTTGTTTCCATCATTTTACGATCTCTATGTCACGACTGTCATTGTACCGTACATCATCCGTCATTGTTCATGTATCGCTCACTCAACCAACTATTTTTGGTCTATCGCAGAATCAGGACAACATGCCGGGTACATTCTTTTGAACAACCTCCTTACTTCCCTACCCCTTTATGTTGAGTGCATGACTTATTTCCATTTCTTACCAAGTTCACGACATTGATATAATCCGAGACCTAGCATTTTCGACCTTAGTTGCCTCATCAAATTTGACCGCGATCACATACATCGATAGAATGAACGAACTGAATCTCGAGGACGAGATTCCTTTTAAGGCTGGTAGAATGTAACAACCTGTAATTTTCCACGTCTACATTATTTCCAAACTTCGACAAGTTACTATTCATCATTTACTATTCACCCTTCACTATTCATCATTTATGGAGTCGGTTTGCGATCGTGCCTTATTTCAGTTCATACATTTTGTCATCATATCGCTTGTAATAGGTGAGTATTCACGAACCCCTTTTTCTAACTATTTTAATCGCTTTGGGGTGGATGCATGAATTATTACTTGAACTCTTTGAACATTGTTTTGAACCCTTTGATTATTATGAACTCTTTTGACTTGTCTTGACCTTATAACTTGTTTTGAACTCTTGAACTTGACTTGAACTTTTGAACTTAATGTACCATACGTACTATGACCTAAAGTCTCGCCATTTTTGGTGGAGCATTCTTAACCCTAAAGTCTCGCCATTTTTTGTGGAGCGTGCAAAGTCTCACCTTATTGGTAGAGCATTATTGACCTAAAGTCTCACCTTATTGGTGGAGCATGCTAAGTCTCCCACGTTTGGAGCATTCTTAATCGTATCTAATAGTTGTATGATGTACTCTTCGTACATTCGCATTGTTCGTCACCTATTAGTAGTATGGATAGCGCTATTAGAGGTCGGCCAACCTCTCATTCACTATGTTACGGGACGCATATTATTTAATTAGGGGCTTTGCCTGGCATACATTATTATATACATGGTGCTTATATTGTGACTTATTATGACCACGTGTGCTTGACTACTAGACATACAACTTGTTACGCATGGGTTGTGAACACACGTCTTGTATGGGCGGGACTTGCAACTGAGTGGATTGACAACGCCTTTGCCTGGTGGACTATTCTCAAAGACTAAAAACTTATACTCTCTCTTAAAGGTTTTCATATTATATAAAACGTATGTACTCACCAACTATTTTCATAGTTGACCCGTTTTCTCTCATGCATTTCAGGTGATCGTCAGTAAGCTTTTCTTCAAGGTCTTTGTATAATGAAGTTTTCACATGTCACTACGGATCATTATGTACTAAAATACTATCTTTTGGAAACCAAACTTTATATTTTAAGTTGCCAATGTCGGCTATAACAATGTTGTAATGATATACTTTTCCTTTAATGTAAATTATGGTATTGTTCTATTTCTCTTTGGCGATGTATATTGATTTCGTTGCACCTCGTGTTTCCGCCTTCGGCGGGGTGTGACACCACACCCCGTTTAATACTACCCCCGGTCAACCCCCATCTTTGACCCCTCTTCCCTCCCAAGTTGCACCCTGCAACTCAGTCCCATCACCCCCATCACCTCTATCACCGCCCAAACCACTCACCACCACTCTCACCTAACAAGACAAGTCCCATTAAATGCCACCCCCCCCCCCCCCTCTTGCAATCACACAGTGCAATTTGCTCTATCCCATTTTGGCGCCAAAAGATGAATTAAAGGCCAGGATCAATCACAAACCATCCAATGGTCCCAAGTGAAGTGGGAAAGCTCAAGTGGGTCCCACTGAACCCTAGAAGATCATTATAAAAGAAGAAGAAGGACAGAGGAACAAAGTGTAGTTCTTTTAGAAAAAATCTTATGTCGTTTTTATGTAATTTTCAAATTCCAGTGTAATATTTAGCTTTAAAACATTGTACTTGGTGTTTTTAGTGTTAATCAAACTCATTTCAACCTTCAATTGCAGTATTACCTTTTTAATTCAGTTTGTGCATTTTCAAGTTCCAAATTCTCATATTAGCTTAAAACTGTTTGTAGTTGATGTTAAGGACTCATAAGCTCATGTAAGCTCCCCATATAGCTTATAAAAGCTATTAGAAACTTTAAAAATCAGTTTAGTTCATAAAAAACCAAAAATACAAAAAAAATATACCAAATAAATAATGACAAATCAAAAATCAATTTGTATGAAAGAAGAAGCTGGAGCAGGTTTCAACAAGGATGGCAGTGGGTTTTAGTGCCTTTTGGAAGGCTTTAGGAAGTATGTATGGTTCTTGGTTCTCTGTTTCTAAGTTGGACTCAGTTGTAAGTCATTTTCCACCATTTTAGTGAGTTACTGTAGATTAGCTTATACACTGCTTATATCTGTGCCCTTGTGCTATTTAAGTGTAAGTTAATGGATTTAGGTTGATTAATTACTGGTTTGTTCTTTTTAATACTTGGTCACCATACTTTCTTAATTCACTGTCAAACTGGAACTATCTTGATTCATGGTATTTTGATGTTATTAGTGTGTCTTTGTACTTAAATTAGTCCATCATATCCTATTAAGACCTTATGCATGTGATTTATGTCTTAAATTACTCAATTTTTTTGAAAATAAAAAATCAAGTCCTAATAAGGACTGTTTGGATCAAGGGAATTCAGGGTGTACCAGGGTGGTTTAATTGTTGCTTGTGGTTTCTTTTAGTCATTTTAGGGTGTATTAGGACTAGTCAAGCATAAAATTGGTAGGTTTAGTTCAAAATAGTCAAAATCACTTTGAAATCCATTTTAGTAGTAATCTGTGAGGATTTTTAGGATCAAATCTTATCATACCCATTCAAATGTAGTTACTTCAGCTTGATTTAGTCTCATTTTGTCCTAAAACATCAATCTCAATCATTAGATTAAGTTTAAAGTTCATCAAAGTCAATTTAGGAGTTCTAATAAAAAAAGTCAAATGTGATAGCTTTGTAGAAAATCCAATTTTCTAAGATTTTTTTATGATTTTTGTGTTTAGATTCAGACCCTGAGCTTTTTACATGTTATAGTCCATCAGCTAGTCTTTAGAAATCCATTATCATCTTATTTTTTAGATTTTTTCTAATAGCTTATTTAGTGGCTCAAAGTGGACTGCAGGGCAAAGTGTTGCCGTGTACCAGGGGACCAGTCAAAACACCCAATTTCAATAGGTCTTAGATTGCTCATTAGTGGGCCCCATAGAGTTTTTCTTGGCTTATTGGAAAGCCAATAAGCTAAATTTTAAGGTTCATAGCTTATTTGTTGGTTTACAGCTTATTTAATAGGGCTGCATGTCCCTTTTGTTTTGTCCAATTCCTCCCTTTGTACTGAGTGCCCAGTATATGAGCCAATTTTCCAAGCCCTCTCCTGTGTTTGTTTGTGGGACCCAGAGGTCAACCTTTGGCTTTTTGAAAAGCCATTAAGCTCAGCTTATTGGATCAACTTTCAGTTTGGGCTTCCAATCCCCCTAGTGGGCCCCACAAGGCCTGGTAGTTGGCCAATTTGGTCTGTTTGGTGTTCAGCTTTTAGCCTAGTGCTTATTAGCTTATCTAGTGTACTTATTTCTTTGTAGTGGCTTATTTCAAGTTCCTTTATCCTCATTATAGCTTATTTACCTTTGGTTTGTACTGTGTGGTTTTTTATAAGCTTATTCAAGTTTCACAAAGTCCTAATAAGCTTTGTTCTAAAATCTGTTAAGCACTTGTGTTTCTATTCTGCTTATTACTAAGTTCCACATCTTTTCTCTATTTTAAAGTTCGTTATTTTGAGTATGTAAGTAGTTTTGAAAAAGAAAATTCTAGAAAAGACAAAAATACAAAAAGTGATAGCTTCTATTTAATAGAATTTATCCTGTTTAAATTTTCTTTCAGCTTATTATTAAGCACTTTTACATTTTTATATTTTTCTTAGATTTCTTTTATATTGAAGTATTTTTAGGAATTTTTCCAGATTTTTCTCTTTTCACTTAGTATTTATTATAATTAATATTAGTTTAAATAATAATTAAGTAATATTAGTTAATTAAATAGTTTTATTAATTTTTATTTAACAACAGTACATTTTTATATTTTTCCTAGGTTTTATATATCATAAAATAATTTTAGGAAATTTTTCATAATTTTCACTGTTCATTTTCAATTTTTCATAATTAAATTAGTTTAAAATAGTTTTTAATTAATAATTAAGTTAATAATTAGTAAAATAGTTTAAAAATAATTTTTATAAACTTTTTATAATTTTTTTAGGATTCCTGTGAAGGTTAATTAGTTTAATAAAATATTTCTTAATTTTCTAAGCCATTTGTAGTATTATTAGTAATTTAAATTAGTTAATTAGTTTAATTAATACAATTAGTAATTAATTAATATTAAAATCACAAAAAGACGAAAAGACATATTTTTAATTTTTATATTATCTTTATGTTATTTTAGAATTTTTAAAAATAAATTTTCATTTTCTTAGTTTTAATTTAATATTATATTACATTTAGTATAAGTTAAATATTAATAATAAGTAATTAAATAGTTTTAATTAATAATAAATAATAAAATAATCAAAAAAATAATTTTCATTTTAATTTAATTTTCTTTTAAATATTAAGTTTGTAAAAGTTTTATTTTCACCCCCTGTAGTTTTAATTTGTGCAAAACTCACCTTTTCTTCTGTCTATGAACGTTTCTGATTTTTAATTTGTTTACGTTTGATTATATCTGTAATTCTGTAATTGTTAATAGTATTTCATTATATTAATATCAAGCAATCAGTAGTGTAAATCAATCCAAATCTTTATCTGGTTACTTTCCCGATCACTAAATCATTCAAGCGTTTGCCAAAACACAATTTCAATCTCGCTGGGACATTACGACCCCGAGAATACACTATGCTTACACCGGATCATAAATTGATCACTTTCTCTCTCATAGCTTGACTTTGTTGACCAAGCACACTTGGTTGACTTAGTTTGACTATTTGGAGTTAGTCAGTATATCGATTTATTTCATCTATATCTATGTGTTTACAAGCTTGCCCCCGTGCATTTATCATCCTTTTGTTGTTCTAATATACGCAAATCCAATTGCTCTAGAAAATGCATTTAATGCTATTTGTTCAAAGAAGAGACAAAGAGAGTGGCCAAACAGACATAGATGGTTTAAGCTAAATCCTCTATTCCATTAAAGATACAAGGATGCATTTATTATCTTTCGTTCTTAGATGATTATTGCAAAATGTTGCTCAACAATTGTCTTCTAATATTTGCCGCAAAACAAATTGTAGATAATAATGTTCTGTTATCAATGCTCAGGTTGTTTGTGTATGGTTTGTCATATTTTGTTACAGATAGTCATAGTAACTTCGTGACTCTTTTTTTTTGGCTAATGCAGATCGATGGCCAACTCCTTCCAATGAAAGAAGATTTTCTTATCATGAAATGTGTCCTGTATCAACGCCAGACCAACAAAAAACTACAAAAATGGTTTTATGTTATTTCGTGAAATAACAAAGCTTGAAGCATGGTACGAGTCAGATTTACCACTGATATCGGCTTTTTGTTGTCTGAAAGTGCTTTCTTATCAGAAAGTGAGTATAATTCTCCTTAAAAAATTTGAGGTACGCTTCTCACTATCTTATAAGCCACTGTCCATTGTGCCGCTCTACATTTAAGTGATAGATATAGCAGCCGTATGCAGAGACATGAGAATAGAAAACGAAAATTACCGCACGTTTATAACAGCGATACAGAAAAGGATTAAACAAGTATTCATCTTGACCTCTCTGCAGTTGTTGCCATGTCGTCTACTCTTAGCGCTACTGCAGCACCAAATGCGGCAGTGTGTTCTTCTTACGATATGCATCTAATGCCTCAACAAGTCGACAAAACATGTATGTTTAGCTACCCTCGCTATTATTAATAATATACAGCTTTATTGGTACAATATCTAGATGAGCGTTTATGTTATACTAATTTTATACAACAGGTTTATTTTGTTTATTTATATGACAACGGATGCATTTTTGTTAAAAATTAGTTATTTTATTTAACACCTTTTAGGCTAGATGGATCATGTGTTAACTTAATAGCACCTGTCTAAGATAGATCACGGGTGGGTTTGGGGGCTAAATACAAAAAAAAAAATAATAATAAACAGGCGAGCCCGCAACACGACGTTCGTCACCAGTCTCGTTAAATATTAAAGCCCATTAAACCTAATCGTATATGCTTCACATTAAATATTAAAGCCCATTCAACACACACATGCACACACACACCCGCAACAAAAAAAATGTCTTTCTTTACACACAGTAACACACATATAATCAACCCATTCCAAGATAGTATTTATTAAAACCTTGTAACATCAAAGGGTGATTTCGTGTTTATTAAAAGCTTGTAAAGTTGCGTTGCCAAGGCAACACCTGCCTCATCGTGGATCCTTCATGCCGAATAGCGGTGCAATAACTTGATGTTAACGCCAGTGATGAAGCGAAAAGTGTACCGCTTTTGGGGGGTCATTTAAGGCCAAAGTCATCAAATATTGGACATTTTTAGAGTGAAAAAATGAAAAAAAAGGACAAAGTCTCAAAATCATGTTGGAAATTGCACATGACGGCGTCACAGGTTGCTAGTGACGGCCCCTCGTGTAAAAAGCGCGCCTAAGGCGCGCCTACTCCCTAAATCCCATGAGGCTCCAGCCTTTGGGATTTTTTCAGATCGAGGCTCACGACATGCATGAATCCCGTAAAAATCGTAGCGCCTTGGGGATTATTGCGCTTTTGCGCCTTGAGGATTTTTGCGCCTAGAAGATGTAACGAGGTTTTGGCCTTTTTTTCTTAATAGTAAGATACATTTTGGGCTTACATATTATATACATTGGGCCTTTTAAGTTATAAAATATCTAATAACCCTAATATTTAGAAAATAACTAAAACACACAATAAACAAAGAAATTTATATTTTTTGTAATCTAATGTCAAAGAATAGTAGCTTATTAACAGATACAAATGTTGTTTATTTAGTGTTAAGTGTTACCAAACAACTATAGATTTTTTGCTGTTGATAGTTGATAGAGATACATGGTAATTTGTTAAATTTTATAAGTCATAAACTCATATATTGTAGTGTATATTCAGGGATTTAGGGTAGTTTATGGATTCTGGTATGTTGCTTGCTTGATATTTTGGGTTTAAATGCAAGCTTTGTTAGATTTAATAACTATTAAGTGTCATTATGCATTGAATATTGATATTTTTGTATTATTTCAGCTGCATAAGTTGTCACATATATTATGAAAAAAACCGAAATGTATAGTGCGCCTCGTATTTATGAATCCCGCTCCTTGGTTTGCGCCTCGACTCAAGGCTCTTTGACCCCCTTTGCGCCTTAGTGCGCCTTGAGCCTTTTAGAACATTGGTGATGGCGTCATGACTTGACAAAGAAGTGGATAAATCAATTACACGTGACGCGCCAGAATGTTTTCTAAAGAGTTCGTGATGGCGTCACGTTATAAATTGCCAAGGTCATCATGTATAACCCAAAGAGAGACAGCCCGGAGTCCATGAAGAGTAACGGTGTCAGAAGTGGATCTAGACAATACAAGTATTATTTTGACGGCGAGTTGACGGCGTCACACCTATCTCTTGACGCCGTCAGGATGTAAAATCTATATATAGTTTTTTAGTTTTCATTCATTGTGTGCAACTTTGAAGGGAGTAAACCCTAGACGGATTTTACAAATATTTTAAGGGTTTCAAACCCTTGTTTCATCCATGCTTAATTGAAGATAAGTCTTTCATCAAATCATTCAATATGTCTATGTGTTGTTTAATTTTATCTTACGCTTGTCTTCTCTTTAACATGCTAGGCTAGGTTTTATTTGTGTTTGCTTAGATGTAATGAAACTTAGATATTGATTATGGGTTGGTTGTTTGTTTATAATTGTTTTGGGTGAATGAATTCGTTGTCAGGCTTAAGAAAACTAGCAGACTTCCAATTGGTAACTTGCTTGAATGTCTTAAGAAACATGATCGGATGTGTACTACGATATATTGGTTGTATTTAATGCGTAGGTAACTACTAATGAGGCAATGTTAGGAGCTAGTAGTCGGCTCGACATAGGAAGAGGTAGAAGCTTATAGATTTAGGGAAGATCGTACACGGCCCTACGAATGGTATTAAGGAATAAAACCCGTCATCCATGCAATTGTAACAAATTAATCAACTTGTAAAAGATAGCTAGGGAGTAGTGAAATCTAAGTAAACACATTTTCTCTCATTATTGTTTTCGCCATAATTTAGTTTAAGTTTTGTTTATTTTATTTTGATTGCATCTTTAGTTATTTTGGTTAGTTGATTAGCAACTAATTCCGCCCACTCCTTCCAAAACCGAGATTTTGCTTGCTTTCATTTAAAATACAAAAAGAATCATCCCTCACCTCTAGACCTAGTTAGATTAATTTCAATCATAACGAACACTATTCTTTTAGTTGAACGATCAATCCCCCGGTACTTGTCACTATACTATACTACAACGGTCAGGTACACTGCCTGGTGGGGATTTCAAGCTTCTCAAGATCCCTCGAGAGGTAAAACCTTTTGCGAGGGCGCAATTCCACGTATCAAGTTTTTGGCGCCGTTTCCAGGGAATAGTTATTGTCTAGGTTAAAATTTCTTTATATTAGGTCTACTTGCTAGATTCCTTTCTAGTAAGATTTTATTTTATTTTTATTGGTTTCTTTAGTATATCTTTTTCTTCGTTGCTTTGTTCGTAACCTTTGCCATCCGCCATTATGGAAGGTGGTAATCTTTTTGATCCCATCAACCCACCACAACAAAACCATCCACAAAACCCACCACAACCAAACCAACCTCCTAGACCCCGAACTTTAGGAGAGTACTCCCGTCCTAGTTACTAAGGCTATCGAAACACCATAGAGCTCACTCAAGGAGCCAATGTGTATCCTTTGCGACCCGACACCATCCGGTTGGTGCAAAGCGGATGTGTGATGCGTGGGAATTGCACCAGGCTTTACCTCTCGAGGGATCTCGAGAAGCTTACAACCCCCACCAGGCAATGTACCTGATCGTTGTAGTATAGTATAGTGACAAGTACCGGGGGATTGATCGTTCAACTCAGGAATAGTGTCGCTAGGATTAGAAAGCCTAAAAACTAGGTCTAGAGGTGAGGGATGATTCTTTTTGTACTTTTATATTTTATGAAAAGCAAGTAAAAATCTCAGGTTTTGAAAGAGTGGGCGGAATTAGTTGCTATTCAACTAACCCAATAACTAAGATGCAATCAAAATAAAATAACAAAAATGTAAATAAAGCTAATTACTAATGTGGTGTGAACAATAAATGGGAAAATTGTGTTTACTTAGATTTCATTACTCCCTAGATCTCTTTTACAGGTTGATAGTTTGTTACAGTTGCGTGGATAACGGGTTATATTCCTTAATACCAATCGTGGGGTGGCGTATGTACTTCCCCATCTCTATAAGCTCCTACTTCACTCCTATGTCGAGCCTGCAAGAAGCTTCTAACATGGGATCACTAGAATTCGCTCATGCATTAAATACAACCATAAAAACCTAGTACGCATTAGTTCATGTTTCTTAAGACGTTCAAGCAAGTTACACAATGGAAGTCTGCCAGTTTTCTTAAGCCTAACATTGAAATCATTCATCCGTAACAACTATAAACAAGCAATCAACCCATAATCAACATCTAGGTTTCACTACATCTAAGCAAACACATAAGAGATCTAGCCTAGCATGTTGAAATCAAGACAAGCGTAAGATATACTCAAACAACACATAGACATATTGAATGAATTGAAAGGATACTTATCTTAATTGAACATGAAAGGTTAGAAGGGGTGAAAACCCTTGAAAATACTGTAAAAGTTGTGCTAGGGTTTATTCAAGTCGTCCCTAATATTGTCCTCCATTTTTGAATGAAAATTACAAAGACTATATATAGATTCTCTAAGGTGACGGCGTCAAGAAGAAAATTCTGACGCCGTCAACCCGCCGCCCATAATAAAATCGGATTGCCTAGATCCAGATCTGACGCCGTCAAGAGCATTTCTCCTCTGGGCCGTCACGTGTTAAGGGGCCATGACGGCCTATGGTGACGCCGTCATGCCCTATTGCAAAAGTGTTCTGGACCGTCATGGACACCATCCTCTTCACCTCTTGTTTTTCCTCTTGACGCCGTCATTAAGAAACTTGTGACGCCGTCAGGTATTGTTCCCAGCAAGGAAAATTAATACTTTGCCGTTTTCTTCACTTTTATGCTCCAAAAACGTCCAAAATGCTTCTTTTTCCAGAATTCACTCCAAAAGTACCTAAAATCACAAAAGGAACGATTTAAGGCAATATTTGATCAAATAAATTCAATTCCGTGCTTAAATGACCCCCTAAAAATGGATCATTTTTCGCCTCATCATATACCCTTACACTTGAGATTTGCTTGTCCTCAAGCAAATGCGCTTTTATTCTAATCAAAATACAAGTTAGGGGTCATTTAACACTAATATAAAAGTAATTACAACAAATAATCGTTCCACTAAAGACCAAAGACAAGCACGGAGGTCATACACTAGCACCTCACAAATAATGTTTAGATACTCACATCTCTTGGGTAATAAAGTATATATCACAATATGGAAATGGAAAACATCTCTCACTACCTGTCATAGCAAAATAGATTACCATAGGCTTGGGAAAGGATCAAACCTCCACCACATGGCATAAGAACCTAGGATAAACTATCAAAGAGGTCTTCTAAAGCGTTATAATGTTAGGTGTAGGGATATGGAATACACGGTTTTGTTGGATATAGGCAATCTTTACTGGTGGCGAGTTAATAATCTTGGTTAATTACATGCACAATATGGCGTTGCTAAGCCAAGACTTGACACGACTTAAGCTAATAGATGAAAAATAACTAAAACATAAAATAAACATAGAATGAAACAGGATGGTAGTCCGTATGTTTTTTCTCTTTTCTCTTTTTCTATTTTTTTTCTCTTTTTCTTAATTTTTTTTGATTTTTTTTTTTTCATACACTCTTACCCTACCATCCAAAATAATACATCATAGGGAATGAACATTCCCCTTACACTTGAATTTTTACATGCTTTACAATAAACTAATCTAATGACTCGAATTAAGATAATCAAAACACTTGGAGTACTTTTAAGATTAACGCATATATGGGGGTAATAGTATGACGTTCTTCCCCATTACTCCATAACATAAATACTTTACCCATGAGTCTCAATCGTCCCAAAACAATATGTACAAGGATATGACTCGACTTAGCAACCATGTAATCAATTAGATAATTAACTAAGGGTTTAAACAAATAACAATAATGTACTAAAGATGAGTGCATAACACGGAAGGCTAAGACGATTTGGTTGTACATTTAAGTGGGTTGTAACAAATTCTTCCTTTAAGTAAGATGCTTAAAGTTAGAAACGAAACGATAGGCTCGGAGGGGTGTACTAGGGGTTTCGTGTACTAAAAATGAGTACAACGCTAAGGGTGTGGGAAAAATTAATTGACTTAACTAGCCAAGTAATATGACTTAAATGGTCAAGTAATTATGATACGGGTTCAACACAAGGGTGATCCTAATGCCTCTTATCATGTAGTAAATCCTACCACACGAATGTAGTCTCACTAGCGGTCTCGGGATGCATCACTAACGCAAGTTCTAGAATCTAAATGCTACCGGTACACTCATAAGCACTAATAGTAAATGCTTTTTCTATCAAATCTAAAGGCGAACCTCACGTATTTTGGTGGAAAATCTTTCTGAATCATACGGTTTTGTGCTAGTCATACGACTCCTATCCATGAGATGCTTGCTAAGGCTAAAGTTTCACTCCTAAAATGTTGTAAAAAAATTTAAATTTGGCGCTAAAATTACACTAACAAGTGTTTCTCATAGTTTTATTACACATCTACCATTAAACAAACAAACTCAAGCGAAAGTGCATATGTAAGGTATCATCTTTTTACCCTCCCCTTACACTTAAGATGAACATTGTCCCCAATGTTCAATTAAAGAATGTAAAAGTAAAACTGCTAAAAGAATGAAATCAAATACTCCCATGATTCGCTCGGTGTGGATAGTGTGGTAACAAGGTTAGATCTTCCTCCAAGAAAATGAACAATCAAAGCTTCCCTTCCAGAATATAAATCATCTTCTTGTCATACATACCCTGTTAAACCTGAGAAAACAAACAAGTCAACCTCGCGTAAAATCGGCGGTAATCTATATATAATAATAAATCCTAGAAAACAAAGTAAGATATAATGCTTGTGGAATGAATGTTTGCAGATTTCCTGGAGTTTATAAAACTAAAGATTTAACAAAAACTTTAAGACTCCATTAGAAAAACAAAACTAGCAAAATTTCCAGAATTTTACACATGACGCCGTCAGGAATTTCTTCCTGACGCCGTCAGAAGTGATCTGCAGAAATCCTTACGTTAAGTTTCCGGAAAATTTCTGGAAAAACTTATGTCCTACTTCCTGGAAAATCCTGCAAAACATCATTATGACTCGATACAAGCATTTGACTCTAACAAATACGAATATACATGTCCATTTAATATTGTGGAGAATCATGATCAATTTTGTTTCTTAAAAACATATTTGGGGTTTCCCCTTACACTTATCTTTTGCGAAATACCTTTGGATGAAGTTAAGACTAAGTCAAACGACAAAATAAAGTATTTTCACCATTTTATTTTTGAAACATGATCTACCAAAAATAAAAATAAAGCATGCATACGGAAACAAATAACAATCAAACATATAAAAATCACACAAACCATGGGTTGCCTCCCAATAAGTGCTTGTTTTTGTTCGAGTCATGAGCCTGACTCTACCCTTATTTAACAGAAATAAGGGAAGTTTTCCCTACACTTAGGATTAAGTGTGGGTGATAGTAGCAATACACACCCTTAGGGTGGAAATATGCCACGTGAGGGAAGAGTGGTGGATGAATTATATGCTCAAACGGGTGTGCTCCTATCATCATAACCTTACCTAATTCAATCGGGTTAATGGGTGGATTAAGATTTTCTCTTAGAAAGGGATCATTTTCAATCAACTTCAAGAGATTACTAGTTGGGGATCCATCTTGACCTAATAAACCCGGTTTAAACCCATAATGCTTCTTGTGATCAATCATAAATGGGTGATGTAAGTATGTAAGGTCATGTTCCACTCCTATGTTAGCTTCCTCTCTACAAGGCTTAGAGTCTACTACCTTTATCCTAAGACTACCCGGACTATATGGTTTGATGGGTGGATCGGAACCTATTTCAATTCCTAAATTTTCATCCAAGGGTGGAAGATTAGGTAACGGTTTTGGTTGAGGCTCCGGTTCATCAAAACTAGGAACTTCCCTAGAACTAAGAGTAAGGTTATCATTATAAGTATTCAAACCTATATCCTCTAGTTGTATTTGGTTCAAAGGTTCTACCTCTATTGGGGTTCCTATAGTCTCTTCTACTTTTTCCGGGTAAGTCAAGGGAGGTGTGTACACATCAAATGATGGTAGGACTTGTGGGGTACTTTGTGGGCTCATGTTATTTACTTCACCATTCCTTGTGTTAAGATTACCTATATCCTCAACATGTGTTTTATTATAATCTAACCCTAACATTTTCCCAAGTATCTCAAGTGCTTCTCTAGGCATCTCAACTTATATATCCGAATCATAAGGATCATCCTCAATATTCTGACTACTATATACAAATTGACCAAAAGATTCATCATGTGTTTCTTGAGACTTAGCATCACCGATCATAAAACCTAGGTCTTTTTGTTCAATGTGATCATGTTCGGCTAAATCCTCCATCACATCAAGGTCACCTATGTGTTCATCCGGTATTATGGTAGTGCCTAACCATGACATGCAGCTAGGTGGCTCATACGAAACTATCCTAGGTGAAGGCTTATATGGTGCATAGGTTTCACTAAGTGAGACATTTTGAGGGGTTGATGGAGCTCCTAAGGTAAATTCTTTAAAAGTCTTATGCACTTGGCCTCTTTTCTCAAGGTACTCAATAAAATCAATATAAGATCCTGTCCGCCTCATTTCATTCGTCCATCTTGGTATATCCAAACTGGTGTAATTATATTTTTTCTGGTATAACTCTAGTGTCGGACTTGGTGGGTTCACGTTCTCCATAATGGTGAACAGAAGAGTCAATGTAAAGGTTTTTACGAATAAAGACACAAAGAAAAGATAGACTACGAGAAAGCTAATAAAAAGAAAAATAAAATCTCACTCGATATGAATCTAATGAGTAGACCTAATAAAAAGAAATTCTAACCTAGACAATAACTATTCCCCGGGCTGCGGCGCCAAAAACTTGATGCGTGGGAATTGCACCAGGCTTTACCTCTCGAGGGATCTCGAGAAGCTTACAACCCACACCAAGCAGTGTACCTGATCGTTGTAGTATAGTATAGTGACAAGTACCGGGGGATTGATCGTTCAACTCAGGAATAGTGTCGCTAGGATTAGAAAGCCTAAAAA
This sequence comes from Artemisia argyi, assembly GCA_030686995.1. Taxonomy (NCBI): domain Eukaryota; kingdom Viridiplantae; phylum Streptophyta; class Magnoliopsida; order Asterales; family Asteraceae; genus Artemisia; species Artemisia argyi. The sequence goes on from CM060687.1 coordinate 38,581,595, forward strand.
CTAGGTCTAGAGGTGAGGGATGATTCTTTTTGTACTTTTATATTTTATGAAAAGCAAGTAAAAATCTCGGGTTTTGAAAGAGTGGGCGGAGTTAGTTACTATTCAACTAACCCAATAACTAAGATGCAATCAAAATAAAATAACAAAAATGTAAATAAAGCTAATTACTAATGTGGTGTGAACAATAAATGGGAAAATTGTGTTTACTTAGATTTCATTACTCCCTAGATATCTTTTACAGTTTGATAGTTTGTTACAGTTGCGTGGATGACGGGTTATATTCCTTAATACCAATCGTGGGGTGGCGTACGTACTTCCCCATCTCTATAAGCTCCTACTTCACTCCTATGTCAAGCCTGCAAGAAGCTCCTAACATGGGGTCACTAGAATTCACTCATGTATTAAATACAACCATAAAAACCTAGTACGCATTGGTTCATGTTTCTTAAGACGTTCAAGCAAGTTACACAATGGAAGTCTGCCAGTTTTCTTAAGCCTAATATCAAAATCATTCATCCGTAACAACTATAAACAAGCAATCAACCCATAATCAACATCTAGGTTTCACTACATCTAAGCAAACACACAAGAGATCTAGCCTAGCATGTTGAAATCAAGACAAGCGTAAGATATATTCAAACAACACATAGACATATTGAATGAATTGAAAGGATACTTATCTTAATTAAACATGAAAGGTTTCAAGGGGTTAAAACCCTTGAAAATACTGTAAAAGTCGTGCTAGGGTTTATTCAAGTCGTCCCTAATATTGTCCTCCTCTTTTGAATGAAAATTACAAAGACTATATATAGATTCTCTGAGGTGACGGCGTCAAGAAGAAAATTCCGATGCCGTCAACCCGCCCCCCATAATAAAATCGGATTGCCTAGATCCAGATCTGACGCCGTCAAGAGCATTTCTCCTCTGGGCCGTCACGTGTTAAGGGGCCATGACGGCCTATGGTGACGCCGTCATACCCTAGTGCAAAAGTGTTCTGGACCGTCATGGACTCCATCCTCTTCACCTCTTGTTTTTCCTCTTGACGTCGTCATTAAGAAACTTGTGACGCCGTCAGGTACTCTTCCCAGCAAGGAAAATTAAGACTTTGCCGTTTTCTTTACTTTTATGCTCCAAAAACGTCCAAAATGCTTCCTTTTCCAGAATTCACTCCAAAAGTACCTAAAATCACAAAAGGAATGATTTAGGGCAATATTTGATCAAATAAATTCAATTCCGGGCTTAAATGACCCCCTAAAAACGGATCATTCTTCGCCTCATCAATGTGCATTCCATGGACTTCGTTCCGAAGATCCTAATCAACATCTCAAGGACTTCCTCAAGATCGTAGATTCAATAGACCTTGATGTTGGAACTCGAGAGATGACCCAATTGCGTCTCTTCCAATTCTCTCTAAGTGACCAAGCTAGTCAATGGATTGAGCGTTTACCCGCGGGATCCATCACATCTTGGGATGATCTCACCACTCGTTTTCTTGCTCAATTTTTCCCACCAGGGAGAACTACTAAGCTTAGAAATGATATCTTAATGTTCCAACAATATCAAGGTGAAACTCTCTATGAAGCATGGACTCGTTTCAAGGACTTACTCCAAAAAGTCCCTCATCATGGCATAGATCTTTGGCTCCAAGTCCAAATTTTCTATGACCATATCGATCTCTCCACAAGGCGAACCATTGACCAATCGGCCGGTGGCAAGCTTCGTGATCTAAGTGCGGAAGAATCATGGGAACTCATAGAAGATCTTGCTCTCTATGACAACGAAAGTTGGAATGATCCCCGTGATTTGAACAAAACGGTCAAGGCAATATCTTCGCCTTCAAATAATTCAAGCACTCCCGACCGTAGGATCATGGAACTTGAAGACCAAGTCAAATTTCTCATGAAATCCTACGAAGCTCCTAAACCTTCAAGCCAAGTGAACAAAATCACTTCTTCGTGCGAATTATGTAGTGGTCCCCACGACACTCGTGATTGCATGGAACTCCCCAAACAAGCTTTCACGGATTACGCATCCTCTCGTACCGACGGAGCGGGAGACAAGTGGTACACTTTCAAACCCGAGCAAAACCCTTACGGTAATTCATACAACCCCTCTTGGAAAAATCACCCGAACCTTAGGTGGAAACAAAACCAAAACATGCCCCAAAACAATTCTTCCACTCCACCTAATCGTTATCAACCAAACAGTCCACCCTGTAACCGTACTTTCAACAACAATCCTTCCAACAACTATGGTAGTACCAATAATCTTGAAGGATTGATGTCCAAATTTATGGCATCTCAAGAAGCCCGCATAGCTAAGTTTGAATCCGAATTCAATCAACAACAAGCGGACATGACCAATAAAATTGACAACTTGTTGAAAGCTCTCAACAACCAAGTGCTAAATACACCAAAGAAGGACACTAGGGACAATAGTAGCGGAACCCAAATTAAGGACCCCTCATCATCTAAACACATCCACTTTGTCAATGTAGTAACTATTAAACCAGTCGATAATAATAGGGAAGAAAGTGATATGGATGAGATTAAGGAAGTTGTGGAGAAAAAGGGAGAGAAAGTTGAGGAAGTAGAAAATGTAGAGGAATACTTTGATAGGTTACCTACCAAGGAAGAACGGGAATACCATAAAGATCTATTCGATTACCCCGAAACATCATACGTCCTTGCTTCACCAATCATCAAAGCGGGTGATCCCTCTAACATCAACATACCATGCAACATTGGGCATATGCATGTGTGGAAAGCCAACATCGATCTTAGATCTCCCAGAAACTTTATGACTAGGACCCATTACAATTGGGTAATGAAGAAGCAACTTGGATATAGGATGATGCCTAACATGAGTTGGATGAGTAACTTTGTGGGAAGAGTGAAAGGATTGCACGTCTTTGTAGGAAACTTCACTTATGTTACCGATTTTGTGATTGTAAAAGATATTTGTCCGGTAATAGATGGTTGCCTAAGTCAAGTATTGTTGAGGCTTATAAGATGAATTATGACCAATATCTAGGGATAGTTAGATTAAAGGATGAGAATGATGAGATAGCTTACCAAATGCCGTATAAGATTGAACAATTTCGTCTTTTATCAAACATCGAAAAGGAACACAAGCAAGCGGTCTACTATAGGAATGATGAGGATAGACGTAGAGAAGTAGACTATGTTATGAATAAAATATTTGGTTTTTACAAGGAATACTTGCAACTAGGTCCGGAATACAAAACTAAAATTGAGGATGACCTAGGAACCGGAACCGATGACGAGGTCACGTAATAGCCCATGACCTTGAGTCTAGCTACAAGACTCGTAAATAAAGAAAAGCGCTTCTTGGGAGACAACCCATGTTTTATTTGTTTTATTTTATTGTTTGTTTGTTTGATTTTATTTGTTTCCGTATGCATGCTTGATTTTTATTGTTTGTGGATCATGTTTCATAATAAATTGTGAAAATGCTTTACCTTGTTGTTTGTCTTAACTTCATAAAAAGGTACTTCGCAAAAGATAAGTGTAAGGGAACCTAAATTTGTTTTTAAGAACGGGAATTGGACATGAACCACAACAATATTAAATGAACATGTAAATTAGTATTAGTTTGATTCAAATGCTTGTATCTAGTCATAATGATGTTTTGCAGGAATTCCAGGAATTAAGGCGTAAGTTTTTCCAGAAATTTTCCGGAAACTTAACATAAGATTTCTGTCAGAACACTCTAACGACGTCAGGATCATAACCTGACGGCATCAGGTGTAAAAATTCTAAAAAATTTTGCAAATTTTGTTTCTCTAACGGAGTCTTAAAGTTTTTGTTAATTCTTTAGTTTTATAAACTCCAGGAAATCTGCAAAACATTCATTCCACAAGCATTATATCCTTATATATATAGATTGCCGCCGATTTTACGCAAGGTTTGCTATGATTGTTTTCTCAGGTTTAACAGGTTATATTGGACAAGAAGATGATTTACATTTCTGGAGAGAAGCTTTCAACGTTCATTTTCTTGGAGGAGGATTTAACCATGTTATCCATTTATCCACACCGAACGAATCAGGGAAGTATTTGTTTTCATTCTTTTACCTTCATTACTTTTACATCCTTTTTATTGAACATTCGGGACAATGTTTAGCCTAAGTGTAAGGGGAGGGTAAATGATGATACCTTAGAGAATACAATTACGCTTGAGTTTGTTTGTTCAATAGTAGGTGTGTAATAAAACTAAGAGAAATACTTGTTAGGGCAATTTTAGCACCAAATTTAAATTTTTTTACAACATTTAGGAGTGAAGCTTTAACCTTGATCAGCGTCTCATGGATAGGAGTTGTATGACTAGCACGAAAAACCGTACCACTCAAAAAAAATTTCCACCCAAATATGTGATGTTCGCCTTTAGATTTGTTAGGAAAAGCATTCATTATTAGTGCTTATGAGGATACCGGTAGTACTTAGATTCTAGAACTTGCGTTAGTGATGCAAACCGAGACCGCTAGTGAGACTACATTCGTGTAGTTAGGATTTACTACATGATAAGAGGCATTAGGATCACCATTGTGTTTAAACCCGTATCATAATTACTTGACCAATGAAGTCATAATTACTTGACTAGTAAAGTCAATTAATTTTCCCACACCTTTGCGTTGTACCATTTTTAGTACACGATACCCCTAGTACACCCCTCCGAGCCTATCTTTTTCATTTCTAACTTTAAGCATTTTACTTAAAGGAAGAATTTGTTTACAACCCACCCCCCAAATGTACACCCAAATCGCCTTAACATTCCGTGTATGCACTCATCTTTAGTGCATTATTGTTATTTGTTTAAACCCTTAGTTAATTGTCTAATTGATTAAATGGTTGCTAGTCGAGTCATATCTTGTACATATTGTTTTGGGACGATTGGGACTCATGGGTAAAGTACTATTGTTATGGAGTAATGGGGAAGAACATCAATTATTACCCCCATATGTGCATTAATCTTAAAAAGTACTCCAAGTGTTTTGATTATCCTAATTCGAGTCATTAGAATAGTTGATTGTAAAGTATGTAAAAGTTCAAGTGTAAGGGGAATGCAAATTCCCTATGATGTATTATTTTGGATGGTAGGGCAAGAGTGTATGCAAAAATAAATAAATAAATAAATAAAAAAAGAAAAAAAAAAAACATACGGACTACCATCCCGTTTCCTTTTATGTTTGTTTTACGTTTTTGTTAGTTTTTGATTAGCTTAAGTCGAGTCGAGTCTTGGCTTAGCAACGCCACATTGTACATGTAATTGACCAAGATGATTAACTCGCCACCAGTAAATATTGCCTTTATCCAACAAAACCGTGTTTACCATATCCCTACACCTCACGTTATAACCCTTTAAAAGACCTCTCTGATAGTTTATCCTAGGTGCTTACGCTAAGTGGTGGAGGTTTGATCCTTTCCCAATCCTATGGTAATCTATTTGCTATGACAGGTAGTGAGAGGTGTTTTTCATTTCCATATTGTGATGTATACTTTATTACACCCAAGAGATGTGAGTATCTAAACACTATTTGTGAGGTGCTAGTGTATAATTTTCGTGCTCGTTTTGGTTGAAGTGGAATGATTATTTGTTGCAAATACTTTTATATTAGTGTTAGATGACCCCTAACCTGTATTTTAATTAGAATCAAAGCGTATTTGTTTGAGGACAAAAAATCTCAAGTGTACGGGTATTTGATGAAGCGAAAAGTGTACCGCTTTTGGGGGGTCATTTAAGGCCAAAGTCGAGATTATTTGATCAAATATTGCCTTAAATCGTTCATTTTGTCATTTTAGGTACTTTTGGAAGGAAATTTACAAAAGGAAGCATTTTGGAGCGAAAAAGTGAAGAAAACAACAAAGTCACAAAATCATGTTGGAAATTGCACATGACGACGTAACAGGTTGCTAGTGATGGCGTCATGACTTGACAAAGAAGTGGATAAATCAATTACACGTGACGCGCCAGAATGTTTTCTAAAGAGTTCGTGACGGCGTCACGTTATAAATTGCCAAGGTCGTCACGTATAACCTAAAGAGAGACGGCCTAGAGTCTATAAAGAGTGACGGCGTCAGAATGGATCTAGGCAATACGAGTATTATTCTGACGGTGAGTTGACGGCGTCACACCTATATCTTGACGCCGTCAGGATGTAAAATCTATATATAGTTTTCTAGTTTTCATTCATTGTGTGCAACGTTGAAGGGAGTAAACCCTAGACGAATTTTACATATATTTTAAGGGTTTCAAACCCTTGTTTCATCCATGTTTAATTGAAGATAAGTCTTTCATCAAATCATTCAATATGTCTATGTGTTGTTTGATTATATCTTATGCTTGTCTTCTCTTTAACATGCTAGGCTAGGTTTTCTTTGTGTTTGCTTAGATGTAATGAAACTTAGATATTGATTATGGGTTGGTTGTTTGTTTATAATTGTTGTGGATGAATGAATTTGATGTTAGGCTTAAGAAAACTGGCAGACTTCCAATTGGTAACTTGCTTGAACGTCTTAAGAAACATGATCGGAGGTGTACTACGATATATTGGTTGTATTTAATGCGTAGGTAACTACTAATGAGGCCATGTTAGGAGCTAGTAGTCGGATCGACATAGGAAGAGGTAGAAGCTTATAGAGTTAGGGAAGATCGTACACGGCCCTACGAATGGTATTAAAGAATATAACCCATCATTCATGCAATTGTAACAAATTAATCAACCTGTAAAAGATAGCTAGGGAGTAGTGAAATCTAAGTAAACACATTTTCTCTCATTATTGTTTTCGCCATAATTTAGTTTAAGTTTAGTTTATTTTATTTTGATTGCATCTTTAATTATTTGGGTTAGTTGCCTAGCAACTAATTCCGCCCACTCCTTCCAAAACCGAGATTTTACTTACTTTCATTTAAAATACAAAAATACAAAAAGAATCATCCCTCACCTCTAGACCTAGTTAGATTAATTTCAATTCTAATGAACACTATTCTTTGAGTTGAACGATCAATCCCCCGGTACTTGTCACTATACTATACTACAACGGTCAGGTACACTGCCTGGTGGGGATTGTAAGCTTTTCAAGATCCCTTGAGAGGTAACCTTTTACGAGAGCGCAATTCCACGCATCAGCCAGTCACATATGCATAACGCTCCATCTCACTTTATTGCACCGTGTGCTCTAATAGGAGAGCTCTCTTTTTCTAGAAGAAGAAATGGAGCTATCACATTCGCTATTAGAAAGTCAAAATTGAAATAATTTGGTCAGAGTCATCTAAATTTCATTCAGGAAAAAATATATGTATAAGGGTTTATCTAATGGGTGCATATACGGCACTGGTTAAATGTTATTAACTAAACTCGAACTATCCTTTTAAGTTAGAAAATGCTTTTAATACACATTAATTAAATATATAAATTACCTTAACTACATGTAATTTTTAATTTAATGAATTCAATGTTTCTTTTTTTATATCCAAACCAGTGCTTTATGGCCACTTATTAGACAAACCCTATGTATAATACCATAAAGGGGCGGAGCTTGGAATTTGTGTTAAGGGAAGCCGTAAATGATTTTTTTTTTTTTTTTTTTTTTTTTTAAATTAGAACGACAACTAACTATTTCTCAATCTATACACCACAACTATCTCACATGTCCAAGTAGGACTTGAACCTGCAATTAGTTGGGAGCTTCTCGCACAACAAGGAGTATCATTGGAACACAAATCCTTTGATGCCGTAAATAATTTGTATAATCTTTTCTAACTTTTTGTTTCATCCAATTATAAAAAATTTTGGTGGGTAGTGATGAAATTTAAGTTATTGTGTGTGTATGATCTTATAGCATCAACAAAATACCACTAGTAACATGATATCAAATTAACAGATCTTTCCTAATTTTTTATCATTATTCAAAGAAAAAAAAAACACCGAAACTAAACTAAAAATTTGAACAATTAGAAGCAAACAATAATAAATGCTTTCGCTTTGTCCAAAGAAATCTGACATAAAGCATGAAAAACTGAAAATACTATTACCCACACAACAAATTAATAGCATTGTGGTGGCATCATTCAGGGCCTGTTTGATTTGGAGACGGGTTTAGCATTTGAAATTAGATTTAAATTAAGATTTGAAACTGAGTTTGAGAGTATAATATATTTAAATTTTGTTAGTTATTTAAATGCATAAAATATTTAAATTCAACTTTGTTATTAGAAAAATAAAAGAAGAATTTAGGGTGCGTTTGTTTTGAGAGTATGACATTAATTGCATGTTTGATTCACTCTTTTGATTAGAGGAATGATTATTTGGAATCAAAATTAATTGTTAGCTATCTTGAGAGGTTTGCATGGGTTTTTTAATTTATTGGGCCATTATTTTTTTCACTCTTTCTATATATGTGGGACCTCCACATTATACTACTATCACTTTTTTATTTTTTTAATATCAAATAATACTATCTTATTTAAAATGTATTATAAAATATGTTTAATTAAATTTAATTTTTCTCTCCTAAACCTTCATTAAATTCAAATCCTATATCAAATCTGAATCCTAATCCGAACCCCCTTATAAACTAAACGGACCCTTAACTAGTGATGGAGATGTTGTGAGGACCCACATAGTACAAGTGAAGCCACATTATTTTTCAAATGAGAGATGTTAGACTAACATAATTTTTATAAAAAATATCTGCATAAATAGGTGTCACTTTATTATAAACAATAAAAAGTAAGAAACAGAAAACTTCATGCAACCTAATTGATACATCTCGCATTGCTCTTTTCAAAAACCTCAAGTATTGCTCAGGATTGTTAGATGCGAGATTTAAGGGGATGATCCTATATTTGGGCTCCACTAAATCAAACAAAACATATAAAATCTACTGTCATCCCTGTATCTCACCCCAAACACCATCAACCAAACACACCCTCAATGTTTTTTACTATGACTTTTGTAATATAATCTGATGCCTTCTTATTAATGTTTTTCTTTGATATTTTCTATGTTATGTTAAGCATGACCGAGGTTGCTATTTATGTCTATAGGTCAAAATGTTGGCTATCAACCAAGTATAAATATTACCAATGTTTTAAAACCCGAGTCGACCCGCCCGGTTGAACCGGAAACCAGCTCGGAGACCGGTCTAGATGTGACCAGGTTTTTGTATATGACCCGAGTTGACCCGGTTTGATAGACCCGGCCGGGTCAAGATTTTTTATCAAAAAATTTAACAAAACATTTTTTTTCCATCACTTTTTTTAAGTTTAAATGACAATTTTAAGTGGTGAAAACTAATGTTAGTTTAAATTTCAGAAAATGATAGATTAAAGTTATAACTATCTTAGAACCACCAACTAGTATAGTTTTAGTATAGATTCTTATAACTTATAATCAAAGTTGGTTGCTGTTACAAATCTTTGTAATATATTATTATAGATGTAGAATTTAAAAGCAAAACTTATTAGTAGATTATCAATTTTTTTCATCGCTTTAATCGAATGTAGGAATAATGTTAGATAAATTATGAGATTGTGCAACACTACATATTAAATATAGAAAAAAATATATATATATTAGTATATAAACCAGTTTCACCTGGCGATTCAACTGGTTGAACTAGTGACTCGATGAACCGGCAACTAAACCGGATTTTAAAACATTGAAATATACATTGATTTTTTCCCTATATGACATTGACATATCTGTAAAGCTAATCACCTACAAAGTCCACCATTGACTTTTTATATAATTACGTATTAGTGACTGCATAATTGCAGAAAGTTGATTAAACATGCTATAAATAGTACTACGTTTCTAAAGCATTATTGCTCATGCATGCAACATACTACAATAATTGCAAAGTGGTACAATAATTAAGGGGAGGAGGAGGATACCGGTGCACAATCTTTTATACTCTAAAATAACTCACTTTTGGCCAAATCGATAGATTCAATTAATTAACGAGAGGGTTCGGTTTTGAAATCGAGCCCTCTCATTGGTTAATTGGACTTTTAATTGAGAAAAAGTCAGGCCATTTTAGGTGTTTTCTAAAAGGCTCCTCAAACATAGACGTGTCGAAAACGCGAATAAAAAAACCTTTGAGGAACCGCGTGTGTTTTCTGAAACTTTGCTGGCGTGGATGTCTTGGGTGTATAGAGACGTGTTTCCAAATATGAGAGGCACGTTTTAGAAGGATTTGAAAACGATGGTTATCTTGACTGATATCTTTTTTATATTTTAATTGCGTTATCTATTAGGCCAAAGGTAGCGTGCTCCTTTGTCTTATTTCAGGTCATAGCTAGCTTTAGCAAGCTTTCTATAAGTATCCAAATCTACGGTTCACGTAGGTTCTAATCGATCATTAGGTGCCTTCCGTTGTACGATCAATACCATTACACTATTAGGCTATTAGCAATTGGCTCTACACTTATGACGCCTCACTTACGACACCAAGACCCTTAAACTTACAACAACTATAGACGAAACAGATATGGACGTAAATAAAGAAAGTGAAAATCAAAACACATTAAGCTAAATCCTGATCCATAAATCCACCAAACACAATACTACTAAAGGCAATCACCCATTAAAAAGCAGGGTCGGGTAACAAAACGATCACGACCTTGACACTTGAGACGTGACCCATTAAAAGCTCAAACCAAACACTTCCGAGGCCTCACAATCTAGCTGAGTGGTAACACCGCAAAAAGTAGTATTGAAGATAACATGTAATCAGTTACGGAGTATTGCATTGTAACACATGTAATCAGAGTGATTAGTTTAATTTTTCTACAAAATAGCTGTAATATGGATTTGATACATAGATATATCTAATTTATGTAATATCGTAAAAGCCTGTAAGTTTAAATTACATTTTGTCCATTTGGTATATGCAAAAATGAACTGATTCACTATTCCAGTAATGTTGATTCACGACTTTATAATTTTGCTTCTCACCATTTCACATTGATCTAACTTTTCAAAAAATTATAAGTCTAATTTGTTGTAATGCTGTTCACAACTTCATATATCGTGGTGCACGGCACATGCCCTTCGAGTCTCCGAGTGAACGACATACATTTCCCTTTCCTTGCGTAGTTGCTTGCAGTATTCAATTATACGCAATAACGTAATTGCAGTATGAATTAGTTGTCTAAATTTAATATAGAAAGGTATTCCTTGCGTCTGTAGAAAGTTTATACTTGTTAGTTTTCGTACGAATGTGCACATTAAGGCTGTGTTTGTTTTTTTTGTTTTTTCCCTCTTAACAGCCTCTGAATGGTTATTATGTCTGAATCGGTCAGACATTTTGACGTTCAGACCATTTTTTTTTCCCGTTCAGACGTGTTCAGATGCTGTAAGATCTTAATGGTTTAGACTTGAGAGGGGTGTCTGAATGCGTCTTGTTGCCTCTTGCTGACACAAATAAAAACCAAAAAAAAAAATTAGTACGAGCAAGCAAATGTGCGGTTCAAACATGAGTTTTTTTTTCCGTTCAGATGCGCGCGGTCAGATTCAGACATTTACACATCAGATTCGGATTCAGATGTTCGGTTCAGATTAAGATTCAGACCATCTTAACAAACAAACACCACCTAAGTATTGATAGTTAATCATCATTATAACTACATTTATTTATAAAACCTATAATGAATAATACCGAAGAGTTGTCTCATGTAGAACTTCTACTAGCGAAGGATGGTAAATGTTTATCTAGAAGTTATCTTGAGTGACATGAATATCGATTAAAACCATCCGAAACACATATAAACATCAAACACATTTTAGGAGGTGAGTTAAGAATTTACGTACCTTCATAGCCATTTTTGGACAGATTTAAAAAAAAATGAAATGTGATTTTGCCATTTTTAAGTTAAGTCGTAGGAATCACTACATTATATGAGTATAAGTTGGTTGCAACTTGCTTACTTGCAAGTATGAAATGTCAACTACGTTTATTAGGGGAATTGAAAGTTAAATGGACCAAGTAGCTAAAAATTTATAGCTCAAAGTTCAGACATCTAAAATGTCTAATTTAGAAAATATCCTTAATGATGTAGATCGATTTTCTCCAATGTCAAACATTGCACTCTTAATTTCTGCATCAGTAACTTCTCTCACCATATCCAAAGCTTCCTCAGTATCAAGAGTTGTGCCAAATACTCCTTCAAGATTCCATACAGTGTTACTATTAGAATTTCCAAGGAAGTTTTTGAAATGATTGACAAATTGATTCTCCATTAACTCTCCTTCCAGTACCACTGTAAAAAAGCATGGAATGTTGTAGGTCCTGATGTATGTATTGCTATTAAAGAGTTCTTTCAGACTGGTAAGCTTTTAGGAGAAGTTAATGCAACTCTGATTTCTTTGGTTCCTAAGGTGACTCAGCCTAGTTAAGGTGACTCAGCCTAGTAAAGTTACAGATTTTAGACCAATTGCATGTTGCAATGTGGTATACAACTGCATAAGCAAAATATTAACTGAAAGAATCAAAGATGGATTGAAAAAGTTGGTTGACTTAAATCAAAGTGCATTTATACAAGGAAGATTGATACAAGACAATATTCTTATCACACAGGAGCTTCTTGAAGGTTATGACAGAAAAATTGGATCAAGGAGATGCTGCCTTAAGATTGACATTGCAAAAGCATATGATACAGTGGATTGGAATTTTCTTAAAAAGGTTCTTGGTAGATTTGGTTTTCATAGTAAAATGATTAAGTGGATAATGGTATTTGTGACCACTGCTAAGTTTTCTATATGTGTGAATGGAGAAAGAAAAGGTTACTTCAGTACTGGAAGAGGCTTAAGGCAGGTGATCCAATATCTCCCCACCTTTTTACCTTGGTGATGGAAGTGTTTACCTTATTGATGAAAAAGAATACACAACAGGGAGGTTTCAAGTACCATGTGGGATGCAAAGAATTAAAGCTAAATTATCTATGCTTTGCAGATGACTTACTTGTGTTGTGTCATGCTGATGTATCTTCTATTGCAGCGATCAAAAATACCTTGTTGGAATTCAGGAGAGCTTCAGGCCTCCTACCAAACATGAACAAAAGTACAGTCTTTTTGGTAATGTAGATAATGATGTAATGAACAGAATCCTTGAAATTCTACCATTTAGTGTTGGCAAACTTCCTGTGAAGTATTTGGGAGTTCCTCTTATCATAAAAAGAATAAGTGCTACATAATGTAAGCAACTCACTGATAAAGTCAGAAATAGGGTGAATGATTGGAAAAATAGATATTTTTCACATGCAGGTTGGCTGTAATTGATTGCTTCAGTCCTTACTTCAATGCATGTATACTGGGCAGCTGTGTTTTTGCTTCCAAAGTATGTGATTTATGATATTGATAGAGTCTTAAAAGGATTTCTATGGTGTAAAGGAGAATTGAAAAGTGGACAAGCCAAAGTTGCATGGAAGAATGTTTGTTTACCTAAAAGTCAAGGTGGATTAGGCTTTAAGAAGTTGGATACCTGGAATGAAGCTTTGTTGATTAAGAATCTATGGAGTATTGCTTCTGATAAGAATTCTTTATGGGTGAAATGGGTCAACATGGTGAAACTTAGAGGTAGAAATATATGGGATGTTCAGAAAGATAATAGTCATAGTTGGATGTGGAAATCACTGTTGGATTTAAGAGATAAGGTAAGAAGTAGTATTTGGAAGATAATGGGAGATGGAAAGGGTACTAATATTTGGCATGATCAATGGTGCAATATTGACACTTTGTGCAATATAGTATCTAAAAGGGATGTATATGATGCAAGACTGAGTGACAACATGACAGTCAGTGAAATGGTGCATTACGAAGGATGGAAGTGGCCTGAGGAGTGGAATGATATGTTTCCAATGCTTAATAACATTCCTGTCCCTGATTTAAACATTAACCTTGTGGATAAAACTATGTGGAAAGATCATAATGGAAATCTTGTGGAGTTTTCAACAAAACAAGTATGGATGAAATTAAGTCAGCAATGTGAGGAAGTTGCATGGAATAAGGTTGTTTGGTTAACACAAGGTAATCCTAGATTTGCATTTGTGCTTTTGATGGCAATAAAAGGCGGGTTGAAAACTCAAGATAGGTTGATGACATGGAATAGTAACAAGGATATGAAGTGCTCATTATATAACAAGACTAATGATTCTCACAGGCATCTATTTTTTGAGTGTGATTTTTCAAAATGGATTTGGCGGGAGATGAAAAGGAAAATGGATAACAATGATATACTTACTGTTTAGGATAATGTGATTGAGTACTACATACATAGTCCTAACAACAATTCAATCAGAAGTTTTCTACAAAGAATTGTCCTAACTACCACTGTATATTACATTTGGAAAGAAAGAAACTCATGATTGTTCACTGGTGAGAAACTGAATGAAGTAACTGTGATGAAGGTTATTATTGAAAGTATGAGAGTACAACTACTTGGATTAAGAATTAAGAAGACTACAAATGTGGAGAAAGTTGCTAGAAAGTGGATGGTAGATATGACAAAATGCAATACTGAGTGTTTGGGATAAGCAGAGGCTAATGGTGTTTGGAAGAATAGAATATTGTTGTGTTACTGTGAATTTGGGAGTATTTGATTGCTATATTTTAATTCAGGCCATTACAACTATGAAGTACCTTGTACCTTGGAGTTCTAATTGTGTAACTGTACCTATTATAGCATCATAGTCTTTTCTAATTTGGCCCTGGGGGGGGGGGGGGGGAATTAGTAAGCTATAATGTCTATGTAGGAGGTTTATCACAATATGAATGTACCATAAAGTAGGGCTTCCTTTTGTGTAGGGTAAATGGTCTTGGAGGGGAGTGTAAGTAGTGTGGAATTGAGAGTGGTGAAAGATGACACTTTATGGTCCATACTTTACATTCCCACATGAGGTATGGTTGGTCCTCACTGGAGGTGTGTGTTTCTAGTCATATGAAGCCATTCTTAGAGATGGAAATGTAGTATAACTAGAAGAGCCCTTCGGTGGAGGGGTTATGGGTTCCTAGTGAAGCTATTAACCTTTCTTGCTGTGTCTTACTGTGGGTGTTGGATGAGTGATCATGGCAAGAAGGTAAGATGGAAATGTAGCTAGATGGTGGGTGCAATTAAAGTGAATTTTGGTTTCTGAATGGAGAATTTCAATACTCTGTTATGTACTCTGTTTTCTATCAGAGTTTAGAAGCATCAGACATATTATGTAGTGTTATCAGATACCGGATAGTATGAGATTTTGATGTATCAGGTAAGGGGAATGCTCCAAATCTTGTATTTTATGCTTATGATGTACAAATATTTTGAGTTGATTAATATAATTCACTTGGCAACCAAAAGAAAAAAGTAGATCGATTTTTAGACAAGTTTATATAACTATAGTATAATTAAGTCAATCCGCTACGGTTAATTTTATAAAGCATTAAAAATTCAATATTTCATATCACGACAATAATTCAAGAAATTTTTAATATAAAAATCTATCTTTATTACATTACAACAATTTTAAAGCTTTTAATTGTTTCACGTAATATATGTATTAAATGTTTTGAAATTTTAAAAAAGTATATAAAGTTTACATAACCTTTTGCGTGACGATATGATTTGCATATTCTATTTTTTTTATTTACACACTTTAATATAGAACCGTTTAAAACATGATTTCCTTAGCATAGAATTATTTAAGCGAAAATTACAAAAATATGCCAAAAATCGAATTTCGATTCACAACTAAATCAAGAATTTTGCAATTTCCCTATTTGGTCATGTGTGACCGTGCTACTGCGCGACCCTATTCATAATTGTATGTGACATGACAAAAGGTACTATTATAATCATTTGGTGACACACTTGTCATATTTTGAATGGTGTCGCACATTTGCCTTGCTTGATCGGCGACTGTTGGACCCATTCAAAATGTGACAAGTGTGTCACTAAATGATTAGAATGATACTTTTTGTCATGCAATATGTCAACTTTTTAATGGGGTCGCGCAGTAGCACGGTCACACATGACCAAAATTGGAATTTGCAATATTCCTTACTACATTGTTGACACAAATTCAATTTTTGGTGTATTTTTAAAACTAGCTTATAGACCCGTGGAATCCACGGGATTTTAGAGGGTTTTTGTATCAAATAATTAACTACGTGAATAAAGTAAGAAAGAACAACGAACGTAAATGGCATGAAATTTTCTTTTAACGGAATAATAAGTTATAAGTGAATGATAGTATAAAATACAATGCTTGTAAATATCTATGTAATAAACGTTCATTGCCTCGTGATCTCCAATATGTTTGTCTTCGGAAGCAAATGTAAGTAGTGACCATTCCAACACTTTAACAAAAGGTCCATTACGTGAACAACTACTGCTATTTTCTATATTAATTTATACGTGGCATTCATTTGGATTTTGTTTTGATTCTACCATAAGATTTGTGTCGACTTATGTCCCATTTAGATCCTTAAGAGAGAACCTTTCTGTTCCTAAACCTAGTCCTAAAAAATGGAAGCATTTATGTAATAAAGCATGGTATTATGATACCTGGAAAATAACAAATGTTAATTCAAAGTCATTTTTAATTACTTATCAACACATAAATTAAATTTATAGACCAATAACTTACTGTATATTTTATTTAATAAATTAAACCATCATTAGAAAGCATGCTCTGTGTTAATACTTAGTTCCAAATCGGCATTACTTTAATATAGGAGGTAAAAAAAACACATGCTCGAGCATGGTCAGGTTGGCACATTATAGCTTGCCTACTATTGTTTTGAGGCAACTTCCAAAATATATACACCCTAAAACCTTATGAGTTATCTAACATATAGTGACTACAATATGCTTTTGAACAATTTGTTATTATCATTATATTTATTAATGGACAAAGCAAGCTACACTTTCTCGGCACCCAAAACCAAGCATGCTTTTGAACAATATATTGACTACAATATGCTTTTGAACAATGTGTTATTATCATTAGAATTTATAGATTTTCTTATTATTTAATGTATAAAATGAAGTGTCTCAATCAATAGCTGATGTGTGCAAATCAATTCCTTTTTACAATGACACATAGATAGGAAATGAAAATCGATTAATAAAACATAAACGTTTTTAAGTGATATGAATCTATTTTTGAACCTGTCGTACTAGATGCTCAATGACACATAGATAGGAAATGAAAATCGATTAATAAAACATAAACGTTTTTAAGCTACACTTTCTCAGCACCCAAAACCAAGCATGCTTTTGAACAATATATTGGCTACAATATGCTTTTGAACAATGTGTTATTATCATTAGAATTTATAGATTTTTCTATTATTTAATGTATAAAATGAAGTGTCTCAATCAATAGCTGATGTGTGCAAATCAATTCCTTTTTACAATGACACATAGATAGGAAATGAAAATCGATTAATAAAACATAAGCGTTTTTAAGTGATATGAATCTATTTTTGAACCTGTCGTACTAGATGCTCATATCCTTGATTGATTATTGTGACTATTATTGATTCCCTAATCCAAATGGGGTACGTTTCTTGTAATAAATCATAAAATCAATATCAATATATCGGCTTATTCAGCGAATAATTATTGATTTCTTTGATTTGTCTAAAATTGCGAATATTCTCACTGATTGTTTAGAAAAGACAAGCAGGGTGCCAGTGTCGTTTATTCATAATACAATTTTGATTTACTCGATCAATTCCAAATGAGGAAAAAAAACATAATGATATGTATCGAGTTTTTTTGTTTGTTTATCAAATTATTTAACTTCGTGTCACACTCTCAATCAATTCATATATGAACTGTTTTTTGAGATTATTCGAGTTCATAACATAAAAATTGATGTGTCGAGTTTTCAAGCACGACTGAAAATGACGTTTTCATATTGGGATTAAGTCGGAAAATAGCAACGAACTTTTTCAAATATATCAATTTGGCTTGTAGGATAGCAATGTACTTTTATATGTGTTACAATTTGGTTCGTGTACTATTTTAAATTGTGGAATAACAATGGACTTTCCATAAGTGTTCTAGTTTTTATAATGACATTTTTCATCCTCACTAAGTTCATCCCAAGTTCGAAGTTGTGTGGATACTGGTCGAGGTGGAATGCTAGTTGGATCAGTTGGTATAGTCATATATAGTATCACAAATGGTCCTTTTATAATGACCTTCTTCATCCATTTGCCTCCATCCTTCTTTTGTTCAGTGTATATTATAAAGCGACTTGCCCATGAAACATAACTTCCCTCTCAAGCATAGGAGGACGAGTCGCAGAACCGGCATCAATGATTGATTGTTGCCCAGATGAAATGAATTGAGGTTGATTGAGTTGTTGAGACATTTTGAATTGTGTGCGTGTGAACTGATTTATGTGAATCTTGTTGATGATAAAGATGTGTATTTTAATTTAAAAATACTGTATTAAATCTCCGTGAAAATAAAATAATTAAAAAAAAAAAAAAAAAAAAAAAAAAAAAAAAAAAAAAAAAAACTTTGGTTAAGCATAACTTTTTGATAAACTCAATATTTGGAATTTAACATAAATTAGTAATTATTATAAATTGTCTGGTCTA
The DNA here is from genome assembly GCA_030686995.1 of Artemisia argyi. Lineage (NCBI taxonomy): Eukaryota > Viridiplantae > Streptophyta > Magnoliopsida > Asterales > Asteraceae > Artemisia > Artemisia argyi. The sequence goes on from CM060687.1 coordinate 38,600,210, forward strand.
CTTTTGATAGAATATAACACAAGATGCCAAATAAACTTTGGTTAAGCATACCTTTTTATAAACTCAATATTTGGAATTCAACATAAACTAGTCCGTATTTGTCTAGTCTACTTTTGACAGAATATAACACAAGATTACAGGTGGTAATTTGTAATTTTGGCTAATTTGTAAAAGATTTAGGCACATTTAGCTTTCTATTTTTTTAAATGAGCATATTTAGCTTATTGAAAAGTTAAATGGACACTATTGGCCAAATATTATTTTTAATTTGAAAACATTATAATTGTTTTTAAAAAAAATTTATATATATAATATATTTAATTTTTTTAATATAAATGAAGTATAAATTTATTTCGTTATTTTTAGTCTTATATAAAGCTATTTGTATAATACAAGCCCGCTTGACCCGTGTCCGTTTTAACCCGTGCTAGTGCCCGCCCGTTTTGCCACCTCTACTACACAAGATGTTCGTCAAATAATTTAACATCGCTACTAATATAGTAGTACCGTCTAAGGAAAATTATCTTATATTGACTACCAAGAATTTAATATTAAAAATCTTGAATTTTGGATTACTTTTATTTGGAATGCTTTTTATATCCTAGTCATATATGGGGTCATGGAAGTTAAGAATTCTTATCCATATCCGTAACGAAAGGCCGCATCACCACGCCTAAGCCATGTGCAAGTTGCCAAACACATATACCCTCCATTATTTGATGCATCAAGTCCATATCATCTCATCTTTTCCATTCATGTATCTTTGGTCGTTCAATGAATAGGTTAACCTAATCTAGGAACTATGCAAAAATGAATGACCCAATCCGTTTATGTAAACTTTATCATAAAAGAACGAGTGGTTTAGAGTAAAGTTTAGGATATGTTTGGCGAAAATAGTGATAACAAAAAGCAGTAGCAGCAGTAAATAGTTGCTTGAAGTAGTAGTTGTAGTTATTTGTTTTGATAAGCGTTTAGCAAATAATTCTAGTGTAAAACACTATTTGTTAATAAACGTTACTAGAAGGATCAGTTTGATTTGGAGCATTTAGAAAAATTAAGAATGAGAGTTACTTGTTTCCCAACAAGTGTTGTGTGCAAAATGCTAAATACTAGTTACTAGTTGCTTTCAAATGCTCATAAACACTTTGTGCCGAACAATCCCTTAACAATCAAGGTTTTAAGATATGTGATTCCTTAGAGAAGGTCTCAACATCTTTTTTTTTTCTTTTTTTTCATTTTTTTTTTTTTTTTTTTTTTTTTTGAACGGCAAAATTTTATAAAAAGCTAGCAAAGAGCTAGAAAAACAATTACAATGTATGTAACATTGTGGGTGATTTGGAGAATTGGAGGTATCGGAATAACAAGATCTTTGGGTTAGTGAAGATGAACAGGAGTAACATGTTTGATGACATATTTTCTACTGTTTTTAATTGGTGTTCTAGTAGAAGCAAAGTCTTTTAAAAAAATCATAAAATTTTAAGATTGGGAATCGGTGTTCTACCATGTTTAATGGGTCTCGCGGCGTGTTATATGCGTTCTTAGAGTAACTAGACTTCTAATCACTGAAGGTAGCTCAGATAAGGTTTTTCGTGTTAGAAAAGTGATATTTCCAAAATTCTGTGATGAGTATTAAAATAGTTGAGTCAGATCATGGTTTTCTGGAAATATATGAAACATGTATTTCTTACAAAATTAAATTCTTTATACTCTATAAAGAGTGTATCACTTTATTTAAAAAGTACAAAAATTGATGTTAATATTACGAATCATGTAAGCAAATATAGGAATGTTACAATCATAATAAAAACATATGTTATGCAAATAATAAAAATTTAAAAGTAATTTGACTCAAAACAATGAAGGTTACAAACATGAATCGCTGGACTATAATCATTTATTTTTGTTAACTAAAAAGTTAATGTCTTATAATCATAATTAAGTTTTCGGTTAAAGTTATGAGAATTTATTGAAAATTAAAAGGTTGACTATATTATCCTAAGTATAAAAATAAGAGGTGATCAGATTATTTAGTGTTTGAAGACATAATTTACTGATATAATAGAAATGGGCATGTTGCGTCAAGATAATGAATTTGATATCATTTTACAAAAATCGGCTATTTTGTAAATAATATAATTAACATTTAGTACGGAATACCTTTTTACATAGGGTAAATTACAAAAATGGTCCTTAACGTTCCACGAAATTGCAAAAACGGGACCGAGACAAAAAGTAGCGCAAAAAAGACACCAACGTTCCACATTTTTGCAAAATCGCCACTGAGAGGCCTTTTTCGTTAGTTTCATCGTTAAGTGCCATGTCACCGAGGGTATTATCGTCATTTCACTGCTTTAAGGTCCACGTGGCATATCACTATTGATTCAGGGACTAAATTTGCAAAGTTATTTTTATCTTTTATTTCACATCTACCACCACCACCACTCTCTACCACCACACAACCAACACCACCACCCTTTACCCTTCATCTTCATCTTCATCTTCTCCGGTGACCAAACCCAGATTCCGGTGAACAAACCCAGATTCCGGTCACTTTTTTCCTCTTTTTTTTTTTTTACCAGATAAACATATTTTGTCAACAACCATATGATTTGTTGTTAAAGTACCTGTTTTATCTGTGCATATACAAGTAGATGATCTCATTGTTTCACAACCAGAAAGATGCCTTACAAGTGCCTTATCATCCATTAATTTTTTCATTGCAAATGCAAGACTTAATGTGACAGCTAAAGGTAGTCCTTCAGGTACTGCAACAACGATAATAGTTACTTCAGTGGCAAAATATTCCAACATACTCAATGCATCGCCTGATGTCCATCTTTACAAATCATGTCGCATTCTTTTTCTATGAGAAACCTAACAGTCAACACAAGAAAAGTCAACACCGTGAATACTAATCCAATTTTACCAATAATAGTAGCAACACCATTTAGCTTCACTTGCAACGGGGTCTCTGTTTCTCCTTCATCACTTAATGTTTCCATCAATTTTCCCCATTCAGTTCTCATACCAACTGCTGCAACAAGCATTTTAGCTGAACCATCTTGCACTTTGGTCCCACCAAGAAGAAACGGTTTCTTTTCATCTATATGAATAGCTTCACTTTCACCAGTTAAACTAGATTCGTTTATTAGTAAACTATATCCTGATATAAATATCCCATAAGCAGGAACTTGGTCACCGATCGATAAATGGACAATATCTCCAATTACCAAATCATAAATGGACACCTTTTTTCGACAAGCGTCTCTCTTTACATGACAGATGAATCAATTATCAGATTGATTCAGTTTGGCGAGCGTATAAGTACAGTTTGGCGAGCGTATTACACAAATTGTAGTGGAAATTAGATGAGTATTTTCCAGTAGTAAAAGTAATGAACCCATCAATTTCTTAGTTATGTGATGATGGTGATACACCATCAGTTTCTTAGTAATGAACCCAAAGGAACAAAGTAACCCAAGTCAATGAAATTAAAGTCAACTCATACTTTTGTTTTTGTGTTTTTTTAGTCAACGGGATTTTGAGTTTTATTTTGTGTAGTTCCATGACTTTTCCTTACCACGAAATATACATATCGCTTGAGAAAATCATAAATGGACACCCTTTTTCGACAAGCGTCTCTCTTTACATCACTTAATGTGTATCTGGTAAAAAAAAAAAGAAAAGGAAAAAAGTGACCGGAATCTGGGTTTGGTCACCGGAGAAGATGAAGATGAAGGGTAAAGGGTGGTGGTGTTGGTTGTGTGGTGGTAGAGAGTGGTGGTGGTGGTAGATGTGAAATAAAAGATAAAAATAACTTTGCAAATTTAGTCCCTGAATCAATAGTGATATGCCACGTGGACCTTAAAGCAGTGAAATGACGATAATACCCTCGGTGACATGGCACTTAACGATGAAACTAACGGAAAAGGCCTTTCAGTGGCGATTTTGCAAAAATGTGGAACGTTGGTGTCTTTTTTGCGCTACTTTTTATCTCGGTCCCGTTTTTGCAATTTCGTGAAACGTTAAGGACCATTTTTGCAATTTACCCTTTTACATATTATGGTCACATGGTTCGATCATCATGCTATTTTTCCATCAATGAAATGGATTTCTTGTTAGTTCATTGAATTTCTTTATGTCTGTAATCACTTGCTAGGAGATAATCCACACCCTTTGTTACCAGTCAAGAAATATGTTTATATTGATGTTGTAACTATTTTGGAATAACATTGATCGCCACTGGCGGAACTATGTAGGTGCAGGGGAGGATCCCGCCCCCTCCCCCCTCTCCTAAAAGTTTGCGACACTTACTGTAAATATTATAGGTTTTAGGGGTAATTTAGTTGTGGTTACAAATAAATCTCCAATTCGGCTCCTCAAGAAAAATGTTCTAGTTCCGTCATTGTTGATCGCTAATAAGTTTAATTGCAGGGTATCAACTGCTACGCGGATACTTGACTAATTAACAATTAAGGAAGTAATGTAATATGCATAGCGTCCATGAATCTCAACACCCAAAAATAAGACACGGCTAAACTTATTTATTTTAACAAAGGGTTAATTTCATATATGTCCAACTTAAACCTTTAAATGCCACATTTACCCAACGAAAATACATAATTTCATACTAGCAGGGTACCCGTGCGATGCGGCTGCGGGTACCCTGTGACTATATTTTCTTGTAATGTGATGTTATGCAGCCATATTTTTTTAACGATTAATTTACAAATAACAGTAATTTTAGGGTTGGATCAGTTGAAAAACCCTTGCATTTTAACCTAGAGGTCAATGTTTCGATCCTCACTCCCTACAAAAGGCTGGAGGTCCTTTCATATCTTAGATAGAACTGGAAGCAGTCTCTCTACCTCAGGTAGGGGTAAGGCTGTCTACATCTCAACCTCCCCATAAATCGTAGAAGACGGTATTGGGACACATAAAAAAATAAAAAAGCAGTAGTATAATTTCATTTACTGTTAACCGAAGCTACCACAAACAGAAATCTTGATTCTTTCCTTCAGCACAATCACCTTTAAATTTTCAGACCTACATGCAACCTTTTAAGCATAGTAAGGCAACGGACACCTATATTTTTATTTTTATTTCAAGAAAATCCATCTTTTTTATACTATATATATATATATATATATATATATATATATATATATATATATATATATATATATATATATATCCTCTACATTTTCATTTTTAATATACACTATTCACATAAACCAAATATCAAAATTAGCCTAAAATCAACTATACCGTACAAATAATATATGGCTAAATTAGTAATTAGTTTAGAACCATTTTCAGCCTAAACAAACTTTAATCATCAATATCTATTAAGGCCCATGATAAAACTATCAAACAATTTGTTATATCATTTGGCCAGCTTAATTAACAACCAAACCGGTAACCCAAATGTTAGGACTTATAAATACGTTTACAAAACCTAAATTACCTAATTCCTGCCCTAATTTTCCTCACAAAAATACGCAGCCATGATTTGCAGCCACATAAACATCACATACTCTTCCTTTCTTTCTTATCTTGATAACCAAACATAACTAACAATCTATATTTGCAAGAAAATCATACATTTTTCTTGAATATCAAACGAAAACTCTCTCTAAGGTTTTGTGTTGTGTTGACCGTGATGGTGGTTTTGAGATGGGGGTTAGAACTGAGGTAGATGTAGATGTAGGGTTTCATTGTTGCTGTATACTTTCTGTTCGTGGAGCATAGATGGAATAAGTTTGATGTTTGTTTTGGCTTGATTGATGATTGTTCTTTTCTTCTTTCATTTCATCTTCGTTTTTGTTTTGATATGTAACGGTATATTTTTTTTCTTCTTTTGTGGAATGCATTAATTGGTCGAGGGGGTGATTGGTTTGTGAATTTTGGAGCCGTCCAACCTTCATTGATCTTGTGTTGCAGTGGCGGCGACTCGGTCAACGCAGGGGCGACCGGTCCGGTCGACCGACCACTGTGCCCAGCCTAATTGCTTTATTTTTAAGTACTTGGCTTAGTAGCTTGATTAACTTGTACATTATGGTTAAATGATTGCATATTTTGGTGAAAGGGTAAATTAATTAGTGTATTAATTATATGTGTTGAATAAATTGTTGACCTTAAAATTATTGTGCTGTACACACTTGTGTTTTGTGTTTTCTGACTTGTATTTACTTAAAAGCTATTGTATATTGTGCTTAAATGGTTGTAATTTTTGGTGAAGGGGTGTTTTTAAGAGCATTAATTTTCTTTGGTAGAATTTTGGTCTTAAAATGACACCATACAATTTTTTGTAGTACAATATGCTTATTTTGTTCTAATTCTGAAAATTGAGTGCATTAAAATGTTGTAAACCATGCATTATTTCTTATAAATTTGAAAATTTTAGAGATAGAGTGATTTATGCATAATATGTAATATAGATATACCCACTTGAAAAATAAAATTTGTCATATTTATTCAAATTATTATTTAATCAAACTAAACTCAATTTACATCAATAAATACCAATTATACCCTTTCCAATAAGCCTCAAAACTCCTGCCTTTCATTTGTAATGCTCGTTTTTTTTTTTTTTTGAACTAATTGTAATGCTCGTTTAAGGTGTTATTTTGTCAGTTATTTGTTTTCTTGTTTTTGGATTATCTAATTTATTTCCTCCATAATTTAGCGGTTAGTGATAACATGTGTATATTAATGCAATGGTTTTGTAATAAGAGCACTGGTGTGATACTTATGATAATTTTATGTATGTGGATGATTAAAGGGTGTATTTTATGCACGCAATAGCTATTTGTAAAATATTTTGACATATAGAATTTGGGATCAATCAAACCCATCGTGAGTTCGTGACCAGCCTTTTGCTGGTGTGCATTGTTTTTTGCTTCACCCATCTCATAGCCGCACAACTATAGAAAATGAAACTGTATATGAGCGTCTGAATGTTCGAGGGTCGAAATTCTTTGATAAAGTGTAGAAAGCATATTTTGTCAATTAGTTTCAAGAGGAAGAATTGAGAATTGGTATTAAAGGCCCGTTTGGTATAGGGTATTTTGTGGGTTTGGACTTAAAGTAGATTGAAAACCTTTGTTTGGTAGCAATTGTGGGTTTTGAAATTAGGCATCAACCCCTCCAACTCTACCATACACAAAAGTCATCCCCCTCCCTACTTTTCCACAACTTTTCTTTTTTTGTGGGCCATTCTCAATCAGTTCTCTCTATCTTTATTTAATTTTTTATTTTTTAATAATATATTTTAATTTTAATTTATATTTTAATATATTATATGTTTTTAAATATTATTTTCTCTCTCCTAAATCAAATCAAAATTCAAATTATAATCTACAACTTTACACTCAAATCCAAATCCTAATCTAAACCCACCTACAAATCAAACGGGCCCTAAGTTTATGTTAAGGGTATGATGGGTATTTAGTATGTAGATTGAGTATAAAAAAAAAGTAAATAAATAGAATGGTTATATATATGAAAATTTTGATGTTTGAAGTGGGTATAATGTCATTATAATTTTTAGTTGTGCAAATATGACATTTTATTGTTTAAATTGGGTATATATTGAATTAACACTTTAACTAATGTCAAAGAGTTAATATTATTCGGTTAATTTTGATCTTGTTTGCACTCGATCGTCTTCATTTGTGTTTTACTAAAAGACACACTATAGATATTCATTCGTTGAATCAGTTATTTCGGTTGACTTATTCATTCAGTAAAAGTTAACTAATACCAACGTTTCAACTCATCTTTAAACTAAGCCTACTGATAATAGGGATCGCAATTTTGCAAATATATCACCAACTGAGCATCATATCAGTTTTTCAATATCTCCAACATCACTACTGATATCACTACTAACATAGTGTAATAAGACAACATGTTTCATAACTCAAACATAACTCACTTGAACACAAATACACCCTACAAAAACCAAAATCACATACACAACTTAGGTTTTCACCTTGCACAACTCGGTCTTGTGGTCGATCGACTTCTTCCCAAAACACACATGACGTGTCGTTCAATAGTGTCTTTCCTAAGACTACGCGTGGCATCTTAGGTTACTAGAGACACCTATTATAACCCTTATTACCACCAGCCTAATATTACTTTTATGTAGTAATAGACAACAATTTGGTTAATTTCTTTTGCTTTAGTTTTCTCTAAGGGCATTTTTGGTACAAAGAGTTGAGGATATGGAAATAGAAATCAATTCATTTTTTATGTTTGGTATCTCAAAGAAATAAAAGGGTGAAGAATTGTAACTTTTGAGATTTAATTCCTTTGTATTTTGTGGAGAGTTAGTTTCCCATCCTTTTGGTAAAAAAATAAATTCTTTCCACAACTAAATAATAATAATAATAATAATAATAATAATAATAATAATAATAACAATAATGAAATAATAATAATAATAATAACAACAACAACAATAATAATTTCTTGAGTCAATTCTTTGGTGTTACCAAACACTGAAATTTATGTTGAATTTCTGTGAGAATTCTTTTCTGTGATTTGATTTCTGCACTTCATTTCATTTATCTGAATTTCACCCTACCTACGTGCCCTAAAAGACAACCTTTGGGTTATGGAGTTCAGAATCAAAAGCCTTAACATTTTTCAAAGATGTTGAATAGATTTATCCCAAGTTTTTGTTGAATGATTAAGGCCCGTTTGGTTGGGGTGTATGGGTATAAATCTAATATTTTGAAAGTTATTAATGTTATTTGATTGGTTATATGGCCCATCATAATGGATTGAGGATACCTAAATGTGAAGGTTTGCTCATATCTTATGTGTGTGTTGTTTCATCACACCCTCCATTACCATTCTACTTTATACCAACACCCATACCTATCGTGATTCATAGCATCAAACTAAACGCATAATACAAAGAAAAAGTACGTGAGGAAAAATCAAAGGCTTTAAATTCCTAATAGTGATATGTCGCTTAAGTCTTACCCAAATATCACATAGATACCATTTTTCAAAGCGACAACATCATAAGAGTAAATTTCGAAAGATATCCATGTGATTTGTGAAAATAACATGCACATTTCTTACAACTTCGTACGTAGGTTCTGTTCCTGTGTAGATCTTTTGGTTCGCGTTTCATTTGTGGGCAAAGTAAAATGACTGAAATACCCTAATTTAGTAAAAAGAAAAAAAAAATAAAAAAAAAAAAAAAAATCCTAATTTTTCATTCATTTCACTTAAGAGATGAAACGTGAACAAAATATTTTCACGTGAATTTTTTTGCACTTCCGGTGTTATTGTGATTTTTTTTTGCACTTCCGGTGTTATAGTAATTGTGTTTGCCATTACAATAACCGCATGGACAGTTTATGCAATTTACAATCATGTGGTTACTTGTCATCATTGCTATCTCATTAACCATTGATGCGGTTCACATAATCTTAATTTCAATACCAAGGGTCGTTGTAGCACGGTGACTACTGGGTGTTTAGCATCTCATAACCAGCCAAAATTTCCTTTGTATTAATTGAACACAAATTTTATTTTTTTAATTTATAATAAAGCGACACTTCCTAACATTCAATCCTAGCTCCGCCTCTATTGGAGACTATAAATATATGAAGCAACTCGTCGCTTTTAAATATAATAATAGCTCATTGTAGTTTGCCAGCTCATTCTTTCATTACTATTAGGGATAAACGTACATGGATGTCGGGTGTGGCATGGGCCACACCCGATTTTGAGTCATGAAGTATATTTTTTTCTTAAAATCTGTCATTTTTAGCATGTGCAACCTTTAATATTTATGTTATTTTCTTTATAGCGCGATTTTAGCTTAGCTAAAAAAATTCATTATGGTGCGAAGTTTTGTACTTAACTACTTATGATTGAAAAAAAAAAAAATGTGCAACACCATCCAAAAATCCTAGATCGTCCCTGATTCCTAAAATTGGGTCCAATTATTTTGCTTGAACTACTATGAGGGTGGAAGGGAGATACATATTGATAGAGAAACACCAATATAATAGATACATTTAAATAAAATAATACAATTTAGTGATTAATGTTTCATAGAGGCTCAACAATATATATTTTCGAATGTCGATTGTAACACCCTCAAAATACCGCAGCGGAAGACTGTGTCATAGGGGTGCTACTTCATAATACAAAGTACAAGTTATAGAAAACGAACTCTAAATGAGACGTTTTGAAAAGTTACCATTCGATTAATGAATTCAAAGTTACAAACATGAGATTCCAAAGTATGATACATAAATGTATACAAAATTTTGAATGGTAAATGATAAAAGCGTAAGTCTTCAGAATATGCAGCTTGACTCTAAGTTCCACGCACTAGCTATCGCCTTACTAACCTGAGATAAACATGCTAAAGTGTCAACACAATGGTTGGTGAGTTCATAGAGTTTGTCGTAAAACAGTTGAAAAGCCTTTAAAGAATATTCGCACAGCAAAGGCATCGTGAATCCACTCAGTTGCAATTCCCGCCATAAGAGACATGCAACCTGTGTGTTCACAACCTACTGCTAACATATAGTATGATTTCGATATATGTGTATACGATATATGCACGCTTAATGTAAAGTATCACTGCCTACTGAACCTCTTGACAAGAATAAGCACAAATGCTTCATAAGAATAAGCACAAATGCTTCATAGTGGATTATATTCACCCAAGGCCAGGAATATATGGCAATGGTGGGGGCGTCAGCCCGATAGTACTATCAATACCTCTCCATCGGCTCCATCCAGGAGTTAAACAGTAGTTAAAGAATATAGCGCATAGAATAGGTTTAACACATTAAGGCACATATCATAATAAAACTACACGTCATGTTTAAGAGTATAAAAGTATAGCGTAGCATACGAGTAAAATTGCCTTTAGTAAAAGAGAAAGCAAGTAGTTTAAGCATGTATCTCCCCAAAAGAGTTTAAAACAAGTAAATGAGAAAAGTGGGGCTACGAACTCACCTTAAGCTTACGTAATGAGAAATGAAAGTGGTAGTCGAATCGCGAAAGTCTCTAAGAGCAGCCTATAATAGAACGTTGCGACTTAGGTTTGGAGTAACGTCTAAGAATACGAAGAATTGCCTATATATGTCTTGCATATAGTTCATGATGTAGTACTTAGTATATAGTGTAAGTCGTTGAGTAAAATGGTTTATGAAACATGTATAGGTTGTATATCTCTTACTACCGTTCAGGCCGACATAATTCAGAAGTCATGGAGTAAACGTTCGAGGAGCCAGGACACTTTAATTTGTAAATCCACAACTCGTCTCGACGGCTTACTTAATGAACTCCTCACATGAGGCTCCCTACTATTGTAGTATTTGATAACATATATATAAGTTTTGATCTTTAAAAGTTATATGGTCTTTAGCCGTGGCTTTGCCGTGACCTTGGTCATTTTTCCATGGTCTTGAGACTCAACCTTGGCTTTAGCCATGGTTGTGGTCTTGGCTTTAGGTCATTAGACCTCTTGGTCTTAGTAAATCATAACTATAATATAGTGACTTTGGTCTAAAATGGGCTGTTAAGAATTTGAAGAAAATTATCACTCGGAATGCGTTTTCAGGGCTCGAGCTTCTTTGCTCCTGAACGAAAACGTCGTTCCGGACAACTTTCGTGTTTTAACTTTTTGATGAATCGGACCAGAAGGGTGACTTTCAAAATGGCAGAATGCAAAACAGTAGGTATCGGCAGTTTCGGCGTTTTGGTTTTGCTAACTTTAAATAGTCATAACTTTTGACTCGGGTACTCGTTTTGGGTGATTCAAATTGCTATGTTTTCCTTGTTAAGTCCTCTACTACAATATGTAACTGTCTAATATCATTTATATAATATTTTGGTCGTGGTTCTTCATAAAAATCATTAGTTTGCTTGTTTACTTGTCATAAGTTAACATATGTATACCAATACTTGTTTTATCCATTTTTAAACATCATGAACAAAATAACAAGAACATATATAGCATGAAAGGAACACAAAGAGTATGAAAATGATAATTAAGCAAGGAGTATGTTAGGGTTTGCTTACAACTTGTGAAGAAACTAACTAGAACCAAGATCAAAACCAAGAACCACTACTTAATCTTCCAAAACCTTTCCAACCATAGCCATGCTTCCATACCTAAAACCCTATCTTATAATCCTTTGATAAATACTAATCTAACATAAAAACAACCTTGAGTAAAAATCTTCACTAGGAACACTTGGAAAGTTGATGAGTTTTTGTGGAGATTTTAAAGTGTTTTATGGTTGAAAGGTGTTAAGGATCAACTAGGAACTATGACTTGAACTTGTGATGGATTGAATGAGCAAGATCAATGATCAAAATGGTGTATTTGGATGGTTTTGGGTCGTTGGTATTGAAGGAGAAAGGAAGAGAATGAGCTCTCTTTTATACTAAAAATGAGAAGGTTACAATGTTGACTTGTCAACCCTTGGTGAACAAGTTTGACACATGCATGCAATCTAAGCTTCCTAGCATGAGATCAAGCCACCTATGGGCTGAATTCCCCCCCCCCCCTAAGTCGGTTCATATGCTTGGGGAACAAGTGTGGACTTTTGATGATATTATCCAAGCTTATGGAGCTAGTTTTGACTCCGGGAAATGCTAACCGTAAATGCTTAAGTCACAAAACGTAAAACCAGTTATCCTAAAAATATGAAACTTATAAATATGCTAGAACTTATCAATATACTCCATAATAAAATATAAAATAAGTGGTAGGTTCTATTAGGGTGCTCAAACCCTGCTAAAACTGGAAACACGGGTCTAAAACGTGTAATTCGTAAAACGTACGAAAGTTGCGTAAGATTGAGAAAAGTAAAATGTAACTTTTATAATAGGATACTAATGACTTAAAATGACTTATAGTGTCTAGGCTGGGCTCAGTCTAGTGTCGGTTGGTATTAAATGTCTTTTAGACATAAAACCGTAAGCCTAAAAATCAAGGAATGACTTATAAAATCAAGGAATGATTTTTGGTCAAAGGAGGAGGGAAAAATATGTTGACTTATTCTAATAAGTTGAAAACTCAAATTGTCTTAGATATGCGGTGTAGGTATAGGCTAAGGTTACGGCTGAGTAAAAACGCTTAAAAACTGAAAATTCCAGTTTTTCACGGTCGAGGCTTATTTTGGACATATTTTTCTCAGTCATGATTAATTCTCTAATTAATCATGAGAGTACTAAACATTTTTCTGATGCGGGGTCACTTAATGCGGTCGAGTTTCGTTGTGCGTAGAATTTTTAAATGACGTTTGACCCTAAAACGTGTAATTCCGTGTAATTCCTTAATAACTTTCACGAAAATTATCTGATGAGTGTCAAACATTTAATTTGCCATGGAAATGATTTATCACTCGAGGCCAAGAAACAAAAATCAAACTTCGGGAAAATTTCGGGAAAATGAATAGTAAAAGTGAATAGTAAAATTTTCCAGGAATAGTAATTAACCTGAAATTGCGAATTGTTACAGTCTCTACCCCTTAAGGAGAACTTCGTCCCGAAGTTCAGTTGATGTTAACTACTTACGGTGTGTCTAAGAGAATTTGGGATCTCTAATATAGTGGTGTTCACTCTGATTCGTCTAAGGTTCTGGTTAAGGAGTTGTATCGGCTACAATTAAGCCCACTTATTTATAACACATTACTTACATAAAGAAGCGTCCAAATTTATGTAAGTAAGGTCTCACAAACTTATGGTTCGGTGATTTACAATTTCTTTATTTAAATGAAGAGGCGTCCCAATCCATTTAAATAAGGAGATTCTAAATCATCCTACTTAAGAATTTCCGACACAAAATCCGCCTTCTGAGGCAGATACTAAGATAATCAAGTCATTAAATCCCTAAAGCTAAGCAATAATATTATTTAACTCAAATCTTGTGTCTCATCAAACAAGAACTGTCACAAAATCAAGTTAAATAATTAGTTATTACTGAGCTCCATGTTTTTAATGACTCGACTAATCTCTGGGGCTCCTTATAATACTAAAGTCACATCATCTAACAGCGTGGAACTAAACCAACAACTACCAAGAAGCGTATGTGTATGTTGTGTGTGTAAGGCAAATAAAGAGGGGAGTCTTAACGTATATAGCAGTTATAGTCTAGGCACTAAATGCAACCTAGTTCTCTATAACCAAGGCTCTGGTACCAATCTGTAACACCCCCAAAATACCGCAGCGGAAGACTGTGTCACAGGGGTGCTACTTCATAATACAAAGTACAAGTTATAGAAAACGAACTCTAAATGAGACGTTTTGAAAAGTTACCATTCGATTAATGAATTCAAAGTTACAAACATGAGATTCCAAAGTATAATACATAAATGTATACAAAATTTTGAATGGTAAATGATAAAAGTGCAAGTCTTCAGAATATGCAGCTTGACTCTAAGTTCCACGCACTAGCTATCGCCTTACTAACCTGAGATAAACATGCTAAGGTGTCAACACAATGGTTGGTGAGTTCATAGAGTTTGTCTTAAAACAATTGAAAAGCCTTTAAAGAATATTCGCACAGCAAAGGCATCGTGAATCCACTCAGTTGCAATTTCCGCCATAAGAGACTTGCAACATGTGTGTTCACAACCCACTGCTAACATATAGTATGATTTCATATGTGTATACGATATATGCACGCTTAATGTAAAGTATCACTGCCTACTGAACCTCTTGACAAGAATAAGCACAAATGCTTCATAAGAATAAGCACAAATGCTTCATAGTGGATTATATTCACCCAAGGCCAGGAATATATGGCAATGGTGGGGGCGTCAGCCCGATAGTACTATCAATACCTCTCCATCGGCTCCATCCAGGAGTTAAACAGTAGTTAAAGAATATAGCGCATAGAATAGGTTTAACACATTAAGGCACATATCATAATAAAACTACACGTCATGTTTAAGAGTATAAAAGTATAGCGTAGCATATGAGTAAAATTGTCTTTAGTAAAAGAGAAAACAAGTAGTTTAAGCATGTATCTCCCCAAAAGAGTTTAAAACAAGTAAATGAGAAAAGTGGGGCTACGAACTCACCTTAAGCTTATGTAATGAGAAATGAAAGTGGTAGTCGAATCGCGAAATTCTCTAAGAGCAGCCTATAATAGAACGTTGCAACTTAGGTTTTGAGTAACGTCTAAGAATACGAAGAATTGCCTATATATGTCTTGCATATAGTTCATGATGTAGTACTTAGTATATAGTGTAAGTCGTTGAGTAAAATGGTTTATGAAACATGTATAGGTTGTATATCTCTTACTACCGTTCAGGCCGACATAATTCAGAAGTCATGGAGTAAACGTTCGAGGAGCCAGGACACTTTAATTCGTAAATCCACAACTCGTCTCGACGGCTTACTTAATGAACTCCTCACATGAGGCTCCCTACTATTGTAGTATTTGATAACATATATATAAGTTTTGATCTTTAAAAGTTATATGGTCTTTAGCCGTGGCTTTGCCGTGACCTTGGTCATTTTTCCATGGTCTTGAGACTCAACCTTGGCTTTAGCCATGGTTATGGTCTTGGCTTTAGGTTATTAGACCTCTTGGTCTTAGTAAATCATAACTATAATATAGTGACTTTGGTCTAAAATGGGCTGTTAAGAATTTGAAGAAAATTATCTGGAAAGGGTTATGATCAAAATTATTTGGAAATTATTAATAAAAATAGCTTAGGAAAGCTATGTGATGGATTACTGAGATTTGGATTACGAGGATTTGAGCTTAAACCAAAAATTATACGTTTTAATTAAAAACGTATACTGATGAATCGTACAAAAAGTACAACTGAAGAACTGAGAGGGGTAAAAATGTAGATTTGATATTTTTACAATCCTATGAATTAAAGAAAATTTAAAGAAAAATAAAAAGTATTTTTATACTATTTAATTATTTAATATTAATTATTTTACTAATTATCTATTTAATACTAATTTAATTAATTAAAATTATTAGGAATACTAAAAAGGTTTAGAAAATTAAGAAAAATTTTATAAATCTAATTAACCATCATGGGAATCCTAAAAAATTATAAAAAGTTAATTCTAAGTATTTTTAAGCTAATTAAATAATTATTACTCTATTTATTAATTAATATCTAATTAAACTATTTAAATTATGAATACTATTAAATGAACAGTAAAAATTCTAGAAAAATTTATAAAATTATTTTAACTAAAATAAAAGCTATAAAAATTATAAAAACTTGGCTATACTATTTAAAAACTAATTATGCTATTTAATTGATTAATATTAATTAAAACTAAATTAAATTAAAATTAATTAGTAATACCACTAAAAGACAAAATAAAAATCTGGAAAAATTTGTAAAATTACTTTAACCTAAATTGTAATTTCTAAAAATATAAAAGTGATATATTATTTAGAAATTAAATAAAAAGAAGAATAAATAGATAAATCCTATTAAATAGAAGCTATCACTATTCTTAAAAGTTGTTTTTTTGGTTTTTTTTCTTTTTCAAAACTAATTATAGGATAAAAATAAGCACTTTTAATTAAGACACTTTTTCTACACCCCTGGAAATAAGCACTTGGAGTGCTTATTCACCTCACAGTTGACTTTTGTTGACTGTGATGGTTAATAAGCTCAAAATGGAAATGTGGGGGTCCACAATGGTAATTCTTGGTTTCTCTGAGTCTAAGGAATACAAATAATCAAGGATCAAGCAACAATCAGGCCTGAATAAGCCAAAAAGCAACAAATAAGCACTTTGCTTATTTGTTGACTGAGCAGTTGAGGGACAAACTTTATGGGCCAAACTAGGTAGGGTCCACAGATATTGGGGTCAAACAAAAGGTCAACCCTGATTCCTGGGTAGGAGGGGGGTTGAAAGATGCAAGGTCAAGGCTATGGGACCCACTGGGTCAGTCACAAACCACCAATGAAGTGGGGTGGGTTGCTGAGGTAACTGAGAGCAGGGCAAATAGGTTGCCCTGCAGGTCACTTTGAGACCTGTTTTAACCCACCAAATAAATTTTATAAAATCTGGAAAAATTTACAAAAATCTACAAAGTGGTAGAGAATAAGCACACCAAGTTTCAGCTTCTAACAGTTAAAATCAAATAAGTTACACCCTTCCCAAAATTGCTCAAAATGACTGAACAAGGTTTTGACTTTGAAGAATTTTGTACCAGTTTGACTTTTATGAACTTGAAAAGCTGATTTAATGACCTAATAAGCTAAGATAAGCTATATTAAAACTATTTTGGATGAAACTTTAACTTTTGAAAAGGATTTGTGGGTTTTGGACTTCAAAAATCACCACAGTGGACTGTGGTGATTATTGTTTTGTGATTTTGACTTTTGAAGGGTTTTGCACCAAAGTTCTTGTTCCCCTGAGCTATATTTCACCCAACAAACTATTACAAACCAATAAGTACTCAGAATAACAACCACAACACACCAAACAAAGCAGAACCAAACACCCTCTTAAAAACAGTTAAAGATGAGATTTCTATTTAAACAAGTATTGAACACAAACAGATTATCACAACTAGTCTATAAGCTATTATATGAATGTAATGAACTTAAATTAATAACTTAAACTGCTTTAAGAGTAAAAATAAAGAGTATGTAGCTTACAAAGCCTTCCAAGCTATTTAGTAGACACCAAGGACCAAACCAAACAAACCTATGCCCTCCCCTGAGGTTCCTAACCCACAGCCTTCCAATATGTACTGTGCTCCATGCTTATACAACCAATGATCACAATTTTTTATTTTTATTTTTATTTTTCTTATTTTCTTAGTTTTTAGTGAAAACTGAATTGTAGGAGTTCACATAAGCTTATAAAACTTGCATTATCTTATTTTTGAGCTTATAAGAGCTTCTGAGTACTTTGAACACAAATAACTTCACTTAATTGAAACTTGAAAATTTAAGATAAGACTTGAAAAAGTGAAATTGAAACTTGAACTTCAAATTGATCTTACATTAATAAAAAGGTTACATTACATTGAAAATAACTGAAATTACAAATTAACTAAGAAAAATTACACCCTTATTTTCTTATATATCGACCTAAAAATAATCCCATATGCCTTCCACACAGCTTCATTTTGAAAATTAAGAGCCCCGCATGCTTTGCCTTTGACCTCTGACCAAATCCCAGCCGTTTAATCATATCAAAATCAATCCAAGCTCTTGATTCGGTTTTGGCGCCAATTTTTATACGGGACCAAATTGGGTGGTATTGGTGAGGGTTTTGGGGAAAACATTAATGATGGTGGAGTTGGTGGGTGAGGGAATTTATTGTGGGGGGTTTAGTTGGTGAAAAAGGCGAGGGGGGGGGGAAATTTCTCCCTGGTTTTCTGGGATGGTGTTGGGGGGAAGGAGATGGTCGGGGTGTGGGGTTTGACCTGGGTCAACGCCCAGGTTTATTTAAAACCAAGGTGGGCTTTGACTGGGCTTGGGAGGGCAGCTGGGCTAGGGAATGGATTGGGTTGGTTTTTGGGTTTAACAAATAAAAAGGGTCCGGATGGTGCAATGGTTATCAAGGACCAAATTTGCAAACTTTTCAAAACCTAAGGACTGAAATTGCCAAACTCCCAAAGTTCTCCAAAGTGTCATTTTTTTCACATGCCAATAATTCAAGGATCAATTTTGCCTTTTTCCATATTTTTTCAAAATTTCAAAACATCCCAGGGACTATTTTTGCCAACTTTGGATTTTCAGGGACTAATTATGTAATTTATGAAAACTTGCAACCCAAATATGATATTTTGACTTAATTTGACTTTTAAGACCTTGGGTTGACTTTTCCTTAAAAATAAATGCATAGGGACTAAAATTGACAAGTTTTGAAACTTGGGGGACTGAAACTGCCAATACTGCAAACTTTGTACGTTTTTTTTCTTTGTTTTTGCACATTTTGCTTTTAAAACACATAAAACACAATCCCTGGGATAATTTAAGTATTTTGATATCTTTTTGATTGTTTTTGTGCGTTTTGGCAGTTTAAATATATCGAAAACGATGAGTGTTTGAGCACTCATCAATCCCCCACACTGAACTATTGCTAGTCCCTAGCAATCTTTTTAGAAAACTTGATGGATTTTAAACTCTTTACCAAGAGCCATCACTTCTGGAGTAGCCAGGTGTAAGAACTGTGGCACACCTGATAACCGTGTGATTTTGAGCAAACCACCAGCTTTCAACGGATTTGTTAAGTCTTTACCAGGAGCCGTTTGCTCCTGGACTAGCCAGCATCTTGATGGACCTAGTCGACATCTTGGTGAGCTGATTACCAATTATGGATTTTCCACGGCCTTTACCACAAGCCATAATCTTGCGGGCTAGCCAACTCATTTGTTTTCGGGGAGTTGATGACCCACACAATTTTGGGCAAATTGCCAGCCGTCAACGGATTTGATTTATCTTTACCAAGAGCCGTTTGCTCCTGGATTAGCCAATCCCTTTTGTCGCTTAGACGAGGCGGACTGATTACCCTAAAAATTTTGAAATAAAGTGAAAAATTTTTGAAAATTTTGGCCAAAACGGGGGGTACTTGAAGGATATTTTGCTAAAATTCAATAGAATTTCCCCCCCACACTTAGAAATGAATATTGTCCTCAATATTCCAAGTCCCGGCTATTATGCCGAAGCTAGGAACGTAAAAAGCCAAGATTCGAATCTAACTGCGGAAATACCAATTTCACTTTATTTCTATATATACAATTTTTTTTTTTTTTTTTTTTTTTTTTTAACTTATATACATATATACATTTTTTCAAACAGCGGGAGGTTGGCCATTCCCCCACACTTAGTGGTAGAAAATAGAAAGAATCAGAGATACGGGTGAAAACCCGTATTGTTGCTAATTTTTGGTCATCGAGTCGTTAGCTTGACTCTATCCCCGAATTCAATTGTCCTTGGGGAAAGTTTGGAGATCCGGGACGACCATGGATGGTACGTCCTCTCCAAAGTAGTGCTTTAACCGATGCCCATTCACTTTGAAATTTGGACCGTCACTTTGAGATAATTCGACGGTACCATAAGGATAGACTTTTGCGATAGTGAATGGACCAGTCCATCGGGTTTTGAGCTTTCCCGAGAAGATCTTGAGTCTAGAATTGAAAAGAAGGACTCGATCACCAACGTTGAAAACGCGGTTTTTGATTTTTGAGTCATGAATCTTCTTTGTCTTTTCTTTATAGATCAAAGAGTTCTCGTAAGCCTGATCACGCAGTTCGTTTAATTCATTTAGTTGAACTTTTCTATGATCACCCGCCGTTTTGAGGTCGAAATTGGCATGCTTGAGAGCCCAATAGGCTTTGTGTTCAAGCTCGATCGGAAGATGGCACGCTTTCCCGTACACAAGTTTATAAGGCGTACACCCAATGGGTGTTTTGTAAGCCGTACGGAAAGCCCAAAGTGCATCATCTAATTTGTCCGACCATGATGCACGATTTTCACCTACAGTTCTCTCCAATATTCTTTTAATGCCCCGATTGGACACTTCGACTTGTCCACTTGTTTGAGGGTGGTACGCAGTGGAAAGACGGTGAGTCACACCGTATTTTTGCATGACTTTGTCAAATTTGTCATTACAGAAGTGCGTACCACGATCACTAATAATAGCACGTGGAGTTCCGAATCGGGCAAAAAGAGCTTTTAAAAATTTCACCACTACTCGGGCATCATTTGTGGGTAAGGCTTTTGCCTCAACCCATTTTGACAAGTAGTCAACTGCCACGAGTATGTATTTGTTGCCGTGAGAAGATGGAAATGGCCCCATAAAGTCGATGCCCCAGATATCAAAGATTTCACAAACTTGAATTGCATTCTGAGGCATTTCATTTCTTTGCGAAATATTCCCGTGGCGCTGACAAGCGTCACAGGACTTGACCAATTCTTGGGCATCCTTGTAGATCGAGGGCCAATAAAAGCCGGAATCAAACACCTTTTTGGCGGTGTAGTTGGGATTGTGGTGGCCCCCCGTGGGACCAGCATGGCAAGTCTTTAAGATTTCAGCGGCTTCCTGACCATACACACACCGCCGGATGACTTGATCCGCGCATATCTTGAACAAATAGGGGTCGTCCCAAAAGTAATGTTTTACGTCTTTGAAAAATTTATTTTTTTGTTGGGACGACATCCCTTTCACAATGAAATTACCCGCCAGATAGTTTGCAAAATCGGCAAACCATGGGGTAATCGAGTCTCCACGAAATGAAACCGCATTGAGGGTTTTGAGAGGAAACGTTTCATTTATTTCCTTTTTCTCGAAATCATTTTGGTGAGGGTTTTCAAGACGGGAGAGATGATCAGCAGCTAGGTTCTCAGCTCCTTTTTTATCACGAATAATGATATCAAATTCCTGAAGGAGGAGAACCCATCGAAGGAGTCTCGGCTTTGCATCCTGTTTTGCAAATAGATATTTCAAAGCCGAATGATCCGTATACACTATGCTTTTAGTCAGAATCAGGTATGGCCGGAATTTTTCAAAAGCATACACCACAGCCAATAATTCTTTTTCAGTGGTGGTGTAATGGCTTTGTGCCTCGGTCATAGTCTTGCTGGCATAGTGTATAGGCTGAAAATGTTTTGTTTTGCGTTGCCCCAAGACTGCCCCTATAGCATAATCACTAGCATCACACATGAGCTCGAAGGGCAAGTCCCAATCGGGGGCAACAAGAATCGGTGCCTCGGTAAGCCTTTTCTTTAATGTTTCAAAGGCTTCGATGCACTCAGGGGAGAAGATAAAAGGAGCATCCTTCTTGAGGAGATGGGTCATGGGCCGGGCAATTTTTGAAAAATCTTGAATAAACCTACGATAGAAACCGGCGTGACCCAAAAAGCTCCTAACACCTTTCACGGTTGTGGGATGAGGCAATTTTGCAATGACGTCCACTTTGGCACGATCAACCTCAATCCCGTTTTTTGAAATTTTATGGCCGAGGACAATGCCCTCTTTGACCATAAAGTGACTCTTCTCCCAATTTAGACATAACTTTGTGTCTTCACAACGTTTTAGCATGCTGTCTAAATGGGAGAGACATGTTTTAAACGAATCCCCAATGACCGAAAAATCGTCCATAAAGACCTCCATAGTTTTTCCGATCATGTCGGAAAAAATGGCCATCATACATCTTTGAAACGTGCCCGGAGCATTACATAAGCCAAATGGCATACGTTTATATGCGAAGGTTCCATAGGGGCACGTAAAAGTGGTCTTTTCTTGGTCTTGCGGGTCAATGGGAATCTGAAAGTAACCCGAGAAACCATCAAGGAAGCAATAATACTCATTCCCCGCTAATCTCTCGAGCATCTGATCCATAAAAGGCAGAGGAAAATGATCTTTACGGGTAGCGTCATTTAGCTTACGATAATCAATACAGACGCGCCACCCCGTAACCAAACGAGTGGGAATTAACTCATTTTCCTCATTTGTGACAACGGTAATGCCACCCTTTTTTGGAACACAATGGATTGGGCTGACCCAAGGACTGTCTGAGATAGGGTAAATCAATCCGGCATCAAGAAGTTTTAAAACCTCTTGTTTGATAACCTCGTGAATTTTTGGATTCACCCTTCTTTGTTGTTGGACTGCAGGTTTGAAGTCGTCCTCCATTAAAATTTTATGAGTACAGAATTCAGGGTCAATACCCTTTATGTCGGAGAGACGCCAAGCAATTGCTTGTTTATGAGACTTCAAAACCTTTATGAGAGCAGCCTTTTCCTCATCACTTAAGTCTTTGGCAATTATGACGGGTAATTTATCATCACCCTCCAGAAATGCGTATTCAAGATGAGGCGGCAAGTCCTTAAGTTCAACCTCAGGGAAGTCATCAGTTTTCTCAACATTTTTGACCTCCTCTTTATGAAGTTGTTGTGGTAGAACAGGAAGAGGAGAGGGATCTTCGTTTAACAATTTTTCAAGCATGAGAATATCCCTCTCGAGGTCGATCTCTTGGTTATCAACTCCATCGGGAATTAAATCACTTTTGAGAAACGCCTCCATTTCTTCTAAGATGAAGTCACTTCCCTCAAACGGAGTGAGGGAAGGAGAAGAATTGGCTATGATGGGGTGAGAAGACTGAGTGAGGTTTTCACTCGAAGAATCATCAATGAAACCTAAAATCTCTTGAGCATACTCCTCAGCAGCAACATCGATGACATCAATTTGATTCACCGACTCACAATCATAATTGGAGGAGTATCTCGAAGTTTGATTTAGGTTGAAGGTTATGGCTTCCGTTCCAACACGTAATGTGATCTCATGCTCAAATACATCGATAAGAGCTCGCCCAGTTCTAAGAAATCCCCGCCCAAGAATGAGAGGGACCCTAGAATCGGCATCAAAGTCAACAATCACAAAATCTGCTGGAAAATGGAACTTTCCCACTTTAACGAATACGTCCTCGGCAATGCCAATGGGACGAGAAATCGAGCGATCGGCAAGCTCTAAAGTCATGCACGTGGGAGTGAGTTCTGGGAGAGATAGTTTCTTCCATACAGAATATGGCATCAAGTTGATGCTAGCACCTAGATCGGTCAGGGCGAAGCAATCAACCATACCCGGGAAAGTACAAGGAATGAGAAATTTCCCGGGATCTCCAAGCTTTTCAGGAAGCTTTTTCAAAAGAACCGCAGAGCAGTTCTCATTCAGAGGAGTTCTTGCCATCTCGAATAACTTTTCTTTATTACTCAACAGATTTTTGATTGTCGATGCAAACTTGGGCATTAAGAGAATAGCATCCGCGAAGCTGATATCAAAGTGCAAATCTTGGAAGATTTGGAAAAATTTATCCATTTGGTGATTAGCTTTTTCGCGGAGCTTTTGTTCACTGAGACGTGAAGGATATGGAATAGAAGTTTTGGATTTCGGGTTGTCCACTGGAGTTTCTGGTGGTTCAAAGACAACTCCAGGCTTACATCTGGTTTCAGGATTATCCTGAGGTTGGACGTGTGCTGTACTCCGTGTGCTAGGAATTTGCACCTTGTCCTTTGTTACCTCAGGCTCACGATTCACTACCTTAGGAGGAGAGGAAGAAAAGGTAGTAGGAATCGCGGGCTCATCATATGAAGCACCACTTCGTGTTGTGATCGCCTTAGCATCGCCCCTCGGGTTAGCGATCGTGTTGCTCGGTAAAGTAGTACCTGAGCCCGAGGGTCGATCATTTAAAGACTTCTTAATGTCAGAAATCTGGCTGACCAGCAACTTGTTCAACTCTTCTTGGGACTTCATAAATTGCTTCAACAATTCATCAGATGAAGACCCGGTTGGAACAATGGCTTGATTCGGATTAGGAATATTTGGGGCTCGATTGTTCGGGTTGGGGCCATGATTGAAATTTCCTTGATTTTGTTGATGGAAATTCCCTTGATTCTGGTGATTGTTTCCATGAAAGTTCCCGGGGTTGAAATTACCCTGACCTTGGTTCCGGTTAAAGTTTCCTTGGTGTTGAAAACCTTGATTTTGAAAACTTTGGTTTTGATTTTGAAAACCGTGACCCTGATTGAAATTATTTTGGTTTTGATAACCTTGGTTAACTCTGTTTTGGTTTTGGCCACGGTTTTGAACATTTTGGTTTTGATTAAAACCGGGAGGTCCAGGATAATGGTGAGGACGATAGTTCGGGTCAATAGGAGGACGGTATTGATTTCCCCCTTGATTTTGGGACCCGACAACAGCATTAGCTTCATATGGAGTACCATCAGTAGCTGTGCAATTGTAGTAGGCATGCGGCCCACCACAAGTCACACAGACTTCCACTTTTTTAACCTCAGCATGGGGAGGATGTTGTGGAAATGAGACTTTCTTTGTTTGGGCGAGAACCAAAGCTTGGATCGCTTCAGTGAGCTTGTCAAGCTTAGCATCCGTGCTAGATTGACCCATAGAAGATGAAGTAGAAGGACCCGCATTAATTTGGGAGACAATCGGTTTGCTTCTTGTGGAGCGGACCTTAGACTTGTTTTCTATGATTTGCAAAGCTTCTTTTGTGGTTCTACTCAAAAAATTTCCTCCCGCGGAGGCGTTGAGAGAATCCTGATCAGCTTGGCTCACGCCATTGTAAAACGTATCGAGTTGCATCAACTCAGAGAAACCATGATGTGGACACTTGCGAAGTAATTCTTTGAAACGATCCCACGCTTCACCAAAAGATTCATCGTATTTTTGAGTGAACTTGGTGATTTCGTTCTTAAGACTCGTGGTCTTGGAAGGTGGGAAGAATTCATTCACAAACTTTTTGACAAGATCTTCCCAAGTCTCAATAGATCGTGGAGGTTGTTTTTCAAGCCAAATCCGGGCTTGTCCCTCCAATGAGAATGGGAAGAGAAGGAGTTTGATTGCTTCACACGGGACATTTTTGTACTTGATGGTTGATGTGATTTTGTTGAACCATCGAATATGAGCATGAGGATCGTCCCGCTCAAAACCATAGAATTGGCTTGAGGTTACAAGATTGAGTAACCCGGTTTTGAGCTCAAAATTATCAGCCACAATGGCTGGGACAACAATGGCATCTCCGTAACCCTCGATGGGTGCTTGGAGAAGTTCACACATGGGACGGTCTTCCGCCATGGTGACAGTGGGTGTGGCAACAGTACGGATCTCAGATCCGACTGTTGGTGCTGAACGTCGTCGAGGTCTTCTAGGTTTCCGAACAAGCTCACGTAATGGGCTCGTGGACCTTGAAGAACGAGTGCGCATGCACTAAAAACCAATCAAAACAAAAATCGAGGCAAAACAACAGTGAACTTAAACCAATAATCGCAAGCAAGTGGCTTCTTTAAGAAAGGTACACCACTCACAAGGATACAAAGGCAAGTTTTAATCTTTCTGATTGGGGACTTATTATGTTCACACCACCAGTTGGTAGGTGTTCTGTCTTGGTTTGCGACAGTTTATTTTTATGTAGAGTTATTATAAACAAGAAAGAGACGGATGTTTTTGTATTTTGTGAATGGGTTTAAAAACTTTTGGGAAATATTTTTGGTATCGTTTCGTTTACCAAAATCGTTTTTCTTTAAGAATCACCTTAAAAGAAAACCGAATCAGAAAACGTTACGATTTGTTTTGTTGTTTTTAATTTTTTTTTTTTGTGTTTTAACACTTTAGGAAAAGTGTTAATGACTTTTTTTGAATTTTGATTATGAAAATATACACAAGTGATGGTATTTGTACAGCGAAAGATGTGAGATAATACTAATCTCAAATAACGCTAAAGATACGCGCACACTTCCCCGGCAGCGGCGCCATAAATTGATTGATTCTAAACCACCTTACTTAAATTAACCAAAGAATGGTCAACTAAGTCAAACAGTCTATATCAATGCTCCGGGTAATATAATGTATCACCGGGTCGTGAAATCCCGTTGAAGTGTGAAATGTGACTTTAGCGTATTAGGGATCGGGTAATTATTCACAGGAAAGGGTTATGATCAAAATTATTTGGAAATTATTAATAAAAATAGCTTAGGAAAGCTATGTGATGGATTACTGAGATTTGGATTACGAGGATTTGAGCTTAAACCAAAAATTATACGTTTTAATTAAAAACGTATACTGATGAATCGTACAAAAAGTACAACTGAAGAACTGAGAGGGGTAAAAATGTAGATTTGATATTTTTACAATCCTATGAATTAAAGAAAATTTAAAGAAAAATAAAAAGTATTTTTATACTATTTAATTATTTAATATTAATTATTTTACTAATTATCTATTTAATACTAATTTAATTAATTAAAATTATTAGGAATACTAAAAAGGTTTAGAAAATTAAGAAAAATTTTATAAATCTAATTAACCATCATGGGAATCCTAAAAAATTATAAAAAGTTAATTCTAAGTATTTTTAAGCTAATTAAATAATTATTACTCTATTTATTAATTAATATCTAATTAAACTATTTAAATTATGAATACTATTAAATGAACAGTAAAAATTCTAGAAAAATTTATAAAATTATTTTAACTAAAATAAAAGCTATAAAAATTATAAAAACTTGGTTATACTATTTAAAAACTAATTATGCTATTTAATTGATTAATATTAATTAAAACTAAATTAAATTAAAATTAATTAGTAATACCACTAAAAGACAAAATAAAAATCTGGAAAAATTTGTAAAATTACTTTAACCTAAATTGTAATTTCTAAAAATATAAAAGTGATATATTATTTAGAAATTAAATAAAAAGAAGAATAAATAGATAAATCCTATTAAATAGAAGCTATCACTATTCTTAAAAGTTGTTTTTTTGGTTTTTTTCTTTTTCTAAACTAATTATAGGATAAAAATAAGCACTTTTAATTAAGACACTTTTTCTACACCCCTGGAAATAAGCACTTGGAGTGCTTATTCACCTCACAGTTGACTTTTGTTGACTGTGATGGTTAATAAGCTCAAAATGGAAATGTGGGGGTCCACAATGGTAATTCTTGGTTTCTCTGAGTCTAAGGAATACAAATAATCAAGGATCAAGCAACAATCAGGCCTGAATAAGCCAAAAAGCAACAAATAAGCACTTTGCTTATTTGTTGACTGAGCAGTTGAGGGACAAACTTTATGGGCCAAACTAGGTAGGGTCCACAGATATTGGGGTCAAACAAAAGGTCAACCCTGATTCCTGGGTAGGAGGGGGGTTGAAAGATGCAAGGTCAAGGCTATGGGACCCACTGGGTCAGTCACAAACCACCAACGAAGTGGGGTGGGTTGCTGAGGTAACTGAGAGCAGGGCAAATAGGTTGCCCTGCAGGTCACTTTGAGACCTGTTTTAACCCACCAAATAAATTTTATAAAATCTGGAAAAATTTACAAAAATCTACAAAGTGGTAGAGAATAAGCACACCAAGTTTCAGCTTCTAAAAGTTAAAATCAAATAAGTTACACCCTTCCCAAAATTGCTCAAAATGACTGAACAAGGTTTTGACTTTGAAGAATTTTGTACCAGTTTGACTTTTATGAACTTGAAAAGCTGATTTAATGACCTAATAAGCTAAGATAAGCTATATTAAAACTATTTTGGATGAAACTTTAACTTTTGAAAAGGATTTGTGGGTTTTGGACTTCAAAAATCACCACAGTGGACTGTGGTGATTATTGTTTTGTGATTTTGACTTTTGAAGGGTTTTGCACCAAAGTTCTTGTCCCCCTGAGCTATATTTCACCCAACAAACTATTACAAACCAATAAGTACTCAGAATAACAACCACAACACACCAAACAAAGCAGAACCAAACACCCTCTTAAAAACAGTTAAAGATGAGATTTCTATTTAAACAAGTATTGAACACAAACAGATTATCACAACTAGTCTATAAGCTATTATATGAATGTAATGAACTTAAATTAATAACTTAAACTGCTTTAAGAGTAAAAATAAAGAGTATGTAGCTTACAAAGCCTTCCAAGCTATTTAGTAGACACCAAGGACCAAACCAAACAAACCTATGCCCTCCCCTGAGGTTCCTAACCCACAGCCTTCCAATATGTACTGTGCTCCATGCTTATACAACCAATGATCACAATTTTTTATTTTTATTTTTATTTTTCTTATTTTCTTAGTTTTTAGTGAAAACTGAATTGTAGGAGTTCACATAAGCTTATAAAACTTGCATTATCTTATTTTTGAGCTTATAAGAGCTTCTGAGTACTTTGAACACAAATAACTTCACTTAATTGAAACTTGAAAATTTAAGATAAGACTTGAAAAAGTGAAATTGAAACTTGAACTTCAAATTGATCTTACATTAATAAAAAGGTTACATTACATTGAAAATAACTGAAATTACAAATTAACTAAGAAAAATTACACCCTTATTTTCTTATATATCGACCTAAAAATAATCCCATATGCCTTCCACACAGCTTCATTTTGAAAATTAAGAGCCCCGCATGCTTTGCCTTTGACCTCTGACCAAATCCCAGCCGTTTAATCATATCAAAATCAATCCAAGCTCTTGATTCGGTTTTGGCGCCAATTTTTATACGGGACCAAATTGGGTGGTATTGGTGAGGGTTTTGGGGAAAACATTAATGATGGTGGAGTTGGTGGGTGAGGGAATTTATTGTGGGGGGTTTAGTTGGTGAAAAAGGCGAGGGGGGGGGGGAAATTTCTCCCTGGTTTTCTGGGATGGTGTTGGGGGGAAGGAGATGGTCGGGGTGTGGGGTTTGACCTGGGTCAACGCCCAGGTTTATTTAAAACCAAGGTGGGCTTTGACTGGGCTTGGGAGGGCAGCTGGGCTAGGGAATGGATTGGGTTGGTTTTTGGGTTTAACAAATAAAAAGGGTCCGGATGGTGCAATGGTTATCAAGGACCAAATTTGCAAACTTTTCAAAACCTAAGGACTGAAATTGCCAAACTCCCAAAGTTCTCCAAAGTGTCATTTTTTTCACATGCCAATAATTCAAGGATCAATTTTGCCTTTTTCCATATTTTTTCAAAATTTCAAAACATCCCAGGGACTATTTTTGCCAACTTTGGATTTTCAGGGACTAATTATGTAATTTATGAAAACTTGCAACCCAAATATGATATTTTGACTTAATTTGACTTTTAAGACCTTGGGTTGACTTTTCCTTAAAAATAAATGCATAGGGACTAAAATTGACAAGTTTTGAAACTTGGGGGACTGAAACTGCCAATACTGCAAACTTTGTACGTTTTTTTTCTTTGTTTTTGCACATTTTGCTTTTAAAACACATAAAACACAATCCCTGGGATAATTTAAGTATTTTGATATCTTTTTGATTGTTTTTGTGCGTTTTGGCAGTTTAAATATATCGAAAACGATGAGTGTTTGAGCACTCATCAATCCCCCACACTGAACTATTGCTAGTCCCTAGCAATCTTTTTAGAAAACTTGATGGATTTTAAACTCTTTACCAAGAGCCATCACTTCTGGAGTAGCCAGGTGTAAGAACTGTGGCACACCTGATAACCGTGTGATTTTGAGCAAACCACCAGCTTTCAACGGATTTGTTAAGTCTTTACCAGGAGCCGTTTGCTCCTGGACTAGCCAGCATCTTGATGGACCTAGTCGACATCTTGGTGAGCTGATTACCAATTATGGATTTTCCACGGCCTTTACCACAAGCCATAATCTTGCGGGCTAGCCAACTCATTTGTTTTCGGGGAGTTGATGACCCACACAATTTTGGGCAAATTGCCAGCCGTCAACGGATTTGATTTATCTTTACCAAGAGCCGTTTGCTCCTGGATTAGCCAATCCCTTTTGTCGCTTAGACGAGGCGGACTGATTACCCTAAAAATTTTGAAATAAAGTGAAAAATTTTTGAAAATTTTGGCCAAAACGGGGGGTACTTGAAGGATATTTTGCTAAAATTCAATAGAATTTCCCCCCCACACTTAGAAATGAATATTGTCCTCAATATTCCAAGTCCCGGCTATTATGCCGAAGCTAGGAACGTAAAAAGCCAAGATTCGAATCTAACTGCGGAAATACCAATTTCACTTTATTTCTATATATACAATTTTTTTTTTTTTTTTTTTTTTTTTTTTTTTTTTTTTTTTTTTTAACTTATATACATATATACATTTTTTCAAACAGCGGGAGGTTGGCCATTCCCCCACACTTAGTGGTAGAAAATAGAAAGAATCAGAGATACGGGTGAAAACCCGTATTGTTGCTAATTTTTGGTCATAATGGGCTGTTAAGAATTTGAAGAAAATTATCACTCGGAATGCGTTTTCAGGGCTCTAGCTTCTTTGCTCCTGAACGAAAACGTCGTTCCGGACAACTTTCGTGTTTTAACTTTTTGGTGAATCGGACCAGAAGGGTGACTTTCAAAATGGCAGAATGCAAAACAGTAGGTATCGGCAGTTTCGGCGTTTTGGTTTTGCTAACTTTAAATAGTCATAACTTTTGACTCGGGTACTCGTTTTGGGTGATTCAAATTGCTATGTTTTCCTTGTTAAGTCCTCTACTACAATATGTAACTGTCTAATATCATTTATATAATGTTTTGGTCGTGGTTCTCCATAAAAATCACTAGTTTGCTTGTTTACTTGTCATAAGTTAACATATGTATACCAATACTTGTTTTATCCATTTTTAAACATCATGAACACAATAACAAGAACATATATAGCATGAAAGGAACACAAAGAGTATGAAAATGATAATTAAGCAAGGAGTATGTTAGGGTTTGCTTACAACTTGTGAAGAAACTAACTAGAACCATGATCAAAACCAAGAACCACTACTTAATCTTCCAAAACCTTTCCAACTATAGCCATGCTTCCATACCAAAAACCCTATCTTATAATCCTTTGATAAATACTAATCTAACATAAAAATAACCTTGAGTAAAAATCTTCACTAGGAACACTTGGAAAGTTGATGAGTTTTTGTGGTGATTTTATAGAGTTTTATGGTTGAAAGGTGTTAAGGATCAACTAGGAACTATGACTTGAACTTATGATGGATTGAATGAGCAAGATCAATGATCAAAATGGTGTATTTGGATGGTTTTGGGTCGTTGGTATTGAAGGAGAAAGGAAGAGAATGAGCTCTCTTTTATACTAAAAATGAGGAGGTTACAATGTTCACTTGTCAACCCTTGGTGAACAAGTTTGACACATGCATGCAATCTAAGCTTCCTAGCATGAGATCAAGCCACCTATGGACTGAATTCCCCCCCCCCCTAAGTCGGTTCATATGCTTGGGGAACAAGTGTGGACTTTTGATGATATTATCCAAGCTTATGGAGCTAGTTTTGACTCCGGGAAATGCTAACCGTAAATGCTTAAGTCACAAAACGTAAAACCGGATATCCTAAAAATATGAAACTTATAAATATGCTACAACTTATCAATATACTCCATAATAAAATATAAAATAAGTGGTAGGTTCTATTAGGGTGCTCAAACCCTGCTAAAACTGGAAACACGGGTCTAAAACGCGTAATACGTAAAACGTACGAAAGTTGCGTAAAATTGAGAAAAGTAAAATGTAACTTTTCTAATAGGATACTAATGACTTAAAATGACTTATAGTGTCTAGGATGGGCTCAGTCTAGTGTCGGTTGGTATTAAATGTCTTTTAGACATAAAACCGTAAGCCTAAAAATCAAGGAATGACTTATAAAATCAAGGAATAATTTTTGGTCAAAGGAGGAGGGAAAAATATGTTGACTTATTCTAATAAGTTGAAAACTCAAATCGTCTTAGAAATGCGGTGTAGGTATAGGCTAAGGTTACGGCTGAGTAAAAACGCTTAAAAACTGAAAATTCCAGTTTTTCACGGCCGAGGCTTATTTTGGTCATATTTTTCTCAGTCATGATTAATTCTCTAATTAATCATGAGAGTACTAAACATTTTTCTGATGCGGGGTCACTTAATGCGGTCGAGTTTCGTTGTGCGTAGAATTTTTAAATGACGTTTTACCCTAAAACGTGTAATTCCGTGTAATTCCTTAATAACTTTCACGAAAATGATCTGATGAGTGTCAAACATTTAATTTGCCATGGAAATGATTTATCACTCGAGGCCAAGAAACAAAAATCAAACTTCGGGAAAATTTCGGGAAAATGAATAGTAAAAGTGAATAGTAAAATTTTCCAGGAATAGTAATTAACCTGAAATTGCGAATTGTTACATCGTTGTGCACGTTCCTATCCCAAAGTTTTTTTTATTTGAATCACCCGTG
Organism: Artemisia argyi; assembly: GCA_030686995.1. Lineage (NCBI taxonomy): Eukaryota > Viridiplantae > Streptophyta > Magnoliopsida > Asterales > Asteraceae > Artemisia > Artemisia argyi. The sequence goes on from CM060687.1 coordinate 38,632,900, forward strand.
TAAATCCTTCGTACATTTTGTCCATTTCCAATGCATAAAACCAATGCTCTCGAGCAATCCTGGGGTCCATGTTTTTCTTCGTGCAATGCATATACATGTTGGATGTCATTAAACTCGGGTTTTCCTAGTATAAAATGTATATGCATTTAGTGAAGATTTGTATACAATCACGTGCACAATGTTCACCAATTTGCAAGTATTCGTCATGTGCATCGGGTGATGTGTCGTATGCCAATTTGCATATGGCCGATGTTCATTTCATGAGAAGACTAATAATTAAACGACCCAAATCCTCCGGTCATTGTTTAAAAAAAAGTATTCGGGCAGAGTTTCAATATTGTAATTGGTAATATCATTGACTATTCGTTTAAAAAGTTTTGAACTCATACAATACCTTCCTCTAAAATTTCTCTCCGGATATTTAGGTGGATTGTTTTCGTCACCAAATAATAGTCCAAAACTCGTTGTTCCGCAACCTCTCGTTCACGTGGTATGTTTGTCCTTGTGCGAGATCCGAACTCTCGGCTGGATGATTATACTCAAAGCTTGAAATTGTTTATAAGCTTGAAAAATCCGTGCATACTTACTTAGATCGTCTTGAAAGTAAATATCGTAATGAATATAGTTGGATCAATAACATTTTTTGAAAGTAATAAAAGAGAAGTATTGTTGATATGTGTATGTAAAAATTAGAAAATTTAAGGGGTATTTTTAGGATTTAAAAAAAATAATAAATTAAAAAAAATTCTCAACCAACGTGCCTTGGTGAGTTAACATCTTGATCAACATCGTTGGTTTGAGAAAGGAGGGGGGGGGGGGGGGGGTCTAACGCCGGTAAAACATGTACAACATCGGTATAGCGTTATTAGCGTCGGCTCTTGCGTTAACACACCTAGAGCTCTTAGAGTCGTACGGTCAAAACTATTTTTTGTAATATCTTACTAGTTTTTAACATGCTAAAATAAATATAAATACCTTACAAATAATATCTAATACACTCTTATAAAAAGATTTATTCGCTTGCAATAATAAAATATCGCAATATTTAGACATGTATCTAGAAGAACTGAAGAAGTCGTATAAACGTCTAATAATGGAAAGTTGACCCCTTTACACAAATTTGATAGCAAAAGGGTTCAAGCCGTAGGTAAAGTGGCAACCATAATTGCAACAGTTGACTCAAGTTCAAGGATTATATGGACCGCCAATTACATATTCTTGCTTTGGAATCGAGAGTGTGCTTGACGTTTTTGAAATGTGACTTCGGAGTAAACGAGTAAAAAAAAAAAAAAAAAAAGCTTGGGATTGCGAAGAATGTGAAATAGATACGTACAGTCACATATTATAAATTCATCGATTTGAATTAAATACATTTATAATCTTTTAAATGCAGTATACGATTAACACGGAGTTGATAATATTATAGTACGAGGTATGCAGAACCCGTGCTACGCACAGGCTTTTAATCTAATTATTAATCGCGCGTATTGTTTTTGTGTATTGTCGAGTGGATTTGTATTTTTAGTTTAGTATGTTGTATGAAACGTTTTTAATTTGTTGTTTAAAAATATAAAAATGGTTGATATTGTTTTGGTTTTTTTGTCTTTATATTATCTAAATAGGGTTGTCGTTATTAAATTTTCATACGCTTGATGTAATTTCCTTCGATTGTTTTGGCCTATTACGTAACCAAACAATAATTTTGCATTATATGGTTTTTGCATGGTGATACGAAGCACACCGGCTTTTTCTTATTTGTTATAGTGTAATTTGCGTTAATTATTTTTGTTATTAAGTTCGTAAGTTGTGATTGTATTACATCTGTTGTAAGTATGCCATTAGTTGTTTAGTAATTTTTGAATTTAATCTTTTTATAACATATTAGTATTTATTTATAAAGTTTATGATTAAAAACTAAAGTTAGTTTCATCTCATTTTATTGTACAATTAATTTAATTGAAAATTAACATTGAAGTCTAACTAATAATAATAAATTTTATCAATAAACTCAATTCGAAATAGCTAACCAAATGAATATTAATTAACACACTATTAATAATTCCTAAAACCTTATAGACTCTACTATTATGTTTTAAACTTAATTTTTTTAATTTACAAATGGGTTCGAGCAAAAATTATGTACTTTTCCTTTTATATTCATTATTCAAGATACATGCTTATATATACTAATCACGCTAAAAAGTATCATTTAACCATTTAAATGTTGCTTTACATATATGCTCGTGCACATTTTCTTGAATCAATTCGCACATTTGAGCTACATTAATAGAAAACACGCATAAATTACTTGTATATGAAAATGTATTAACATAATACATATATCTATATATATTGCATTAGGTTAAATTATCAATTATTCTTACAATCTTTTCAACTTCATCTCAATCAATAACCGACTTTTAATTCTTTACTAATTACTAAATATCATGTGATCAATTCCGACAAGCCTTGCACTTCCATCTCGATGTTGTATATACTTTACATTAAATGCACCGGTTTTGTTTTTCGATAAAAGTTTGAACTTTTGATTATGTTTAAAACTCAACTTTTTTATTTGATATTATAATTTACAAATGGCTTTAAGTTAAAATTATGTATTTTTTTTTCTTTCTATTCGTTACTCAATGTGATATTTTTAATATGTTGTATTTTGCTATTATGTCAAACTCATTTAATGGGCGTAAATATTGGTTTCTTACTAATGATTCTACATATAGGAAAAGAAAGCACTTTGCGATGTGCGGACCTTCTTCTTTTCAATAATAATTCAATTGCACACAATAAATTTATTCTAATATTTCTCAAAGAGTATGCGAAAGCAACTACTTACATAAACTAATCACGCTAAAAAGTATTATTTAACCATTTAAATGTTGCTTTACATACATGCTCGTGCACATTTTCTTGAATCAATTCGCACATGTGAGCTACATTAATAGAATACACACATAAATTACTTGTATATGAAAATGCATTAACATAATACATATATCTATATATATGCTTATCTATAACAATCACCTAAATATATATGAAACAAAGAAAATAGTTGGTATTCGAGTCTTTGGTTCCATTTATCTGAGCGTGCATTATCTTGTGTGAGTTTTATGGTACCTGCGTATGATAACTAAATTAAGAAAAAAAGAATGCCGAATTAATTACAAAGATCTAAAAGATATGTGAATCATCTCCAAAATGTTGCAAAAGAGAATTTACATACCGCTAGCAACAATCAAAGATCTAAAAGATGTGTGAATCTGTACATACTAAATGTGATTTTGGCCGGTTTATATAAGCATGAATTAGTAATATAATTAATTATTCTTGCAACCTTTCGCAACCCCTGCACTTCATCTAACCGACATTAATTCTATACTAAATGTCATGTGATCAATTCGGGCAACCATTGCATTTCATCCTCTTTCATGATTGTATAATTATTATGAGGCTGCATTGAATTTCGAGCATTAGCTATCTTGGACTATATGCAATGGGACTCCATCTTGAGTATCTTGATTACTCAAAATTAAAATGAATTCGACACAAAAAAATGAAGCCTAAGATTACCCCTTCCCACTAATTACGACACATTCTCACTTTCATGTCCTTACCAACATACCAAAACTCATCTTTTCATGAACAACAACATCAAATTTTATACATATTTGTAAAATCAAAATTAAAACAAATAATTTTTGAACTTCAATTAATACCATATAGTAACCATTGGTAAAGAGACCCTCAAATCCCTATCAAAAAGCATAGATTAAAATAAATTCTTAAAATATTAATTTTGTCTAGTTATACTTTCCATCAATTCAACTTTGATTTTGTATTATTTCTAATGTCATGTTGCAACCTCTTAAACTGCTTAAGTGGAAGAGAAAAAAAATAAAAGCAAGATTCAAGCCACCATTAATATTCATCAAAGCTTTGTCACACTAATTATAAACCTTGTTTACATATGATTCATTTTCTTGCATGCCTAATTTTTTGACTGTTCTTTCATAAATGTGGAGATATTATCCACTCCGTCTCCATCTTTCACTTTGTTTTGTTATCAACATCTTGATATTCCCCGTTAGCGTCACTAACCACTTATCAATACCTGCAAGAATAACATTAATAAACTACTCACCAACCCAAAAAGAAAAATAGGTTAGCAGATCTAACCCTCGGTTCCTTCTCATGCAACAACACATCCATTTGTCTTCCATAAACTTCAAAGCTAGACTATCAACCGACTTCACATGCAAGAAAGTTAGCCATTTGCTTACCTTTGCACGTATACCCCCTTGCGTTAATCAAGTCAATTTTTCTACATGAACCATTACACGTAACATTAATATGCATAGTACACTTTCATTGGACGGAGAAATTTTACATTAACCAACTAAATTCAATTCCATAGGTGAGAAGCTACACCAAAACGAACTTTATCACACTATAAGGAAAATATGGAAAAACTATTGACTGAAAAAAATGATCATGTCAATATCTATTTATCTAATTAGCAAGCTTGTTAATTAACTGATCTTGAGCCATAAAAACAGATGGGGTACATACCAAGGTTACGGTTATTGATGCCAATGAGTTCAATGCCATCAATTGCTAGCATGCGATCCATTTCATTCTCATAATGTGCATAGAAACAAAAAGTAAAGATCAAAAGAAAATTGGTTAGTTGGTGCTGCACTAAATTTACACACAAACAATAATAAAATAACAGCAAACATGTGATTCATACAAAATCATCAAACTACACACAAATTAAAGTTTCACACACACACACACACACACACACACATCATTAACAAAGACCAAATGATGTTATTTATAGTATTCAATGATGGTGGTTGAAGGGTTTGTACATTTATTCGAAGGCAAATGAAAGGAGCAAATGATTAAATGAAAATAAAGGCTAGCAACACTTCGTATGGTTTCAATCATTTACATTTGAAACACTAAATATAGCTCATATGTACTTACCACTTAAGCATGAACATTAAATAAAGGTACTTACGCATGAAGCCTCCGTATAATTATGAAACTCTATTTTCTGCATTAAATTCCGAGCACTAGGTAACTTGTACTTTATGCAATCTTAACTCCTCAACATTAAATTTTAGGACTCAATCTTATATTTTTATAGATTGTTGAAATTTATTTTCAAGAAATACACATTATGAACAAGCGCATTATGCAATGTATATATGTTAACAATAAAAAAGCTGAAAAAAGTTTAACATAGGAAAGAATTAAGTATTTTATAAACCACATTGCAAAATGAATTTGGACACTATTAGTAACTGATTTTTGGCTTTGTTCCTCCTACTCTAGACAAGACACGTTAAAAAGTGATGTTTTGTACCGAAAGTTACTACGACCATGTGTCGATTGCGACAACTTCGTTTTAGTTCAATCAACCTTCTCAGTTATTCATGAACTATGGATAGAGTGTATCAAAGGGATTGTGTCTTAACGGTATCTTATGTTGTGTGAGATGGTCTCCAATTAATTGGTTGTGGGTTCAAGTCCGATAAATCACATCATGCAACACTACACGTTAAATATAGAAAAAATATAGAGTAAACTACATTTTTGGTCCTTGTGGTTGTATCAAAATCTCACTTTTGGTCCAAAATTCAAAAAACGTTCAAAAACAGTCCAAAAGTCCACGTGGACTTCACTTTTGGTCCAAAATTCGCACCTAGTTAGTTTAGTCGTTGCACCCTTAGTCCTTTAACCAAACGCTCGTTAAGTCAGTTGCACCGTTAGTCCTTGTTCGTTAAGTCAGTTTGCACCGTTAGTCCTTTCAGTTAAAAAAATAATTTCTAATAAAAAAATTTCTTAAAAAATTCGAAAAAAATTATAAAAAAAAATTTTGACGAAAAAATTTTTTTCCAAAAAAAAAATCGAAAAAAAAATTTCTAATAAAAATTTTTCTTAAAAAATTCGAAAAATTTTATAAAACAAAAAATTTCTAATAAAAAAAAAATTCGAAAAAAAAATTTCTTAAAAAATTCGAAAAATTTTATAAAAATTCGAAAAATTTTATAAAAATTCGAAAAATTTTATAAAAAAAATTTCTTAAAAAATTCGAAAAATTTTATAAAAATTCGAAAAATTTTATAAAAAAAAAATTTCTTAAAAAATTCGAAAAATTTTATAAAAAATCGAAAAAAAAAATTTCTAATAAAAATTTTTCTTAAAAAATTCGAAAAATTTTATAAAAAAAAAATTTCTAATAAAAAAAAAAAAATTCGAAAACAAAATTTCTTAAAAAATTCGAAAAATTTTATAAAAATTCGAAAAATTTTATAAAAAATTCGAAAAATTTTATAAAAAAAATTTTATAAAAATTCGAAAAAATTCGAAAAATTTTATAAAAATTCGAAAAATTTTATAAAAATTCGAAAAATTTTATAAAAAAAATTCTTAAAAAATTCGAAAAATTTTATAAAAAAAAAATTTCTTAAAAAATTCGAAAAATTTTATAAAAAATCGAAAAAAAAATTCCTAATAAAAATTTTTCTCAAAAAAAAAATTTAGAATATGTATGTCAAAAAAAAAATTTAGAAATTTTTTCGAATTTTTTAAGAAAATTTTTTATTAGAAACTTGTTTTTCAATAAAATTTTCGAAAATAAATTTTCTTAAAAAATTCGAAAAATTTTATAAAAATTTTTTTTTTGACGAACTTTTTTTTTCCAAAAAAAAATTCTAATAAAATTTTTTCTTAAAAAATTCGAAAAATTTAATAAAAAAAAAAATTTTGACGAAATTTTTAGGAAAATTTTTTATATATATACATACACATTTTAATTTTTAGAAATTTTTAGAAATTTTTTTTTTTGGAAATTTTTAGAAATTTTTTATATATATTAGAATTTTTTTAATATATTAGAAATTTTTTTAGAAATTTTTAAAAGAAAATTTTTATTAGAATTTTTTTTTTTCGAATTTTTTTTTTTTGGATTTTTTTTCGAATTTTGGAAAAAAAAATTTCGTCAATTTTTTTTTTTTTTTTTTTTTTTAATTTTTTCGAATTTTTTAAGAAAAATTTTTATTAGAAATTTTTTTTCAAATTTTTTTTTTGGAAAAAAAAAATTTCGTAAAATTTTTTTTTTTAGAATTTTTTTCTAATTTTTCTAATTATTTTTTTTTTTTGGAAAAAAATTTTTTTTCGAATTTTTTCAATTTTTTAACCACAAGGACTAACGGTGTAAACATTGCTAACGACCAAACTAACTAGGGACTAACGGTGCAACGTACTTAACGACTAAACTAACTCGGTGCGAATTTTGGACCAAAAGTGAAGTCCACGTGGACTTTTGGACTGTTTTTGAACGTTTTTTGAATTTTGGACCAAAAGTGAGATTTTGATACAACCACAAGGACCAAAAATGTAGTTTACTCAAAAATATATATACACATGTATAGAAATGGGTTGATCTAACAGCTCAATAGGTTGAATCGGCTACCCTGTGAACCGGTAACATTTTTCATCATCTTTGTAATTTATTCAATCTAGGCTTTTGCTAGTTAATTTGATGTCATTGTCGTTAAGAAAAAGGTTGTAAATCGTTTCACTAGTTGTAATTTGCCTTGCAATAAACGTTATACACATGATAACAGTTTCTAGAAGGAACAAACTTAGAATTTAATCGAGTTAAGGATGTTTGTAGAATGGTGTCACGTCAACTTTGCACACGCCTAATCTAAAAACTACATTATAGGAGTGATTGCAACAAGAAAAATGATTTTGACTATGCTCCTTTTAACCAACACATGTTATGTTCTCCTAGTCTCAGAAACGAAAAATGATTTTTGACTATGCACCTTATAACCAACACATGTTATGTTCTAGTCTCAGAAACTTTCTCTATTAAGCTTTGCAAACTATATGAAGTAAGAGACACTGACAATGATTAGCATGTGCAAGTGAGGTAGCCGTAAAGGGTCATCATTTTGAAGGGCATCCAATTTAGTATATGTCCATTAATATTTATACATGTCTAAGTATATTTATACATATGTAACTTGAATTTTTAGAGCTATTTTTAAATATTATGTGAGGGGCATCCGATTTAGTATATGTCTATTAATACATATACATGCTTAAGTATATTATGTTTTAAATTTTCTATAATAGTTAAACTTTTAGTAATTTACGGGTCCTCATTCATAGTTTCGCACCGGGTCACTCAAATAAATGGTACGACCCTGGTAACAAATAACCGAAATAAATTGCGTATTTGCAATTAAGAACCATGTTCCAAACAGAAATATTAATACGATGTCTCTTAGTTGTTTTTTGTTCTAGCTTTTGCTAGTTTTATATAAAGCCGCCGTTCCAAAATAAAAAATAAAAAAATAAAAAATAAATAAATAAATAAGACATAAGTAATTGTTGATACAAACGTATCAAAAATGCATGTTTGAGGGTTAGATGTATGATCGTATCATATTTTTGCACGATGAAAATATCACACAACTTTTAGGTGCAAGTGCACCGTGCAACAATGGATGTTACTATTACATGTAGCTAGAAAGATTTATTTTTTTATTACTTTTATTATTTTTAATTCAGCAATTTACTAACAAACTCTTCTTAAAACTTTCAGAAACCTAAGTTCCTAGTGTTTAACTCAATTGAAATACACTTTATATCTTTTAGTCTCTGGTCCGCAAATGTCCATATCATATCATGTTGCTAATTCTATAATTGCATGTATTGTCACCTAAGAAATAAAATATGATATCGTTTGATTCATATAACCTGGCAATCTTTCCCAAACCTTCTAGAAGTTGGATAAATTTAGAAGGTACCACATAATTTTGCTTATTTCAACTTGTGTTATTAGCTTTGTCCATGTGGAAATTCGCTACATATATACTTCGTACCAAATAAATGCAACAGAAACTCATATAACCATGGGTGGTGACCAAACTATTTAAGCTGTTATTCTAGAAACGAACTGTGGCTTCTACATGAATTTATACTTCAATACATATGCTACATATAAAATCTGTAAACTAATAGGTTTTGCTAACAAGTGTACAACGGTCACTTGTTTAGCTATGCTTTAAAGAAAAAGTTTAAGGGTCCGTTTGGTTTATAGGTGGGTTTGGAATAAAATTTGGATTTGATTTAGGATTTGGATTTGATTTATGATTTGGAGAGAAAAAATATATTTATTAAATGCATTTTATAATAAAAAATATCATTTAAAAATTTATATAAAAATGTTATGTGAGAGTAGAAAATAGTGGGTCTCACAGGTTTTGCCAAAGATGTGGAATAAAATTTCATTCATTATATCATTTTTTTTATTAAATAAATAAACTAAACAATACATTATTGTCACATAAAACTTAAAACCTGTTTCAAAGTATCAACCAAACGCACCCTAATTAATTAGCGTTCATTTAATGTATTTTTCAAAAAAAAAAAAAAATAACAATAACAATAATAATAATAATAATAAACTTTTGTTTAATAACTACACTCGAACAAGAGCTGCTGGCAAAACTCAAATTAAATAAGTTATTGTTTAACTCAGTCGACGTATTTTTAAACTATCCACCTTTGTATTATATCCTTTTAGAATTCTTTTCGAAACAATCACGTTAACCCATTATAGTTTATCTCTTTGTTTATGTAGTTATGCCAATACATCATGTACATAAAGATACGTTATATTAAAATTCTTGCGAAAACATGATTTTTATTCTATTACTATAACGACATTTTCCTCCCATTCTTTCTAGAACATATACAATGAAAGGTCCCCAACTATATTCTACTTATCCAACTTATTCATTAGCTTTATCCATACGATATGATATTGTTTTTAAATCTTAGCTAAATTACCTGAAAGCTACAAGATTGAAAATGATTGGTTGCTTATGTAGCTTGTGTAACATATAACATAATAATGGTTGTTTACTTGCAAAGCATGATAGTTGGAATACTGAATTTAGGAGTATCTAGGATATATATTTTCTCACCTCTCTTTTCTCATCTATGTGCTTGTAACTTATTTTGTGATATGATAAAAATAGTGATAACACTATGCTAAGATCGAAAGGTATGTGTAAGAAAAAAAAAAGTGCAGCGTAATTCACGTGTTCAACAATGATCGGAGTGTATGTGACGTTCATGATAGTCATCTTAGTCACTTTCCGAGTTTAGATGTTCATGATAGTCATCTTAGTCACTTTCCGAGTTTAGATAGCCGCATCTGAATACAACCTCAACTAATGTGTTAAATTTTATGTTTGGGCTAAAAAAAAACATGTAGAAAGAAAAAACAATCATCTTGATTCATTATTGGTATTTTGGTCACTTCGTAAAGACACTTATCATATCATTAGACTTGATATGTTTTGGATTTTTATAAAAATGGTACAACGACTATTCTTCTTAGATATGTTGTAGTCCCTAGCATTTACTGTATGTTATATCGAGGGCCGGAACTTCATGGGGCCTAGGAGGGGTTGCGTCCCCCAAAAGTTTGAGTCATTAGTTATCAGTTATGCATATGTATCTTACTTAAAAGGAAAATTTAGTAAAGCAACAAAACATATATAAAAAATAAAGTGCACTAGCTATATGAGCAGAAAACTTAAAAATAAAAAATAATAATAAAAAAAAGAAGTACAACTTTATGTGAATTTAACTATTGAAGTTTAACATGTGTAATCTTTAAAACTTTGTAAATTATAAACTATAAAGGTTCGAAGTGTTCAACTACATGAGAATTTTAAAGTGCCAATACCTCCTTTAAACTAGTTCTATTATCTATATGACGCTCTACTGGTATTTTTATTACGTTGGGTAATGCGTTGAGCAATTAATTTACAGTTCTCAGATAAGCTACTTTTACATCGAATCAGTTTTAGCATTTCAATCAAAACATTCAAGTTTTGTCACTAGTTATATCATAACGAGACTCAAATAAATAAGTATTTTATAAAACTCATCTAATAATTTCTATGCATGAAATGTCCTGTTAGATTCTATGATAATAAGACCTATAAACTAACTCGTTATATTAGATGTTTTTAAAAAGCTTCTTTGAAAATGTCTTAAAAACCTAGTGTTGCCGGGGTATTAACAATAATAATATCAGTGTTTTGAAACCCGGGTCTACCCGGCCGGGTTAACCGGTTCGACCGGTTCCGGTTTAAAAAAAGGGTTAAAGAAACCCGGGTTAACTGGTTAGACCTGCCGGGTTTTGAGTGACCCGGGTCAACCCGGCCGGGTTTCATTTTTTCAAAATTTTTTAATAAAAACCCGGGTTGACCCGATGGTCGAACCGGTTGATCCGGAGGTCGAACCGGTTGACCTGGTCAAAAAAATAAAAAAATAATAAATTGAAAACCGGATTGACCCGGCGGTCCAACCGATCAAACCAGTTGACCCGGTGACTCGACCGGGTCGACTTCGAACCCGATTTTCAAAACATTGAATAATATACGTGATAATATAACGTTATAACCATCGATTATAAACCATTACCTGAATTTTAGGAAAACGTTCTAGAAGACTAGAACTTACACTATGACAAGGAAGAAATAATACAGTGGGTCCCGTTAAACACTACTATTATTCTCAACTTGGCTTTTTAGTTTTATCTAGGGTTTTGGCTTTTTAGTTTTATCTAGGGTTTTTCTAATGTGTGCCCTGGGGGCACACGTTAAGAACACCAAAAGGACAATGAGACCCACGAAAAAGTACATCCGGACCCACACCTTTTATCTGAAAAGTGTACTTTTCTGTGGGTCCGGATGTACTTTTTCGTGGGTCCCATTGTCCTTTTGGTGTTCTTAACGTGTGCCCCCAGAGCACACATTAGAAAAACCCTTTTATGTATACAGGTCACATACTTTGTTGTCCCCAAAATAATTTTATCCTATAAAATAAAATATACTCAAATCACATATCTTGTTTGTATTACAGGCACACTACAATACAAAGTAACTAGTGTTTTCTCATCACGAGATGATTGCCTTTTAGTGATTATACTTTTATGAAATAATCAAATTTATAAATGTAACTAATTTTTTCCGTTTTTAATTTTTATGTAGCGAATAAATTTTATAAATACCAATGGTTTAAATAATCAAATTTATAAATGTAACTTATTAAGACTTGTTATATACTCATGTAGTCATGTTTCTAGTTTAAAGCATTTTCGAAAATGAACAGGAAAGTAAACTAACATTTAATAGTTAGGTGTGACAAAAATCTATACGAGGTCTTCTTATTAAATCTATACGGGGCCTTCTTAATTTGGACAAGTCCTAACATTTAATACTTAGGTTAGAGATTTTTTTTAGGTTTTTATTAGTTGAAATAAGAATCATAAGGTCATTTATTTATTTATTTATTTTTTAATCTAATGCTAGTTTTGAAGATCGATCTTTTTGGCTTCTACTAGTTAAAATAATAAGAATATTAATGACAGTTTAATGTATTTTGGGGACACATTTTTTTTTTTTTTTTTTAGAATTGCAACTTTTATTAAAATCAACTAGCAAGAAGCTAGATCGAAATTACAAAAAAATCAAATAGGGGTGTTGCAACCAACTGTCCCAGCTAAAAATACGATTACATCTAGAGTGGCACCAAGTTTTAAGATAATATCAAGTTTTATAAAATAGCATGTTTAAATATGTAGATAGGCTGATAAGGGGTGAATATATTTATACTAGATCCAATGTCCGTCCGTTAAACGGGCTAGTTGTAAATAATTAAATAAAACTAATATGTAAATATTCTCAAGTTGTTAATTAGTTTATTGAAAACACAAGAACCAAACTTCAGCGGTTAAAAATATTACTATGAAAACAACGTATCAGGTGTACTAAAAGCTAACACTAAACTATTTCAAAACAAACATGAATACAATATAAGAAAAGGATTTTGCTACATCCACATAGAATCCCAACAAAAAACTCTCACTCGCTGACGTGTAATCGGATGATTGGTTTTTAGTGGGTTCCACATCCCACTAAAAACCAATCACCCGCTGACACGTCACCGAGTGAGAGTTTTTTGTAAGAATTTTATATGGATGTAGCATACCTCATAAGAAAATGCTTCGCAAAAACCTATGAATCAATAGCTTTGGTTGTTTCTGAAACATCCCTCTTCCATTTTGAAAAGTTAAATTGTGGCCCTCAAATTGTGAATATTATTTGATTCTGATTTTATTGATGTTATCTTCACTGAAATGTTAAAATAATAATAATAATAATAATAATAATAATAATAATAATAATAATAATAATAATAATAATAATAATATCTGACATTATTCTAAAAATGAAACGTAGGAAAAAAAAAAATAGTTAATAAGATAATTAAATAAATATGCCAAGTGCAATTATTTTATACTCCGTAGTTTACATGTTATCAAATTTGTGATGTAAACCTCTAGTATATAATAGGGGCAATTCCATATATACCTAACTTAAACCCCATAATTCCATATTTCCCCAACACATGCTTTAAAAGCATTATACATGTGCACTAAAAACTTGTGTTTTGGGTAAATATGAAATTTTGATATTTAGATTGGGTAAATATAGAATTATCCCTATATAATATTGTATATCTAACTAACATAATGTATAAAGTACTACTATAATCAAGTTTTGTTCGGGAGTAAGCAGCCACGCATGGATCTTCTTTTTGATGATATTGTTCGTTTATCTTTTTTTTGGTGTTCAAATCGTTGTAACATTAACTTGGATTGGAACTCTTTGATGAAAATTCCTAGTTCCGTAGCTTTGTAACTCTTTCTAGCACCTTGCTAGCTTAATAATATCGCCGTTAAAAAAAAAGCCTTACAAGTTTAGAAGCTTAAAGTACAAGTGATTCAAACACAATTAGACAATTAATACCATAAATGAAATATAATTAGACATTTACAAGTTTAGAAGCTTAAAGTACACACCACTTTGTTTTTGCCATTAAAATTTAAAATTAATGACTTAAAATTGAAAATTAATGACTTAAAATTGATCATTATGATATTAAATACAATTAATTAAATAGTCAATAAATACAATTAATACACTTATTAAAACACCCCTTACATAAGAAATACAAATTATCAAGCATATTGTACAACCAACTTAAACACAATTCCTGCATTAAATGTTACTAATACAAATAATAAAGCATATTATACAAATTTTTAAGCCCAAACGGGTAATGGGCCAAATGGGCTCGAGCCCGAACGGGCACGGGTCAAACGGGCTCGAGCCCGAACGGACACGAGCTAAATGAAATTTTTGATATCCATAAATTTATTGTCAAAAAGAACATAATAAACTAAAATATGTTCACATATTGTACAAACCAAACAAACTAATAAATAAAAACATAAAATAAATAATAAATAAAATAATACAAACAAAGCAAAATTTCATCAAACTTTTTCCATAAAAAACTAATCAGTAAAGCTATTGTCAAAAAACGTACAAATAAAATAAATTATTAATCGAAAAAATTAAATTATAAGATGCCCGCAGCTGTATTGTACGGTGACCCTGCTAGTAGATTTGTAACAACTAGTACTCGTATTAACAAAATGTATAATATTTTATACTTCCAATGCCGCCAATAGAAGTGTCAACAATTTGGTATAAACATGTTACCAAATGTTTAAGTTGCGTACACACATAGTCAATAAGCATGAAAGCTTCATAATAAAAGCTTTAAAGTCAACGTTTATGGTTACTAATTACTGTATATAATAGTTTAAACTTTAAATATACAATACAACAACTTACGAACTATCAAAGAATCCAAACGCAGTGGTTTATGAAAAGTCTATAAAAATATAGAAAGGTCTACATTTTCATAAACATTATTAGGGTGCGTTTGGTTTCTCCTAAGGGAATCAAACTATCACTATGAAAGTGATAGTTTGTGTTTGTTTAGAATTCCTGGGCCCACAACTATGACTATGAAAGTCTAATATATTCTATACTCCATATACAACTCTTAAGGGGGGAATGGATCTTTCATAGTTGAGGGACCCGCCACTACTATCAAACTCATACCCATTGTCATTCTTCGTAGCATACCAAACGCACCCTTAGTCATCTATAATCCGATATCATTTCCATTTGACATGAAAGTGTGTGGTTTTAAATTCTTCATAATTTAATGCTTATTAAGTCTATAAGATGGGAAGAAATTAAAATAAAAAGGGGAAGAAATTAAAATAAAAAGTGGAGATAAGTGACTTTAACCATACATTTGAAATACACCGACTTGTATTAGATGCATTTCTATTTATTTAGATTCACCCTTTTGAGTTACAAAAGTTATTTTACATGTTTCCTCAAAACACAAGTTTTACATGAATAGTGTACGAGTTGTGTGAACATATTTTGAAATATATGCAAATATACAAGTTTCCAAAAGTATATTTGTGTGTCATTGCCCTTATTTATGTGGAGTAACCCTAATGGATATTAAAAGAAATAAATAAATAAGCGATGCAACTATAAAACAGACATATGTTGTCTTGAGTGACTTTATAAAATTCTTGGGCTTGTTTGGAGCTATATAAAAAACACTTCAGAGTAAAAACTAGTGGCTTAGCCTCTATAGGTAAGGATTTTTCTTTTGTCATGGTTTACCATAATTGACAAGAGTTTTTTCGGTCTTTTTTTAATCCTAGCAGTTAAATTCTCATGATCGATGAATCTAGGAAGTGTTAAGTTGTTTAGTTTATTTCTTGATTTGTTTAGTACACTTTATCTTTGAGTGTCTTGCTAGTGTCTTTTTATTTTATATTATATATTTATACTGTTCAAAAAATATATATAAAGAGTCTTGAGTAAGCTCAACAATTATACACCTGGTTTAACATATAAACAAAGCCTAAGCTTGCTTATGAACAACATTTGTTGCTTAAATCATGCAGGCATAACTTATATTTCACGCGAACTTTATCACCTATATTAAGGCTTACTCTTTTTTGAGAGGGGACCATATTTTCAAATTATTTGGCATTTAATATAATTCATTTAAACTGTTTATATCCAATCAAAATTACAGACTGTTTATTTACACGTGTTTTAGGAACACATAGTTGAGTTCATTTTCGAAAGGTCGTTTTTTTACTAGCTCCACTAAATTTATGTTAAGACGATGTAGATGTAACACCCATCCAATGAAAGTTAATCAAGTTCCTTTAACGACCTGCTACTTCGAGATCAATAGAAAATGACTCGGTTGAATAGAGCCTAGCCCGATGACCCGATCAACCTATTCGGACTCATTTAAAGTATTTCTCGTGATTTTCATGCTCGATTAATGAAAGAAATACTTAAGACACATTGTTGTTATAAAACCTTTTTTCACAAAGATTAAGATCATCTCGTATACACATTGTTGTTATAAAACCTTTTTTCACAAAGATTAAGATCATCTCGTATATAATTTGAACATGAAAGGGGTAGTATTAAATTTTTTGTGATTGAAAAAAGGGTGAGTGATTTATTATGGGATTCCATTTTATTGAAAATTAGATTTACTTACACAACAAATCTAACATGATATCTCAGAGTTGGAGCCGAAAACTTATGGTCAATGAGTAAAATTTTGATAATTTTTAGAAATTACATTACAAATTGGTTTATAAGAGGGGAAACTATAAAAATAGCTGTTATTTTAAAAATTTTACACTATAAGTTTTTTGTTAGGGGCGCGTGTCTATCCTGCCCCCTCATGTCTCCACCACTGTGATATTTTATGTTCAAATTGAATATGACAAAATCTCAATCCGTAGGCTACTAGGCAAGGGAGGGATTCCCTCACCAAACGGCCCCACATCACCAAATATCACTCTTGCCCTCCATTTCATCTCACGCGTAGTTCACAATTCCCAAAACCAAAATTGGTGGTTTGACCACTAAATGAAAAAGAAAGAGAAGGGCTCAATTTTTTATTTTGTGTGTGAGTGTGTGTGGGGTATTTAATGAGGTATAATTTTATAAAATGGGTATTTAATAAAAGTGATGTTGCAGGTAACCATGACTACTAATTGGTGAAGGGTGGTGAAGGGAAGTGAGAGAAGAGAGAAAGTTGACGTGTCGCTGATGTGTATAGTGAAGGAGTGGTGACCTTGCCTTTTAGTCTTATAACAATAGATTGAAAATAGAACTACTCATTTTTTTGCCTAGCCAGACTTGATACGGTAATTATGTAAATGTTATACATAGCTCTCTTTGAAGTCATGTACTTAGCCGAAAAGTCAAGTCCATCGCATGCACTACGCATGCACTACCCGACTTATGTAAAAGTAAAATGGGCATATTCAATTAACCTCGCAAACTTGTTTTAGTACATCAATCTTAGCTCGTCTAATACCTAAGTTCATTTTATGTATGTTCAAGTAGCTTGCGACTATTATCTTAACCAAAGAGTCAAAATGAATCCTTGACGAATTTAAAAGCTAAGGCTATATGCAGTGGAACGTAAAATTTCGGTTGAGCGCTACATGTGACCAATTTCCAAATCGGTCGATTCCTTTGTGGAGTCTTGTGCAAATATTGGTCATGTGATATGGAAAACAATAATTGGTCGTATTTGCAACCGATTTTAATGCACACAACATTCCAAAGAAATCCTACCGTTTGAAAAAAAAAAAAAAAAAAAAAAAAAAAAAAAAAAACACTTTACCACTTTACATCCTGATGCGTGGGAATCGCAACAGGCTTTACCTCTCGAGGGATCTCGAGAAGCTTACAACCCCCACCAGGCAGTGTACCTGATCGTTGTAGTATAGTATAGTGACAAGTACCGGGGGATTGATCGTTCAGCTTAGGAATAGTGTCGCTAGGATTAGAAAGCCTAAATACTAGTTCTAAAGGTGAGGGATGATTATTTTTGTATTTTTATGTTTTATGGAAAGCAAGTAAAAATCTCGGATTTTGGAAGAGTGGGCGGAATTAGTTGCTATTCAACTAACCCAAAACTAAGATGCAATCAAAATAAAATACTGAAAATGAAAATAACTAAATTATACTAAAGTTGTGAGCAGTAATTGGAGAAAATGTGTTTACTTAGACTTCACTACTCCCTAGATATCTTTTACACGTTAATTACTTGTTATAATTGCATGGATGACGGATCGTATTCCTTAATACCATTCATGGGGTGGCATACATAACTCCCCAATTCTATGAGCTCTTATCTCCTCCTACACCATGCCCAGCACAACTATAGGGATTGTAAACAGTGGCTCATGCATTAAATACAACCAATAAAGACCTAGTACGCCTCAGTTCATGTTTCTTAAGACGTTCAAGCATGTTACCATTTGGAGATCTGCCAGTTTTCTTAAGCCTAACATATAAATCATTCATCCAAGACAAGAATAAACAAGTAATCAACACATAATCAATATCTAGGTTTCATTAGATCGAAGCAAACACAAAAGAGATCTAGCCTAGCATAATGGAATTGAGACAAGAACAAGATATAGACAACCAACACATTGACATATTGATTGAATTAGAAGAACACTTATCTCAATTACAATGCAAGGTATCAAGGGTTTGGAACCCTTGAAAAACCTGTAAAAGTTGCACCAAAATCGTACTTAGGGTTTCTCCCAAAACTTCTCTCTTTAAATGTGAAAAACTAGAAAACTATATATAGGAAAATACGGATGACGGCGTCAAGAACAAAGGTGTGACGCCGTCATCTCGCCGCCAAATACTTCCTCGGACGGCCTTGATCTACTTCTGACGCCGTCAACGCCTAGGCCGTCACACAAATTACTCTTGACGCCCT
This sequence comes from Artemisia argyi, assembly GCA_030686995.1. Classification (NCBI taxonomy): domain Eukaryota; kingdom Viridiplantae; phylum Streptophyta; class Magnoliopsida; order Asterales; family Asteraceae; genus Artemisia; species Artemisia argyi. The sequence goes on from CM060687.1 coordinate 38,651,752, forward strand.
GTGTGTGACGCCGTCATCAACTACGGATTTTTATTATTGAGGTTTGACGCCGTCAGGAAATTACTCTTGACGCCGTCACCTACTGTTCCCAGCATGGAAAATTGAGACTTTGCCGTTTTCTTCACTTTTATGCTCTAAAAACGTCAAAAATGGCTTCTTTTCCAGAATTCACTCTCCAAGTACCTAAAATCACAAAAGGAATGATTTAGGGCAATATTTGATCAAATAAATTCGGATTCGGGCTTAAATAACCCCCTAAAAACAGATCATTTTTCGCCTCATCATATACCCTTACACTTGAGATTTGCTTGTCCTCAAACAAATGCGCTTTTATTCTACTCAAAAGACAAGTTAGGGGTCATTTAACACTAATATAAAAGTAATTACAACAAATAATCGTTCCACTAACGACCAATAGACAAGCACGGAGGTCATATACAAGCACCTCACAAATAGTGTTTAGATACTCACATCTCTCGGGTGTAATAAAGTATAAATTACAATATGAAAACGGAAGATATCTCTCACTACCTGTCGTAGCAAAATAGATTACCATAGGCTTGGGAAAGGATCAAACCTCCACCACATGGCGTAAGCACCTAGGATAAACTATTAAAGAGGTCTTTTAAAGGGTTGTAACGTTAGGTATAGGGATATGAATTACACGGTTTTGTTGGATAAAGGAAGTTATTACTGGTGGCGAGTTAACAATCTTGGTTAATTACATGTACAAGATGGCGTTGCTAAGCCAAGACTAGACTCGACTTAAGCTAATAAATGAAAAATAACAAAAACATAAAATAAACATAGAATGAAACGGGATGGTAGTCCGTATGTTTTTTCTCTTTTTCTATTTTATTTTCTCTTTTTTTTTTCTTGATTTTTTCGATTTTTTTTTTTTTTTTTTTTTTTTTTTTTTTTTTTTTTTTTTTTTTTTTGTGCATACACTCTTACCCTACCATCTAAAATAAAACATCATAGGGGATGAGAATTCCCCTTACACTTGAATCTTTACATACTTTACAATTAACTAAACTAATGACTCGAATTAAGAAAATCAAAACACTTGGAGCACTTTTAAGATTAACGTACGTATGGGGGTAATAATATTATGTTCTTCCCCATTACTCCATAAATAAGTACTTACCCATGAGTCCCAATCGTCCCAAAACAATATGTACAAGGATATGACTCGACTTAGCAACCATGTAATCAATTAGAAAGTTAACTTAGGGTTTAACAAATAACAATAATGCACTAAAAATGAGCGCAACACGGAAGGCTAAGGCGATTTGGTTGTACATTTAAGTGGGGTGTAACAAATTCTTCCTTTAAGTAAAATGCTTAAAGTTAGAAACGAAAAGATATGCTCGGAGGGGTGTACTAGGGGTTTCGTGTACTAAAAATGAGTACAACGCTAAGGGTGTGGGAAAAATTAGTTGACTTAACTAGCCAAGTAGTATGACTTAAATGGTCAAGTAATTATGATACGGGTTTAACACAAGGGTGATCCTAATGCCTCTTATCATGTAGTAAATCCTAACACACGAATGTAGTCTCACTAGCGGTCTCGGAATGCATCACTAACGCAAGTTCTAGAATCTAAATGCTACCGGTACACTCATAAGCACTAATAGTGAATGCTTTTCCTATCAAATCTAAAGGCGAACCTCACATATTTGGGTGGAAAATTTTTCTGAATATACGGTTATTTGCTAGTCATACAATCTCCTATCCATAAGACGCTTGCTATGGCTAAAGTTTCACTCCTAAATGTTGTAAAAATTTTTAAATTTGGCGCTAAAATTACACTAACAAGTATTTCTCATAGTTTTATTACACATCTACCATTAAACAAAACAAACTCAAGCGAAAGTGCATATGTAAGGTATCACCTTTTTACCCTCCCCTTACACTTAAGATGAACATTGTCCCCAATGTTCAAGTAAAGAATGTAAAAGTGAAAAAGTAAAGAGAATGAAATCAAATACTCCCCTGATTCGCTCGGTATGGATTATAGGTTGGCCAGGTTAGATCTTCCTCCAAGAAAATGAACAATCAAAGCTTCCCTTCCAGAATATAAATCATCTCCTTGTCATACATAACCTGTAAAACCTGACAAAAATAGACAAGACAACCTCGCGTAAAATCGGCGGCATCCTATATAAGTTTCTAAATCCTAGAAAACAAGATAAGATATAATGCTTGCGGAATGAAGTTTGCAGATCTCCTGGAGATTATAAAACTTAATAATTCACAAAAAACCATAAGACTCCGTTAGAAAAACAAAACCGGTAAAATTTCCAGATTTTAACTCCTGACGCCGTCAAGACTCAAGAGTAAACTCATGACGCCGTCAGAATGGACCTGCAGAAATTCTTATGTTAAGTTTCTGGAAAATTTCTGGAAAAAACTTGGTCTTACTTCCTGGAAAATCCTGCAAAACTTCATTATGACTCAATACAAGCATTTGACTCTAACAAATACGAATATACATGTTCATTTAATATTGTGGAGAATCATGATCGATTTGTTTCTTAAAAACATATTTGGGGTTTCCCCTTACACTTATCTTTTGCAAAAATACTTTTAGGTTGGAGTTAAGACTAGGCCAAACAACATAGTAAAGTATTTCCACATTTTAATTTAAAGACATGATCAACCAACAATAAAAATAAAACATGCATACGAATGCAAATAACAATCAAACAAATAAAATCACACAAAACATGGGTTGCCTCCCAAGAAGCGCTTTTCTTTATTTACGAGTCTTGTAGCTAGACTCAAGGTCATGGGTTAACGTGTATCGCTTATGCTCACATAACCAAGTGTGAGCCATCTAATAGTCGCCTCATCTTTCTTATACTCGTCTCCTAACTCTAAGCACCCGCGATAGTATTTTTTATTCTTTTCATGCGTGTACTTAAGTCCTTTTCTTTTATCATTCTCACTTAGCATTTCCATGGGCGGATACCTACTACACTTTTCCATGGAAAAATCTTTGAACCTAGGGTGCGTGCGGGGCATTTGTTAGACAAAATCTTCATCCCCATCCGAGAATGTAATTAGCCCTTCTATGAGTTTTTCATCGAGGTTGGTCAACCGTTTGAAGGGTTTTCCAAACACAACTTGGGTCAATTTATTATCAATAAACTCTCCTAGATTCTCCATAACCATGAACTCAACAAGATAAACCAACCTTCCTACAAACACATGCAATGGTATTACCTTAGCAATAATGTTTTCCCCTTTGTATTCTAACTCATCTACCATGATTTTATTGTATTCATTACGTGAGATTATGTTCATTGGAAGAGATGAGTTGAGATAGGCGTTAAAGCTCTTAAATCCAATCTTACAAGGGAATTGCATGTTAAATGAACTATCACACTCAATCCTAGTTCTAGGGTCAACATACCTAAGAGGGTTTATTTCCTCTTCCATTCTATCCTCATTAATCACGTCACCATCATCAAGATCCTCATCGGAGTTTGAATAGTAAAAAGGACAAGCCCTACGGTCATCATCATGATCAGACTCTTCTAGCTCAGAATTATTGTCAAAGTGGTGGTTGGGTGAGAGGTTAGGTGGGTTCTCATTTTCTGCTAAAGGAAGTGGGGTGGGCATTTGGAAAATCCTACGACGAAAAACACGAATAACAGGTATCAAACGATCAATGTTATTGTTATCCATCGAAACAGTTTACGAACAAAAACACAAAGAAATAGATAGACTAAGAGAAAACCTAAAAATAAAAATAAAATCTTACTAGAAAGGAATCTAGCAAGTAGACCTAATAAAAAGAAATTCTAACCTAGACAATAACTATTCCCCGGCAACGACGCCAAAAACTTGATGCGTGGGAATCGCAACAGGCTTTACCTCTCGAGGGATCTCGAGAAGCTTACAACCCCCACCAGGCAGTGTACCTGATCGTTGTAGTATAGTATAGTGACAAGTACCGGGGGATTGATCGTTTAGCTTAGGAATAGTGTCGCTAGGATTAGAAAGCCTAAATACTAGTTCTAAAGGTGAGGGATGATTATTTTTGTATTTTTATGTTTTATGGAAAGCAAGTAAAAATCTCGGGTTTTGGAAGAGTGGGCGGAATTAGTTGCTATTCAACTAACCCAAAACTAAGATGCAATCAAAATAAAATACTGAAAATGAAAATAACTAAATTATACTAAAGTTGTAAGCAGTAATTGGAGAAAATGTGTTTACTTAGACTTCACTACTCCCTAGATATCTTTTCACGTTAATTACTTGTTATAATTGAATGGATGACGGATCGTATTTCTTAATACCATTCATGAGGTGACATACATAACTCCCCAATTCTATGAGCTCTTATCTCCTCCTACACCATGCCAAGCACAACTATAGGGATTGTAAACAGTGGCTCATGCATAAAATACAACCAATAAAGACCCAGTACGCATCGGTTCATGTTTCTTAAGACGTTCAAGCATGTTACCATTTGAAGATCTGCCAGTTTTCTTAAACCTAACATATAAATCATTCATCCAAGACAATAATAAACAAGTAATCAACACATAATCAATATCTAGGTTTCATTAGATCGAAGCAAACACAAAAGAGATCTAGCCTAGCATAATGGAATTGAGACAAGAACAAGATATAGACAACCAACACATAGACATATTGATTGAATTAGAAGAACACTTATCTCAATTACAATGCAAGGTATCAAGGGTTTGGAACCCTTGAAAAACCTGTAAAAGTTGCACCAAAATCGTACTTAGGGTTTCTCCCAAAACTTCTCTCTTTAAATGTGAAAAACTAGAAAACTATATATAGGAAAATACGGATGACGGCGTCAAGAACAAAGGTGTGACGCCGTCATCTCGCCGCCAAATACTTCCTTGGACGGCCTTGATCTACTTCTGACGCCGTCAACGCCTAGGCCGTCACACAAATTACTCTTGACGCCCTGTGTGTGACGCCGTCATCAACTACGGATTTTTATTATTGAGGTTTGACGCCGTCAGAAAATTACTCTTGACGCCGTCACCTACTGTTCCCAGCATGGAAAATTGAGACTTTGCCGTTTTCTTCACTTTTATGCTCCAAAAACGTCCAAAATGGCTTCTTTTCCAGAATTCACTCTCCAAGTACCTAAAATCACAAAAAAAAACGATTTAGGGCAATATTTGATCAAATAAATTCGGATTCGGGCTTAAATGACCCTCTAAAAACGGATCATTTTTCGCCTGATCACATCCCTATAAATACCAACCTCAAACACACTTCTAAACACACAATTTCAAACAAAATTCAACCAATAATTCAAACACAAAATTATGGCTTGTCGTCTCTCCCAGACTGTCGAACAAATGCAAAAGTATATTAAAATACAATGTGACAAAGACGACACGGCTCGACAACAGGCTCTTGTCGAAGTTATCAGGCAGTTTGAGCTCGCGAAGGCACTGAAACAACGATTGAGATAACGATATGCGGAGAAAGAAAGGCTTTGATCGACCAATTTTTTAACGATGAAGCTCGCAAAGACGGCGCCATTAGTGAGATGTTGTGGGGTTGTGTTTCACAGATTCAGACTTAAATCATAAGCAAGATCCGTTGGAGTTTTGAGGAAAACAAAATTGCTGGTTCTTTACCACAACAAAACCAACAATTTGGCCAAGGTGCATCAACTTCATCTGATGCACCAAGATTTGTTGAGTAACAAGAATATCAATGTCAGCTGACTCAATTTGTGCTAGGTTATGAAGAAGATGCGGGTTGAAACGAGAGTAAGGAGCGAGAGCTTAGCAAATTGGAAGCAGAGTACGAAAAGAGAATTTTTGCGAACTACTCTTCATACGACGATTGTTACCTCTCAGACAACTCTTAAACTTGGGATCACTCGGATCACTGAAATTTAAGTTTATGTTTATGTATTTTTTTTTTTAATTGTAATGTTTTAATTATTAATAAAATTTAAGGTTTTAATTATTAATAAAATTTAAGATTTTGTTAAATAAAAAAAAAAAAAAAAAAAAAAAAAAAAAAAAATCGATCACCAATGTGACACTTGTATCACGTCTAATCATCGAAAAAAAAAACTGACGTGACAGTAGATGATTTGGATCACCACTATGGATAGCCTAAAGCTAAAACCAACGTATAATGACCGCCGTCCGACCAATAAGTTTTGAATTCCTAAATTCTACTTCAATCATGCATGCTACGACCTTTGAATTCCTAATCTGAAATTCTACTTCAATCATGCATGCTACATCCAACCGCCAAAGAGATAAAATTTACAAAAAGTGGGTCCCATATTATCATATATCCACGTGGCATGTTAATTGTCCTGATAAGTTTAAACTTTAAGAAAAATCTAGTGTACAGTTGGCTCATGACATGTGGGTCCTGTGGGGGCCACTAAAACCTTATCCGTCGTAACGTCTATTATCCGTTCATATGAGTTTTATCATTAGTATTGTAAGGCTAGTGATAGTAAAGAGATTCAATCCCCATGTTTCGCTGTCACGGTATCTTTCTTTCTCTAGTGACATACAGATGATTGGGTGCCTCAGTAAAACAACCAAAATTATAAAAAATATACCTCACAAAAACAGCTTTTATATTTAATTAAACACACACAAAGAAAAAAAGGCAGGTGATTGTCGATCGTGCACAAAACCCATTTGAGGTTTTGTCGTCCTTTGCTCGAATCACCCCAATATGCAAAATCGAATGAAATCACACTTTACTCGATCCCCTACTCCTTCTGTCACTGGCCTAAGAAATAATATTGGAATAATAATACAAGTAGCAGAACACTTGCATTATATGATTGGTCATAACAGAAAACTGAAAAAGACTAGAACTTAGATAGCGTTGGTTGTATAGTTTATAGTAATGGTTGAAAAATAGTCTATCGATAATGGGTGGGGTTATAATAACGGTGGCTAGTTTTTTAGTTTAACGGGGTCTACCCCCGTAGGGGTACTGTAGCATTTTTTATTTATTTATTTATTATTTTTTTATTATTTTTATAATTTTGTTTATATCAAAAAGCTATAAACCTGAAAGTGCGGAACAAAAAATATAAAGTTTAATATGTCAAACGCTTAAAACTGTCAGAAATACAGAACAGAAACTGGACTGCACTGAAAAAAAATAGGGGACAAAGGGGAGACAAAGGCCCTGACACCTTTGTCCCCCGTCTTTATAGTACGACCCATCGATAATATATAAAGTTATGTTTGACAAAAATAGTAGTAGCAGCTGTGAGCAGTAAGCTAGTAGTAGGTTAATAGTTGTTTGTTATATATAAACGTTTGATAACATATTTGTAGCTATGATTTTTAAGTGCAAAATGACGTAAAATAACATTTTCGAATAAAATAGTAAAACTAATATAATAAGAGTATTTTAGTAATTTCATATATTAAATGGAGCGTTAAATGTAGTGGCGAAAAGAAATTGCAAATGCTTAAAGGCTAAAGCTCTTAGCAAGTTTCTCTACGCGAAATGGTCAATGCAAAATCCGCTAAAAAGCTCTAAACCACTTCACCTCATATGTTATCATAGACTTTTACAAGGGCATCAAACCGTCGAGTTGAAGTTGGGACCTAAATGATCAATTGAAGCTGTAAGTAGAGTGTAGACATCAGCTAAGCACATACGAACTGTTTTTTAAATACAAACGTAACGTTACTTTCACTTTTTTTATTGTTTTGTAATTGTACATTTTTTCCGTTTTGATAATAGTAATTTATCAAGTAAGCTAAGTTGTCCAGTGTATAGCATGAAAAACATATCACGAGTAGCTTATAGTTAGACAAATATGTCCCTTCCATCTTAAAAAGTTAAAAATTTTGATTACTGAAATCAATTTATAAGGAATGGAAAACTTTATTGTCATCTTGCTTTTATCAATTACATTATTTGATACTCTTTAACGACTTTTCTCTTTTCAATTTCATTTAAGTGGTCCTCCGAATCTGAGATTTGACAAATAATTGGATTTTAAATCGAGACACATTTATTCTATGTTCTAATGGTATCCAGAATGCATAAAGTGTTTAAGAAAAGAAATTACGACACAAATACACTTTCAAATACAAACTATAAGCTAATGTATCATTTTGATTACAATGACTTGATTCTTAAGTAACTGCTAAAAAAAGTATTTTTAAAATGAGAGAAAGCCACTGCATGATTTTTTTTTAAGCTACTCCGAAGATAATCGTACACTAACCAGTATTATGTAATTGTGAAGATACATGAATGGGAGGTTAGTATTTAGTGTTTTTCTTATGCTACAAAAAGCACAATAATAAATTGTTGTCTAAATAGATGAGTTATGTAAAGTATTATGTGATTCTAGGTTTAGTCACATTATTTTTTACTAGAATACGAGAATTTCCATTTTTGTCTAAACGTATAATTATTAGAGACTTATTATAAAAAAAATTAAACACGTTTTGATTATCATACGTATAGAAGCAATATGTAATCCATTTTTTTACTAGTTCGTTCGTAACCACTACAAATTGTTTACGTTTAAAATTGTATTAGAGTTCGACAATTGAATAATGAAAACCATGAAGTCGTTATAAAAGGACGCAAGCTAAGATATTTTACTACTTACTTTTTAGTAGGTAAATTTTCAAAATAAAAAAGTAACTTTCAATGCATACTTACCGTGCTCGATTAACCGTTGAAAGATTAAAAAAAACATTATGGTTCGTTTTCATCCATAATACATTTAATCTTTTGACATTCAATCACTATAAACTAACTATAAACCCTCTGTTTACGCTTACACTTTTGCTTCCATGTGCACCTTATTGACCTTTCTTAATAACGACTTAATTCAACTAATATATTAAACAGTTGAAATAAGATATTATGATTATACCATCTATAAAACTTTACATTATTTGCAGGGACGGACTTATATGAAAGCCAGATGTGTCACAACTCGAATTCGGATCACGAAGTGTAACATTCTTTTTTCTCATAAAAGAGTGTCGTTTTTCATATGTGCAACCCTTAATAATATATATTTATGTCACCGTCTTTGGAGCCGTGAGGGTGTAACTCAGTGTAAGTTACTGTTTGGGTGAAATAAATTAACAACTTTACCTAAAGTCCAAAACGCAAGAACTCAGTAGCATTATATTTGTCCTTATTAGGCAAGTACTATAATCTTTTATATAATAAAAAAATTATATTATTTTGGAGTGTTTTTGCAAATTCTTTCTTTTTGAAAAAAAAATTAGACCAATAAAAGAGCTTGATTTTGCCATGTAGGCGAAATCGTGCAATATGATTGGTTAATAGTCAAAATTAAATTGATTTTGGTCAAACTTAATAAATTTTGTGGAGAAAATTGGTTAAGAAAAAAATGCTTAAAAATATAGGTGCCAGATTTATGAAAACAAAAACTTAAAAAAAGAGAAAGTAATTAATAAAATTTAGGTGGTTGAATTTTAAATAAATTATATAGAGCTAAGTGTAAAATTAAAAATTTCATGTTTTTTAATAATTAAAAAAAAAAAAAAAAAACAAATAACCCCTTACACTTTATACCCCTTATACTTTATAATATTAAATTTATTTAAAATTACATGAGTATTAGTATTAGTTTTTAAACTTTAATCTATTAAAATTATAAAATTTGGTAAATATGTGAATTAGTTTTAATACACGTTAAATCTTTTTTTAAACTAATGTTAGTTTTAGACTTCTCTAGAATATTTTTTTTAAACAAAGACTCATGTTATTCTATTTAAAAGTTTAATTATGCTTATACGGGGTTTGGATATTAAATACGCCTAAATGCAATTTGTTGTGTGTGTTTTTTAGAGGAGGATTAAGTATCAACACATGATTGTCTTGGAAGGATTTTCTACGCCTGCTCAAGGTATGAATGTATAATTAAGTTGAGTTGCAGATTTAGATAATACATGAATGTATTTTAATGTACCAAAGATGTGTTTTAGTGCATATATGAAAAATTTTATGGTAGAAATTCTTAGCAGGTGTCTTTGAATGAGTTAATGAAACTTAGCAGGTGTTTGCTGTCATTGATAACACTATGGGTGTCAACCAATATTCTAAAACCTTGATGATTTAGACCAATTGTGAAAAAAGTTGCACTAAAGTGAAAGGTCGGTAAGGATTCAATCAACGTTAAAAGACTTGCGAATGTACTATTTGTCATTTTTTTCATGCATTTATAATTTTCTTATACATGTAATAATAATTACCTTATATAGTTCGGTCTCGGAGAAAAATTATTCTTATACATTATACATAAACATATTCTACCATTACATTTTTTTTTCTCTTTATATAATAAATAAGCTATAGTGTAATCATTTATGTTAATTTGGTAATTTTATGATCAAACATAAGAAGTAAATAACAATTTTTTTTTTTTTTTTTATTTTATTTTATTTTTTTTTTTTTTTAAGAAATACCACAATTATAAAACAAATCGTAAATTGATAGCACGAGTTTGCAAAACTAAAAGCATATGTCACTAACATCTTATGCAAGTCAAGTATCATCATAAGATTTTTCTTGAATAATAAAATATTATTTTTAATTCAAAAGCATTCTCCTAAAATAATAGGTAGATTATAACATATATGTTTATGTGGTTTTTTTATTTTTAGTCCACCAAGAAAAATCATTTTAAACATGTTAAGTAATTTATTTCTTAATCGATAATAATATATAATCAAAAAGAAAATTTAAAAACCCTGTGCGTGCACAGGTATTATAACTAGTGCTTATCTACGACTTTACCTTAATTTATATTTCAATTTAAGTTTATTTGAGTGATTTAATCCTTACAATAAGTTCCTCGAAAGATTTAAATCTGTGTGGGACACCCACACCCTGACCCCGATCCTTACGACAAGTTGACAGCGTAAACTTAAAGACAGGGTCCGTTTATACATTTATAGTCGGGCCGACTAATAAACGACAATTTTTATCATATATATATACAACACACGTAAACTATTATGGGCTTTGATAATGACAGTCATAATAGCTGTGGTTAAGAAGTGAAATTTTTTTTTTACAATCGATTATAGGAAACTAAATAACTCAATAAGAAACAAGTGTTGGTTGTAAATCCGTATTTTTAAAAATTGTCTCTATTTTTTTATGAAATTTTCATCCAGTTATAGTTATAATCATTGGTTGTGATCATGTAATACGTAGTAAAAAATATATTCATAACCACAACCTTTAAAGCTGACCCAACTACTATATCAAAACATACATCCATGGTCCAATAGAAGATTCTATCGAATAATAAATTAGTTTGATGATGTTTTGTCGATGATAAATGTTTAATACTACTGCATTCTTTATTGAAACGAGATAGTCAAAAATGAACCTAGATTCAAGGCCATGCGATGAATGACACGACCGACCAAGTAAGGGGTCCACAAAACATGACTATTAGAAGATCGAATATGCAAAACTACAAAAGGTAACACTTCGGTACATAGATAAAAATGAAAAATCAAAATGAAAAAAGATAAAAATAAAATAAGGAAATAAAACATTTGTCTTTTTCATCCAAGTTATCCAATTGAACTTGGATTCATAACGATTAGAACACTGATAATAAGATTGCGACTAAATATCATAAAAAACTATCGCCCTTCTAGGAATACTAGAACCAAATAATAGTTGATTCCGAAAGCTTCAAATCTTCCACCACATCACGTAAAATATACCCTCTAACACATTATTCACTTTCCTACATAAACGAAGATTCGTAAACCATAAAAGCCACTCTTCATACGATTGGAAATCCAGAGATGAAATGCCCTACCATCTTCTAACCTTAACTAACACATTGCGAGCCAAGGAACATGAAAACAGGAGCTATGCCACAGATTCAACGCATACTCCACAAATAACTAGGACATAAGATAGACTGGATATCTATACCTACCCGAGACAGATTCAATCGCGAAGGCAACTTATCCAATTGGACTCTCCATGCAAAAACGTTTATTTTAATAGGAATTTCCTTCACCCATCTCGAAGGATGCATATTAGAGCTTAACAAAGAGTCGTCCACGAGATTCCGAACTGACTTGACCGAGAAAACTCCATCACCTGTAAGAGACCGTGACCATCTATCATTCATTTGGGCTAATTGGACAAAAGATAAACGACTTCCTAACTTTTCATAATGTTCGCGTTCCACCCCACCTCTTAGTACACGGCGAAAAAATGAATCGACAGAATCATACCTAAGTTTGTCCGCGATAGAGATTTGTTTAACCGTTTCCAACGCATATAACCTTGGGTACTGGCACTTCAATGACAACTCCCCCATCCAAACTTCTTCCCAAAATAAAGTATGAACGCCATTCCCCACCTTCTTGGTACAAAATCCCATGAGATCTATACCTTTGGATTTAAGATATTCAACTTCTTTAATGATATCTAACCACGGGGATTTACGAGGCGCATTCCTCCTAGGCCCATCCAAAGATCCTCGAATACCATGAAAAGCTTGAATGCACCTCGACCACAGCGAAGAATCTTTAGAAATGAAGCGCCACACCCATTTGAACAAAAGAGCCTGGTTTAACGCGAAATAACTTGACACCCCAAGCCTTCCTTTTTGCTTTGAAACCAGCAATTTATCCCAAGATACCCAAGTCATTTTCCTATCCGAACCTTCTGTACCATTGAAAAACTTACTACGAATAGATTCCATATTTTTTAGCACACCAACTTTAAAGAGATACATGTAGTATAAAGGAATAGAACCAAGGACCGTTTTAAGGAGGGTCAATCTACCTCCAATAGAGAGTGTTTTAAGTTTCCAGCGAGTCAAGCGTGATAATATTTTACGGATAACTTCATCCTTCTCGACGTACAATCTCCTACTTTCACTCCTAGATGTGAAAATGGCATAGAAGAAGTAGAACAACCAAGACTATTAGCTGCTCTTGCCACATCTTCCATATCAACGCCTATACCCATTAGCTTGCTTTTAAGCATATTAATCTTAAGACCTGATGCAAGAAAAAAACACTTAAAAACATGGACAATAGCAGAAAGATTAGATTCAGTCCAATCCCCTACAAAGACTGCATCGTCGGCAAAAAATAAATGAGATCATTTCAACGAATCTCAAATAGAGACTCCTGTAAAAACACCTAATTCCACAACACGACTAAAGGATATATGTAAGCTCTCCATAACCAAAATGAATAGGAACGGGGATAATGGATCTCCTTGTTTTAAACCTTTGGAAAACTAAAATTCTAAAGAGGGGCTACCGTTTACGAGAACTGATCCCATAGAGGAGTGAAGACAACCTTTAATCCACATACGCCATTTATCTCCAAAACCAAACTTATCAAGGATATCGTCTAATTAATCCCACCTAACTGAGTCGTAGGCCTTTTCGAAGTCCACCTTAAAAATCAAAGCCTTGTACTTACTGGATTTACACTACAAGACGAGTTCATTTAAAATGAAGGTGTTGGGATCATACTTTAGTATTTAGTCAAGTCTCGGTCATTACATTTTGTAATAGGTTGCTTAAGTATTATTTCTTATTATTGTTTAAGTTAATGGGCAACATGTAAAAGCCCAAGAGGCCTTAAAAGCCCACGTTAAAAGGATAAGGGAGGAAGGGTGTGTTGCCCTAGCTCCTCCCTTATAAATAGTAAGCTTATGTTACATTTTATTTTGTTGGTTATTAGATTACCTTAAGGAAACTCTTGCACTTTTATCTTTCTTATTATCTTATAATCAACCAAGTCTATTTCTCATCTCATTTCTCTTTATATCATACTTGTGTTTACATAAATGGTGACCTAACAAGTGGTATCATTCGCCTACTAGAAGTTTGAAGTGTATTTTTTTTTTTTGTTTACGTGGGGATTTGGTGCTTATTCTTCATCTTTTTGCATTTTTCTTTGTTTCTTTCACTCAAATCTTGAAGCTTGGACAAGTTTCAAGGTTGATATAGTGATTTGAAGCTTAGTTGTTGCATAAAGTTGTGATTTTTATGGGTTTTTTTAGGTTTTCTAGCTTCTTTGATATTGGAAAACTAGTTTTTGGTAGTTACATCTCATAAAGTTAAGGTTTTCTAAGTATTGGTGAAGTTATTTGATCAAAAGTACCTTATTTTTAAGCATTTTCTCTTCAAAAAAAGTCATTATTTAAGGTGAACAGTACGTTTTACGCGTAAAGTGGTCGGAAAAGTACTATTTCCAGCTGTCTAAAGTGTTTTTTGGTCGGTTTACGCATAAAATAAGCCTAAACCCTTTTCTTACGCGTAAAATTGGCCAAAACCCTTTTCTTACGCGTAATATTTGCCAAAACCCTGATCCTACGCGTAAAGTGCTCCTCTACGCCTTAAATCCTACGCATAAGTTGAATTCTACGCGTAAGTCAGAGTTACGCGTAACTTGCCAGAGTTTACGCGTAAGCTTCATCAACGATCTTCTTCTTGTGCTACGGTGACTCAGTACTTCCCTAGCTTGGATAAGTTAGTGGAATACTTCGACTACGGATATCTTTCAAGCTTGGATAAGTTTGAAAGATTTGTTTGGTTGTTTCAACCTTACGCATAAGTCTAAACTTACGCATAAGCATAAGCTTACGCGTAAAGAGTAAACTTACGCATAAACTAGAAAGTTTACGCATAAACCTACTCTTTACACATAACTTAAAGTTTACGCGTAAGATTAAGTTACGCGTAAGATTTAAACTTACCCCAAGGATTTTGCTACTTTCACAAAGGAACGTGCATTTCATTCTTCTACAAAGATCCATTTCTACACAAGTGTTCTAAGATGTCTCAACCACCTAATCACTACTTCCCTCACTCTTATCCTCAGCAACAACAACCTCAGCAGTATCAGCAACAACAACCTCAGCAGTATCAGCAACAACAATACCTTCCGCACATAATGAATCAACAACCTCCTAAATACAATCCACAACAACATTACCTGATGATGCAGCAACAGCTCATTCCTCAACAACAACCATATCAAGTGCCACAACAAAACACTCAGTTTTCCTCCAAACAACCTCACTGGTTTGACAGAATGTGTGAAGTTATTACAACTCAACAATCCCGACATGAGGCAGGATCACTTGAAACACCTCCAATGCTAACACCTGGAAACTATGTGCAATGGTCAAGTCGATTCTTACGATTTCTTGAATTAAAGAAACCTCATGGGAAATTCTTGAAGCAAGTGATACTTGAAGGACCATTTGAGTGGCCAACAAGATTTGAAGCTGGTGATCCACATGCTGATCCTCCACGTCCTCCTGGTGATAGACCCCTTGCAGAATCTGCACTCACTGAAGAACAGAAACTACATCGTGAAGCTGATCAGTATGCAATGGCTTATATACTTCAAGGTATACCTAATCCGATCTATCGAAGTGTCGATGCTCAGAAAACAGCCAAAGCTATGTGGGAACACGTTCATCTCCTAATGGAAGGAACTCAATTGAACAAAGATGACATGGAATCCAAGCTTTACATGGAATACACTGACATCACAATTGAACCTGGAGAGTCACTTGAATCCTACTATCATCGTTTCACAAATGTGGTCAATGATCTGGAACGTCACAAAATCACAGTACCAAGGATCGCTGTGAACTCCAAATTTGTTGGTAGTCTTGGGCCTGATTGGCATAAATATGTGACATTTGTTCGTCAAACGAAGAATCTTCATGATGCTCCATATGGCTTGTTGTATGACTTTCTGAAACACCATGAATCTGAAGTGGAAAAAGATCGAGCTCTACGAGGAGGTTACACACCCACAACAACACCAAATTCTTTGGCTCTCGTAGCTCAATCTCCCTATGCTCCACCACCACTGTCAAATCATGCATATGTTCAAGAGCAGAACTACTTCAGTTATCCACAATCTTCCACCTCGAACCAAATGGTCCCTTATGATTCATCTCCACAAGATACTTCTACTCAACTTGTTCCGTCAAACAACAATGATGCTGTATACTACTCCAACTGCAATGATGATGACGATGATGACTTTAATACGTTGAATCAGGGACTTGCTCTTATTGCTCGTGCTTTCAGCAAATTCTCCAACAAAACGAACAACCGTCAACGTTCATCTTCTAATACCAGGAATCAAGCTGTTGTAAATGATGGAAGAGTGGAAATTCAAAATCGTAACTATGGTAGATCTGGTTCAGGAAGTTCTTCAGGAAGTTATGGGAATGGTCAGAGGTTTGGTAACAATGCAGGGTTCAGGAACAACTCAGGATCTTCTCAACAAAGGTCGGACTCAGTTGCTACAAGGAACTCCACCTCAGGGAATGCAGTTTGGTGCTACAATTGTAATGAACATGGTCATATTGCTACAGCATGTCCCAAACCGAGAACTCGGGGTAGCAAGTTTCACAAGCAGGCATTACTCATGGCTCTTCAGGATGAAAAAGATGGACATTTCCCTGAACAGGACAACAACTTCATGGCAAATGTGAACAACGATGATGACATGGAAGATCTGGAAGCCAATGCTGTTGTGATGCTTATGGCCAACATGCAGGAACTTAAGCTCAATGATTCAGGTCCAGTGTATGACACTGACGGCTTGTCTCAGGTACATGACCTCAATGAATGCTTTATTAATGAAATAGTCTCACCTTCTGCTTATGAATCAGATATGGCGCAAGTTGTTCCATCTAAATCATCTTCATCATCTCATACAGATGAACAAATAAACACAGTTGTCATATTCGATGATGACACAGTTGTTTCATTTGATGATCCTATTGAGAATGATAAACATGATCATTTCGAACAACATGAACCATCATTTGATCCAGACCCTGATCTCATATTGTTATCAAAACAACTGGATGCTCAACAATTGCAAATAATAAAGTGCAACGAGAAAAACAAAGTTTTGAAAGAACAAAATGCGTCACTTGCAAGAGATATTGAATGTTATAAAATTCAGCTTTCTAATCAAGAAGACAAGATTAAACATGCAAAAAGTTTTGAAAAAGCTTTTCACGATTCCTACAACAAAGAACAAGATCTTCAACGCAAAATGCAAGACTTAATCGAGTCAAACGGAAAGTTGATTTCAAAACTCGAAAGTGAAAAGAGTGAATTGAAAATGCAAGTCGAACGTCTTCAAACAGAACTTTCAAAAACAGAAACAGAATTGTCAAGTTGTCAAAAAGATTTTTGTGAACATAAAATACGAAAAAGGAAGTATATAGATAACTTACTCGGTGATATTGTTGATCTTGAAAAACAATTGAAAGAATTTCGTAACATTGTTTACAAACACGGGAACTCTGTCACAACAATTCAGAAATTTACTTTAAAACCGAGACCCGGTACTGGATTTGCACTTGGCGATTACAATTCAATGTTTCTTCACAATGCATTCAAAGATGTTCCAAAAATTTACAGTATGGACTATTTGCTTGATAATACGATTGTGCGTGCTGTTGTTTTTGATACTGAGGAAGAAGAAGAACTTGAAGAAGAGAGTCGGTCAAAAATGAGTAATGTTCAATATTGCACACCATATGACTATTCAAAAAATCCAGTCAAGTTCGTTACTCAAAAGGATTTACCTGAGAAATCATGGTTTATCGAAGAGTCGTATGTTTCATCTTACAATGAGGCCCCTGTCCAAACTGTAGCACAAGTAAATGGTCCTTTACCATCATCCGGTGAACTTTCACCCTTACCAAATAGTGTTCGTGTCTTAAATTATTTCAAAACTTTTATGGAAGACATCGAAATTTTGGAGGAGACAATTGAACGTAATTCTGAAATAAAAATTGAAACGTTTCAATCCGCTTACGAGCGCGAAAAGAGAGATATTTTTCAAAAACAAATGTTGCCAATTGTCAAACACCTCCGTCTCTGTGCTACACGTTGGGATCAGGAACTTCAAAAGGAGGTCAAATATATGATAAACGTTTTCAATGATAATAAAAATGAAATTTTGGTTCAAAAGCAATGAACTAGAGTTTTCAAAAATGATGCTGATCGACTCTTAGAACAAGTTCTCAATGCTGATATTTTGTCTGTTATCATGAATGATCTCTATAATTCTGGTACTTCTATGCTTAAGCATGATCATTGTGTTGATAATAACTTGTTGAATGTGGAAATTGAGACACTGAAACATGAGAATGATAATCTGAGGAAAAAGAATGATGATGTGACAAAACAGTTTTCAAAACAAATCAGTCTACTCAATCAAAGGCTTGAATGGTGTCAAGCTCAAAGTCTTGAAAGGGAATTGAAGTTTCAAAGTCACAATGTTTCAAACTCTTGTCAACTTTGCAAAAACAATGAGTCTTTAAAAGGTTTGTGTCTCAAATACGAGAAAGAAATTGCGAAGTTAAAAATTGAAAATGACGAATTTCTACAAAACCACATAGACATCAAATATTGCAATGGTATACTTGAGTCTAATATTCAGGATAAGAATCACATCATCATCGAGTTAAAAGAGAAAATCAAAATACTTGAAAAAGGAAAGATGGTTGACACCACGGTGATAGCACCAGGAATGTATAAATTAGAAAAAACTGATAAAGGAAAGGTTGTTCAAAATACTAATGTTGCAAACTCCACTTCTACAGGACTAGTCTCCCCTACTAGCGTTAGCAGACCCAAGCGAAACAGTAAAAAGAAGAATAGGCTCTGGCAACGTAAGAGAGGACAACTAGAAGCTCAAGAAGTAGAAGACCAACTTAGGAATTTGAATAAAACTCATGTTGCATCAGATTTAGATTCTAATCTGGCAAATTGTAATCAAAATCTAAATGTAACGAATGATGAACCTTTGAATGTTTTGAATATTAATGCATCTTGTGTGTTTTGTCGTAAAAGCGTTTCATCTGGTGATCATACTAAATGTATAGCTAATTCTCTACTTCATCGTCATAAGAAACGTAGGACACGCATTCCTTCTAGGCCCACTACTGCCTCTAAGTCTATCTTAGGAAAGCCGCCTTCTACGGTTTCTAGTGAAGTTGATGTTACCCCCATAGGTGCAGAGAACAAGTCTAGGAATCAGCCAAACACTAGTGAATACACCATTAAGAAAGCTCGAACTAGTTGGAATTGGCAACGTTGGTTACAACACAAACCTGATTTTAAATGGATTCCTAAATTATTGAATACTTGTGCTTCTAACCAACTGGAACCCGCAGTTTCTTTGGGTTCCACCCTTACTTCTGTTCCATCCGTGTCCTCTTCTTGTGATACAGGTGGTGCAGATTGTTCTCTGGATTGTTGATAGCGGATGCACCCGACATATGACAGGCAATCTCAAACTGTTACACAACTTTGTCTCAAAGTTCATTGGTACTGTCAGATTCGGGAATGATCATTACGCTTTAATCATGGGGTATGGTGACTTTATCAGTGGGAACATCGAAATAAGCCGTGTTTATTATGTGGAAGGCCTTGGACACAACCTTTTCTCTGTTGGTCAATTCTGTGATGGGGATCTAGAAGTTGCATTTCGTGAGAAAACTTGCTTTGTTCGTGACTTACAAGGAAACGATCTTATGTCTGGCTCCCGTGGCTCCAATCTTTATACAATTTCAATGTCAGATATGATTGCAACATCTCCGATATGTCTTCTCTCCAAAGCAGAATCAACTAAATCTTGGTTATGGCACAAACGTCTTTCACACTTGAATTTCAAAACTATGACTGACCTTGCTCGTTATAAACTTGTTGAGGGATTTCCAAGATTCCGTTTCACCAAAGATCACTTATGTCCAGCCTGTGAACAAGGAAAAAGTACTCGGGCTCATTTTCCTTCAAAACCTGAACACAGTACGAATCATGTTCTACAACTGCTTCATATGGATTTGTGTGGACCGATGCGTGTTCAAAGTATCAACGGTAAACGCTACATACTAGTAATCGTCGATGATTTTTCCAGATGGACTTGGGTTTATTTTCTACGAAGTAAAGATCAGGCTCCTTCTATGATCATCACCTTTCTCACTAAAATTCAAGTTCAGTTACGCAACACGGTCCGAATAGTCAGAACTGACAATGGAACTGAATTCAAGAATCAGACACTTAGGTCTTATTATGAGAAAGTGGGAATTGAACATCAAACATCTATTCCTAGAAGCCCAGAACAGAATGGAGTTGTTGAAAGATGCAACAGGACGTTAGTGGAAGCTGCTAGAACTATGTTGATTAATGCTCAATTACCTGATTACTTGTGGGCAGAAGTTGTTTCAACCGCATGCTATACTCAAAACCGTTGTATGATCACAAAACGTCATCGCAAAACACCATATCAAATTGTTCACAAAAGGAAACCGAACATCGATTACTTTCATGTTTTTGGAGCACTCTGCTATCCGAAAAATGATCGTGATGATTTGGGTAAACTTAAAGCAAAGACTGACATCGGAGTGTTCATTGGATATTGTGAGAATTCTAAAGGTTTTCGGATTTGGAATCGTCGTACTCGTGAAATTCAAGAAACCATTCATGCTAATTTTGATGAGCTCACACAAATGGCTTCTAAGCAACACAGCTTAGGACCCGAATTTAACCGTCTTAACTCTCCGGCATCTTCGGCTGAACCATTGCCACTCAACCGCAAAGAATTGGAAACCTTGTTTGCTCCACTGTTTGATGACACAATTGAATACCGTCCTACTGAGGTCCCACCAAATTCCGCTGCTCAACCTGACAATATTCATGTACCTGACTCACCTCAACAAACTTCAACAACTGTTGAAAGAGACGGTCCTCCAATTGCTTCACCATCTACAGTAGAACAAACTGTTTCTAACTCCCGCCACTCAGCTGAAGATCCAACACCACTATCAGTTCCACAATCCGCAGAGCATGATCCTGATGCGTTCTTCAATCCGTTTGCACCAGCTACTACAGTTCCTGATATAGCTGAGTCGTCAACACGCAACTTGGATCCTGCCAACATGCGAGATACATATCAACTACACCCTTCAACACACAAATGGACCCAAGACCATCCTCTAGTTCATATTATTGGCCATCCAGATGCACCAGTTATGACAAGACAACGACTTCACACAGATGGAGAAACTTGCATCTACGCACTCACAGTTTGTCATGAAGAACCCAAGAACATTAAAGATGCAATGACTTATGACAACTGGATTGAATCTATGCAAGAGGAATTTCAGCAATTCATAAGATTAGAAGTCTGGGAATTAGTTGAAAGACCTGACGGAGTCTTTGTCATTGGGTTAAAATGGATATGGAAGAATAAGCTTGATGCTGAAGGCACTGTCATACGAAACAAATCACGTCTGGTAGCAAAAGGATACTCTCAACTGGAAGGTCTAGATTTTGCTGAATCCTTTGCTCCAGTGGCTCGACATGAAGCTGTTCGGATCTTTTTGGCCTATGCTGCACACCGGAACATGGTAGTCTTCCAAATGGATGTCAAAACAGCATTTCTTAATGGAGATCTCCGTGAAGAAGTTTATGTCAGCCAACCTGAAGGCTTCGTTGATCCTGAGCATCCTAATCACGTCTACCGACTCAAAAAGGCTCTCTACGGACTCAAGCAGGCCCCACGGGCGTGGTATGACAAACTGTCCACTTTCTTACTAGCCAATAAGTTTTCTATAGGATCGGTGGATCCCACACTATTTACAAAAACCTACGGGGAGGACTTACTTGTTGTTCAAATATATGTCGATGACATCATTTTTGCCTCAACAATAAGAAGTTACTCTAATGATTTTGCAAAATTAATGAAAGATAATTTTGAAATGTCCATGATGGGTGAACTTTCGTTCTTTCTAGGACTTCAAGTTCATCAATCACCCCGTGGAATTTTTATAAATCAGTCTAAATATGCTCTTGAAATTTTGAAGAAACATGGAATGATGTCTTGTGATACTTATAATACACCAATGGGCTATACCACAAACTAGATGCTGATTTACATGGGACTCCAGTTGACCCTACCAAATACCGAAGTATGATTGGGTCCCTCATGTATCTCACAGCTAGTAGACCTGATATAGTATTTGCTGTCTACATGTGCTCCCGCTATCAGTCCAGACCAACTGAAAAACACCTCAGTGAGGTCAAGAGAATCCTTCGATACATAAAGGGAACCATTAACTTGGGGATCTGGTATCCGAAGGATTCTGGCTTTGAACTAATTGCTTTTTCAGATGCTGACCATGCAGGATGTTTAGACACACGCAAAAGTACATCTGGTGGATTACAATTTCTCGGAGACAAACTTGTGTCATGGCAATCTAAGAAGCAGGACTGCACTTCACTGTCGTCTACAGAATCTGAATACGTAGCCATGTCCGCTTGTTGTGCTCAAGTCATTTGGATGCGATCACAACTTAAGGATTATGGCTACCTGTTCAACAGGATTCCTATCTACTGTGATTCAAAGAGTGCAATTGCTATCTCCTGCAACACTGTGCATCATTGCAAATCCAAACACATCGATCTCCGATATCATTTCATCAAAGAGCATGTGGAAAGGGGTACAGTTGAACTCTATTTTGTTGGAACTGAGTACCAATTGGCGGACTTACTTACCAAATCCTTGGCACCATCCAGGTTTGCTAATTTAGTTCACCAAATTGGTATGCGATGTTTGACTCCAGAGGATCTGGAAAAGTTTTTAAAACACAAGTGATTGTCAAACATCAAAACTATCTTGCACTTTAAAAAAAAAAAAAAAAAAAAAAAAAAAATGCAAGTGTAAATCTCTTTCAACACTAATTTTTTTCTAAATACATCTTCAATCATTTAAACTTAGTGTTGAGGGGGAGAAAACGTAACATTTTTTAAAATATTTCATCTTTTATACTTGCATTTTACCGATAACATTTACAGTTTTTTTCAAAATTTAATAAAATTTTGAGTGTTGATTCAAAAGGATTTCGGGTTACTCTCCTTGATCAAAACCAGTTAATTTTATCATGATTCCAAGGTCGAGGGGGAGTATGACAAGTTGTTCTTTTCATATCGTGGTGTTGACTAACGAATGTTATATGTGAATAAGTATGTTAGCATTTAATATGAATATTAGTTAGGGTTAAGGGACTAAAAGTGTCAATACATGAAAATTGAATTCACCACAGTCAAAACCCTCTTTGACCATTCACATTTACGTTTTTCACCAAACACATTTAATACTCTTTCACCAACCAAATCAAACGGCCACTAATCATTGAACTAATCCAAGAATCTTGCATCTAATCTGAAGAAGGTAACATGTTTTGATCATAATTCTTAACATAGGTTTTTAATTTTACAACAATCCAACGGTTAAATCAATCACAATTGATTAATTTGTTCTTGAGTTATGCGTAAAATTCAAAACCCAGAAAGATGTGATGATATGATTAAATTTGGTGATGGGATTTGTTCTTATGATGATATTAAACATGTTAGTTAACTCCAATCTCACCCAGAATCATCATCTGAGTGATTTGGTGAATTAGGGTTCATGCGTATGAATTGGGGGTTCTTGAGTTTGTGCTATAGGATTGTTATTAGTGATGGGGATAGTGTTTGTGTATGCCTAGGATCATTCGAATGTGGTTGAATTAGATCTTAATCATGTTTTTGCTCTTGAATCTAAGGTTTAGGGTTCGTAGGTCAATAGCAGATTCAATCTTAAGATTGGGTGGATAATTTGTGTTGTTATTTGAAACATATGATCCTTATGATGTTTGTGTCAATTGCCCCATGCTTAATCGTACCCAGAAACACTTTTGATTAATGATGTGATTGAGTGTTCATGCGTGTTTACGCGTTAAGTGTTATTAGGCATGTTTACATGTTAAAATGTATGATATAAGTGTATTGGATTGATGTTTGATCAGTGGTAATGTTTGTGCACTTTCAGGAAACTCATAACTCAAATTTCAAAAGGTGAATTTCTGGAAATGACGATTTTACGCGTTAAATGTTCATCCTACGCGTAAGATTGAATCTTACGCGTAAGATTCGACACGTGGACAAATTGTGTCTTGGATAAGACACAGTTTACGCATAAAATTGTTCTTACGCATAAGTTCTGATCTTACGCATAAGTCTAGAACTTACGCGTAAGTCATTACCTACGCATAAGTTACAATTTACGCCTAAGGGAAATCCTACGCGTAACTTCAATTTTTACGCATAAGACCTATCTTACGCATAAAATTGATCTTACGCGTAAGTTTCATTTTACGCGTAAAGTTCTAACTTACGCGTAGATTTTGCACTTACGCCTTATTTCTTATCTTACGCTTAAGTCAGGTTACGCGTAAACTTGTCAAAATTCCAAATTTTTTCTAAGTGTTGGAAATTTCCAATGTGTAACTTGTTGTAAATGATAAACTTTGGTTGGAATTGAATTGTTTTATGTTTCTAACAAGTAAAATAACTCAAGTTTGTCACATAACATAAGTTTTAACACACACAAACCCCCACTGATCATCATCAAAACATGATAATCTATATGAACACATGCTTAATGAATGCTAATACTAACATCATCAACAATTGCCATGTTTGTGTGTTTATGATCAATTCAGATGGCAGAACACAATGACATCCCATACGGACCAGAACCTGAACCCATTCGTGCATGGGAAGACACATTTCCTGAAAACTACTCCAGGAAGATTGGAAAGAACAACCTAAGAGTCAACTTCAACAAACTGACATGCAATGAGTCTTCTTGCCTTGTTGCTGTTGATGCTCTCATCTATCACCCGTGCAAAGTTCTACTCACCAAATCTGCTGCAGTGGCATGCTTCTACATACATCAGTTTTGGCACACAATCCACCTGGACCTCCTGGAAGAGTCCTTTACTTGTATGCTTCACATGAGACAAGTCACGGTCGACAAGGATCTTCTCCGTAGTGCTCTTGGACTTCCCGAACTTGAACCGAATGAAGAGTATGACCAAGTTCCCACTGAAGAAGAATTGATAGAATGGCTGAGAGACATTGGGTATGATGAGTCTGAAGGGGTCATTACTAGTCACTCTAGGGTCAATATCAGATTTCTTCCACAGCCTTGGAGAACTCTCTACATCATAATTGCCAAGTCACTATCTGGCAGAGACACAGGCCATGAACACCCTAAGCTCCAACATCTCAGGCTGTTCTGGGCTATTGCTAATGTCAAGAAGGTTGATTATGCCAGCATTATCTGGGAAGATATTGTGTGGCACATACACCGCAAGACAACCAATATTCCTTTCGTCCGTTTCACCAAACTTCTTATTGCAAGCTTCCTCCATGAATATGATGACATTCCTCAAAGATTGAATGATGAGTTTCAGCACACATACAAGAATGAGGACACACTGAAGGTCATCAAGAGAATGGATACAAGTACAAGGAAACAGGGAAAGAAACTTCCAGATAGCCTCTTAACTGACAAAGTCAAGGCTGGCAATAACTACAAGTACTACCTACAAGCCATTGAAGCAGAGAAAGTTGGGTTCTTGGACGAAGCTGCTCTACCTTCATACATGCAGAAGAAAGGTAAAAAAGTTAGCAAATCGGGCAGCTCAGAAAGTTCTACTAAGTCCAAACCTAAGAAAAAGCCATCATCTAAGGTCAGAATTCCTGCAAAGAAACCTACTGCTGAACCTGGCTGGTTTCCCTCACCTCCACCTTCTCCAAAACCTGCTGACTCTGAACAAACCGAATCCGACGAAGGTCCTATTTACAGTGAAGCCTATGCCAATATCACCAAGAAAGTCAATCTTGATGAAATTGACGATAAGGATTTGACGTTCGAAGATTGGGATAATATTATTGACGAATCTGCTGATTATGCTGAATCCCCCGCACACCTCTATCAACGTCCATTCACCAAAGCTCAAACAATTTTGGAAGAAGAAAGGATTAGAAGAAAAAAGATGAAGGAACCAGTTACAGCTGTACAAGAGCCTGAAGGCCTTTCAGTCGAAGAAGAAAATGAACGGGCTCTCAACCTCGGTCTCCTTCACAGCCGAATTGATACATTCAATGCTGATCAACCTCCACCTCCAGTGTTCTCTCAGACCACCGAAGCTGGCGGGTCTAGCAGCATTCCTGAGCCTACCACAGGAATCTCCTCAGACTTAGTTGTTTATGATAATCCCTCAGTGTCTCCCACCGACATTGATATGACTATGGAAGAGGAAGAAGAGGAAGATCCTATGGATACCGATGCTCCAAGACTTATGTCTATGGAAGAAATGGAGCGTAGAGAAAGAGCTCAGGAAGAGGAACTGAAAAGAAAACAAGAAGCTGAAGAGGCCAGACTTGAAGAGATTGCTCAAGCTAAACTGGAAGAAACGATCAGAATAGAAGAGAGCAGGAAAGCAGAGGAGGCAGCCAAACTGGCTGTAGAAAAGTCTAAGAAGGAAGAAGAAGCCAGGCTGGCTGAAGAACTAAGGCTTAAAGCCGAAGCTGATAAGCTGGCTGAAGAAAAACTAAAGAAAGAAGAAGAAGCCAGGGTTGCTGAAGAACTAAGACAGAAAGCTGAAGCTGAAAAACTGGCAGAAGAACTTAGGGTGAAAGAAGCAGCAGCCAAAGATAAGAAAGTTGTACTACCCGAACTACAGAAAGGAGATGTCAAAGACACAACCACCATTATTGAATCATCACAGTCATCACCTCCTGCATCTGAATCAACACATGGCAAATCAATCAAGAAACCGAGCTCCAAAGCCTCTGCTGCATCCAAACTAGTCAAGTCTGCTTTCAAAAGAGTGCATGATAAGAAGAGAAGCAAACTAGAAGATCAGGTTGCTAAACTTGCAACCCAGGTTGCTGAACTATCTAAGCTGAACACGAACGTCAAAGAGCTACAAGATAAGGTTGACATTTTCCTAGCTAAAGACGTAACAGAGAACTTGGAAGCCGCACTAGCAGCTCAAGCACAGGAATACATGGCACAACACTTAGTGGCTGAGCTGAAAGATCTACTGGCACCAATGAGAGACGAACTCACCAAGTTCGCTGAGCAAGCAGTAAAGAAAGTTATCCAATCAACAACCTTCACTCTTCGTGCCGACAAGTCTACTGCTCCTCTACCAGGACTTTCTCTGGATGACTTGGAAGCTCAACTCCTAGAAAAGCTTGCAAACAAGTTCACCTTGACTCCTGAAGAAGCAAAAGTCCTGGAAGCACTGAAAGACAAAATGAACAAAGAGTCTTGTAGCACAGAGGCCGATAAGCTGAAACGTCAAAGAGATGATGAAGACAGGGATCCTAATTCTCAGGCAAAGAAACAGAAACAAGCCGAAGGACCCTCATCTCAGTACAAATCACCGGTAATCCCTCCTACCACAACAACTTCCTCACAACAACAGAAAGCATCAAGTTCTGCTCCCAAGGCACACGATCATTTCGTATACACCGGTGGTGACGACATACCTCAACCCGATGAAGTTCCAGAACCGTCTCCTAAGAAGAAGAAGAAAGATAAGAAAGGAAAGCATCATCAACCCACACCAGACACCTCATCAAAAGGCACCGAACCAAAGAAACCCAAAACCGTCCTTCACTGGCTAGACCAAGACAATAGTGCCGAATACTCCTGGTTTGAGAAGATGATCAGTTCGCAACCACCACTGGAAGACAATCATGAACCTCAAGATGGTCGAACAGTGGAATATGCTCAAATGATTCAGCAAAAGTTTAAAATAAAAAGGATGAATAAGAAAGAGCTGCGAAGAATCAAAAATGATGCTTTCAATCTTCTGAAAGATCGGTCAGCTAACTCAATCGAGCTCGAATACCATCTGGAAAATATTGCTCGAGCTATGTCAAGCAATATTGACTGGATCAATCCTGAATCATATGTCGATCCGGTCACAAAGAAAACCGCACCCTACATTACTGACTGGTCCAAACCACTACCGATGATTGGGAAGCCTAAGGAACCAAAGATCCCGTACAAGTTCTTCTACAACACAGACTTGGAATTTCTGAGACTTGGCAGCAAGATCGAAAAGAAATACGTTACCTCACTCGCCTTTCTCCCTGCAGCTCGATATCTCAACAATGCCATCGAAGAAGAAGCTTCAGCACTTTTCGTCGACAAAATTGTTGAATATGACCGGAATGCACTTTATGGTATTCATCATTGGCCAGACAACCGGGCACAATACTATCGAAGCAGCAGACTTAACCAAACGATGGGTGAAGTAGAAAGTGATTTGAAGATCGTCTCGATTCAATTTATTTCAACTGTCACTCACTTTGGGTACCCCTTCCTCAGCAAAATCACACTTAAAAGACTTGATGAAAAGGAGTACGATATTTCCGAGTCTGACTTTCCACGACTACGTCTCAATGACATTGAAGACATGTACTTGCTCAAAGTTCAAGGAAAACTCTGTGGCTTGCCCAAAAAGATGCAACTTGCCTTTATCCAAGCTCTACTCATCTTTATCAGGCAGATAGTCGTTAGAGAAAGAGTCGAAGATCTTCAGTTAGGAGTGGAAAGTTACCAGAAGAAGCTCAATCTCACCAAACCAAACCTGTTTGACATCCCCGACCTTCAACATCTACCTCAATACTCCTTGATCAGACGACCATTTGGGTTCACCTACCGAAGTGTTAACGGTCGCAACTGCTTTATGGGTTATGAAGAAATTCATAAGTTCTGTGATGAAACTCTTAAGTTCGTCAGAGATGGGATCAAAGGCAGAGTCAATGACATTGAACTGGGAAAATCCAAAAGGTGGAACACCAATGAAGCCCGGGATGCTCGCAGATTCATCTTAAGGATTGAGAACAGATTGAAGCGCAGGGATCAGTTCCGAAGGTTGGAGAGTTATGTGGGAGGCAGATCCAAATTTCCGGTGCTGACATTTCAGAGGCCTGATTGGTAAATCATTGTAAGAATTTGATTTGATTTGTCAATAATTTACTTCATAATGGTTTGTGCACGCATATCAGTGTACAACCCGTACTTGTAAAGAAAGGACCCTGAGGTACGCATCAGTGCCTCAATCCTAATATAAGGAGTGAAGGCTTCTTACTTTTGAGTAGAATTAATCTAACATTTATGATTTTTCATAATTCTGCTCAAAAGGACAAGTATTTCACCTCAATAAGACCTAATCACTTGTTGAGGGGGAGCACTTGTCAAAAACAAAATACTTTGCTTAAAATCAAAAGTTCTTGGTGAATCTCCCCGTAAGACTCAAAAGGCATATTTTAATCTATAAGATTATCAAAAACATCATTTTATATGCTATTTTTGAGGGGGAGAAAATGAAAAAGTGATTAAAATATACGAAGTCAATGCTTAAAAGTTGTATCATGTGCGAGCTAGACTCAGTTTTAACCCAGGAATTGACGAGGCAATAAATGTTAGTAATATCGAAAAGACTTATCCTCGACGGGTAATAACATCAAGTTAGATATTAGAGCTAGTTGTCACCTAAAAGCTGACAATGTATCTCTTTATCTAACCACGTAAGCGTGTCTCGAAAAGGATTAGTCTTAGTAGAAATGTACCGTCTCGAGAAACTTTCTGTGGACTTGACCAGGCCGGGTAATAACTTCAAGCTAGTTTAACTAGTGATGTAAGCGTGTCTCGAATCGGTCCTGTTCACAGAAAGTGGATCAATTCAAAAGTGATTGCTCCTCCCGCATGTGCAAATTTATTAAATACTTATGAGCACATGTGCAGGGGGAGCCCTTCAAAAGTGTACGCAAAACTCTCAAAGTGTTAACCAAAATATTTGATTATCACCAACACTTTGAGAGATTTTTCAATCAAAGGTTTCTTGGCTACTGTCGGAGTTATAAGGTGATTAAGATAGGAATATCCGTCCTATGATCCGCCAGAGCCGGAGGGATCTACCCAAGGACATCCCCCATAGTTAGAATTAGAAGTCCTTAGGTATGATACGAAAAAAAAAAGGAGAAATGAATGAAAGGGAAAGAAGGAGTTGAAGAATTAAAAAGAAAAGTAAAGAAAAGGGTGAAAAGAAATAGCCCTCCAGATGATTCAACCTTAGGGCAGACACCGGGTTCAATACGTATGCTACTGGTTGTTGCTAAGGCGACGCCGGTATTGAAGATTAAGTCGTCATGGACCCAGTGACGCAATGCACTAAACCTTCTTAACCACTCAAGTTCTCTTAAAAGAGCTTGTTTCATTCTCACGGGGAACCTGCGTAACCTATCGACCTATCTCTTAGAGACGGTTGATATTGAAGCAGGAGACTCATCCCCAGTCTCCGCATAAGAAACCTAGGTGTGCACTTATAGAGTCTAGAGCCTTGAGATACATCAAAGATCTCTTAGGAACACTTAGTATTTCTACAACTGGTGTTCTACTTCAATGGGCATCAGTTGTAAACTATCGAGTCCTTCGCAGATCTTAGCAATCTGCCGAGAACGTTTATGAGAGGATCACTTATGTATTCCTCAATGATTGAACGGAAATCCTGCCAGGGTCAACATCTAACAGCCCTGACAGCAGGTCACTTCGGTAACCCCACAAGGGTTACGCTTAGTGTTTGCGGTGGTTCCATTACGGTCTACAGTCGTGGAGTGATCCCCAGCGACTCACCCAGTCATTGAGCTACTCAGTAGGTCTCGTAAGCTCCTTCGGGAGTATCTGATATGGGAACGGCCTGGATAAGGATTAGAAGGAGTCTTCACATTATGCTGTTGATGAGCTCTAATTCCTTATCCGTAAGTACCGGTTGTTTTATTGCTAACTGTTTACTCGCAGGTACCTCACTTCCATGATGGTAGATTCCAACATGCTCATACATACATCTAGAAGTCAAAGAAAGCTCCCCCAAAGATCTTAGCAACACAAAATTCAAAGAAAGATTCTAAGGCAATAAGCAGAATCTACAAAGTATAATGACAAAGATCTCAATGCATGAAAAGGAACTTCTTGCTCATAAAAGTCAAAGTCCAAAGATGTATGAGTATGTTGGAATGGCGTACAACCACCACAGACGCAGGAGTGACGAACGGCAGACAACTTCATAATCCAATCATTACATCATTACCAAAGAACAAAGACAAAGAGCAAAGTACATTCACTATCATTCATTCATTTTGAAGACGTCTAGAGTTTTACATGTCACAAGTCAACGACAATGATGAAGACGTCAAGCAACCGT
This sequence comes from Artemisia argyi, assembly GCA_030686995.1. Lineage (NCBI taxonomy): Eukaryota > Viridiplantae > Streptophyta > Magnoliopsida > Asterales > Asteraceae > Artemisia > Artemisia argyi. The sequence continues at coordinate 38,682,922 of CM060687.1, forward strand.
GATGACCGACCCTTAGGGGGAGATTGTTGGGATCATACTTTAGTATTTAGTCAAGTCTCGGTCATTACATTTTGTAATAGGTTGCTTAAGTATTATTTCTTATTATTGTTTAAGTTAATGGGCAACATGTAAAAGCCCAAGAGGCCTTAAAAGCCCACGTTAAAAGGATAAGGGAGGAAGGGTGTGTTGCCCTAGCTCCTCCCTTATAAATAGTAAGCTTATGTTACATTTTATTTTGTTGGTTATTAGATTACCTTAAGGAAACTCTTGCACTTTTATCTTTCTTATTATCTTATAATCAACCAAGTCTATTTCTCATCTCATTTCTCTTTATATCATACTTGTGTTTACATAAATGGTGACCTAACAGAAGGGTCCGTTAAGAATCTGACGGTTAGCAACGAAGGCTGATTGAACATTGCTAATAAGATCCAAAATCACTTGACTCAATCAGTCAATCTATTAGCCAATATCTTCGTGATTATTTTATAAACGCTACCTGATGAGTGTGTAAATACTCATCATTTTTTGTCAAATATGAACTGCAAAACATTTAAAAACACCCAGAAACGCATCAAAATACAGGGAATATCCCAAAGATCGTGTTTTATATGTTTCAGATGTAAAATGATTGAAACAAACGAAAAACAAACAAAGTTTGCATAATTGGCAGTTTCAGTCCCCCTACTTTCAAAACTTGTTAAAATTAGTCCCTTAGCGTTTATTTTGAAAGTTAAGTCAACCCAAGTTCTTTAAAAGTTAAATATCAACAAAAATGATCTTTGGGTAAAGAGTTTCAAAAGTTTACAGTTTGGTCCCTCAAATTTGCAAAGTTGTCAAGAATGGTCCTCGGATACTTTATTTTGGAAAAATATCACCAGAGGTCCTTGTGGAATTACAGCTTGTCAAGTATGACCCTTGGTGATACTTTGGAGATGTGACAGTTTCCCAACCCCAAGCCCAACTCACCTCTTATAGGTTTTAATAAAAACGTATCCCAAACCCTTGACCAGTCAAACTCCTCTTCTCCCCCATCCTCTCTCTACCCAGCAGATTCTCACTAACCACCACGCCATCCCTGCTACTAGCCACCCCTCCCAACACCTCAAAAGAATCTCCCACTATCACCCCCTCCAAGACCTCACAAACCCATACCTACCTCTGCCACCTCACCCATCCACACTACCCACTTTGGGCGCCAAGATATGAATAGAAGGTTGAGATGGATCCAAACCCAATCCTATGGTTGAGATTGAAGCCAAGAAGCACACTAGGATGAAGACAAAAAGATTACAAGAGCAAGAAACCCTGATGGTCAATTAATATAAATAGATTAGTATGTGAGCCTTGAGAGGCAGTAGAATTTAGTAGGTTTCAGTTTAATTTTCAATTATGTTTTAATATTGTTTTAAACCCTTTGTACTTTCTTTTCAAATTCAATGAAAACTTAAGATTTTCTCATTGCTTATTTTACAGCTTTTCAACTGCTCATTCTAGTTAGTTTATTATAACTGCTCATTTAATACTTATCCATCCACATATGCTTATTTAGCTCAGCTTAGTAAGTATCCATCTTTACTTTTTAAGTTGTAGTGGTAGAGTTGTTGGTTCAGTTAAAGTAGTCAAGCAGACACCTCTCACAAGGGTGTTTGGCACAACCTTGGATTTTATCTTTGAACTAGTTTTTGCCAAATTTCAAACTCCAATCAGCTTAAGTTAACAGTAGTAGTTGTATTAAATCTATCATAGTCATTTTCTAATAGCCTTTTAGTACTTTAGTTTATCTTCCAAATTTCCTTTATCTTAATTGTTTTCTAACTAGTCATTAGGTAGACTCTTGCTTTAGCATCTTTTAGTTGTTAGTTTGTTTCTTTTTAGTGTCAATAGGATAGTATTCGAGGTAGTTGCATTGTAGTTGACATGTTATGGGTCATTACCACTCATTCTCACCCATTTTTACCCATTTTATTTCACTACATAACTGTTTCAAACATAGCCCAACGACCCTTATTGTGGCATTTTTAATTTGTTCGTTATTTGCCGTTGAGCTCTAAAATTGTGTTTTTAGTTTATTTGGCAGCTAATCTCTATGCTAGTATTTTTATTTTAATTTTACGAATTTTTTTCTTTACAGCTTTTTCGGCCTCTAAACTGCCCCTTTAGGCATGTTTTGCTTCAGCAGTTGCAGCCACCACCACCACTTTAAGTCTATAATTTAGGCAGTGTAGAGTTAGGATTATATTGGAATTTTAATCTTCAGTTTGTTAGTAGTATAGGCTATCCAAATCAGAGCTCACTTGGCATTTTCATGTTCATTAGGATATTTAATTAGGCCTGCAAGTCAGCCCGTTCCAGCAGTGGAACCTGTCCTAAACAGTCCCTTAACTGTAACAATTCACAATTTCAGGTTAATTACTATTCCCGGGAAATTTCACTATTCACTTTTACTATTCATTTTTCCCGAAATTTTCCCAAAACTTGATTTTTGTTTCTTGGCCTCGAGTGATAAATCATTTCATTGCAAATTAAAAGTTTGACATTCATAAGCTCATTTTCATGAAAGTTATTAAGGAATTACACGGAATTACACGTTTTAGGGTAAAACGTCATTCAAAAATTCTACGCACAACGAAACCCGACCGCGTTAAGTGACCCCACATCAGAAAAATGTTTGACACACTCATGATTTATTTGAGAATTAATCATGACTGAGAAAAACATGACCAAAATGAGCCTCGGCCGTGAAAAACTGGAATTTTCAGTTTTTAAGCATCTTTACTCAGCCGTAACCTTAGCCTATACCTGCACCGCATTTCTAAGACGATTTAAGTTTTCAACTTATTAGAAAAAGTCAACATATTTTTCCCTCCTCCTTTGACCAAAAATCATTCCTTGATTTTATAAGTCATTCCTTGATTTTTAGGCTTACGGTTTGACGTCTAAAAGACATTTAATACCAACCGACACTAGACTGAGCCCAGTCTAGACATTATAAGTCATTTTAAATCATTTTTATCCTATTAGAAAAGTTACATTTTACTTTTCTCAATTTTACGCAATATTCGTACGTTTTACGTATTACGCGTTTTAGACCCGTGTTTCCAGTTTTAGCAGGGTTTTACCACCCCAATGGAACCTACCACTCATTTTATATTTTATTATGGAGTATAATGACATGTTTAACCATTCTTCCAAGTTTCGTATTTTTACGATACCCGGTTTTACATTTCGTGGCTTAACCATTTACGGTTAGCATTTTACGGAGCCAAAACTAACTCAATAACTTGGATAATATCATCAAAAGTCCACACTTCCTCCCCAAGTATTCCCAACCGACTTAGGAGGGGGGATTCTGCCCATAGGTGGCTTGATCTCATGCTAGGAGGCCTTAGATTTCATCTATGTGTTATACTTGGTCTCCAAGTGTTGACTAGTCATACATGTAACCTCCTCAAGACCTTATTTAAGCCTCTCCTCCCCCTCCTTGGCCATTCCAACGTCCCACACACACAACACACTTCATTTTACTAGTTTACTTCAAGTTTTATCCAAGAGATCAAGAGCATAACAACACATAAACACTAGTTTGGTTTTGATTCATCAAAACTACTTCCAAACCCTAGAAACTTTGGTGATTTCTCTTGAGTTTGAATCCACTCAAGTCACCTCAACTTTTATCATCTCTCTTTCAAGAATACAAGTGTAGAAATATTGCTTGAAGTGAAGTAGGGTGAAGCTAAAGTCTATCAAAGTCCTTACCTTACATGTTAACTTACCTTTCTTTGTAGAAAGCCAAAGTTGTAAGCCAACTCTAATACACTTCCTTGCTTAAATATCATATTCATGTTATTTATATATCATTCATGCTATATTTTGTCTTGTGATCATGTCCATGATGTATAAAAATGGGTAAAACAAGTTATTACAAATGATTGTTAACTTATGTTATTTAAACAAGTAAACTAGTGACTTTTATGGAGAACCACGACCAAAATAGTACAACTATGATATTTGACACTTACTTACTATTAAAGAGGACTTAACAAGGAAAACATAGCAATTTGAATCACCCAAAACGAGTACCCGAGTCAAAAGTTATGACCATTTGAAGTTAGCCAAACCAAAACGCCAAAACTGCCGATACCTACTGTTTTGCATTCTGCCATTTTGAAAGTCACCCTTCTGGTCCGATTCATCAGAAAGTTAAAACACAAAAGTTGTCCGGAACGACTTTTTCTTTCAGGTACAAAGAAGCTCGATCCTTGAAAACGCTTTCCGAGTGATAATTTCTTCAAATTCTTAACAGCCCATTTTTTAGACCAAAGTCATTATATATAGGTTATGGTTTATAAAGAACAAGAGGTCTTATGACCTAGAATCAAGACCACAACCATGGCTAGAGCCAAGGTTGAGTCTCAATACCATGGAACAATGACCAAAGGTCATGGCAAGGCCATGACGAAATAACCATGTAAGCTTACTTAGGCGTAAACATGAACCAAAGTATTGGCGATAACTTGAACAAGAAACTTGGATCTACTTCATCTAAAGAACCATGAGATATTACAAGAAATTGTCATATAAGTTATAAGAAACTTACCCTAATAACAATCTTCATGTAATCATAAACTTTCCTATGTTTATTCAAATATCGGACATGTAACTTTTCGGATCAAAACTTATATATATATATATATATACTTTATCAACTACTACAATAGTAGGGAGCCTCATGTGAGGAGTTCATTACGTAAGCCGTCGAGATTGAGTTGTGGATTTACGAATTAAAGTGTCCTGGCTCCTCGAACGTTTACTAACATGACTTCTGAATTATGTCGGCCCGAACGGTAGTAAACGATATATAAAACATACATGTTTCATGAATCATTTCTTTCAAAGACTTACACTATACATTGTACCACATCGTGGACTAAGTGCAAGACATACATATATTGGCATGTTTATGTTTCCTTAGACATTATTCCAAATCTAAGTTACAACAATTATTCTAGGTTGCTTGTAGAAGTTCTTACGGCATATCCATCATTCTCATTATACATCATCCAACTTAAGGTGAGTTCATAGCCCCACTTTCTGTTGTTTAACTATTTTACAAACCCTTGGGGGAAATACATGCTATTATTTTTCTACTCGAACACAATGCTTTCTACTGTATGCTATTCGACTATGTTTTATTATCACTAAGTAACATCCTTGCCAAACCAAGATCCCTTATTATGAACCATTTAATCACTTGCGAGGGTTACTTGCGAGTGAGCGCGAATATTGTGAATAGGCCTATTGGGATTGACGAATCCCATTTGTATTGACTAAGTTCAAACAAATGCACTAATATTTGAGATTTAGGTATGTTAGCAAAGTACCTACCGGGATAAATCTGCCGATCGATATTGGTACACGTTAACGTTTTGGTGTCATAAGCTTAGTGTATAATACATTTTATGGGCGTATAATAGCGTAGCCTACCTGTTTTGTTTTCCAAACATTGGTGTGAGTCTACAGCTCACACTACCAACATATTGTGTTCAAACATTAAACAAACTCTATGAATATCGCTCAACCTTTGTGTTGACCTCTCAAGCATGTATTTCAGGTTCATGACGATCAAGGATGGCACGGAAGGACACGGATACTCAAGAAAGCTATAAATTTTATTATCATTCAAAACTCATTTAATGTAAATTGTAAACATGGAACCATTTGGGACCTCGTTTTGTAATCTCTGATATTTATACAATTTGAATGATAAATCTTTTAAAACGACTCAATTGGAGTTCGTTTTCTATTATTGTGACTATTGTGCCGTCGAGTAACACCCAGTTTGAATTCCGCTGCAACCATGAATTGGGGGTGTTACATTAACCGCCCTTTTGATTCTTTTTTAGGTTAACTATAGTAAGTTTAGGTGTTGATTTCTGTTTTGCAACTAGTTCATAGGTTATATGATTTATGTTAGAGCCTATTTTAGCATATGTGCGCTATTTGCTTGCTTAACTGATGCCTGCAAGTCCGAGTGCAGCCGGGTGCATCAGTTACTAAAATGTGCCAAATGGCCTTGAGATTACATTTTTAATTTCTTGGATTTAAGTTCAATTCACTTGCAAATTAGTTTAGAGGTAGTTTGGTAGCTAACGTACTTGATCTTATTTTCATTTCATTTTTTTTAATTTCCTCTTCCAGGTTTCTGCATGCTCAAACCTACCATAGTGGGTTTGTTTGGGCTGCAATTTTTATTTGCTCATTTTGTTTGAGAATTTCAATTGCTTACCCGTTATCTCAAATTGTTTTGAGTTGAATTCAGGATATAATTAGCTTATTAAAGTAGAGTTTAGCTTGTTAGATTTAGATTGAGATTTGTGCGAGCTTATAAGCCCACCACAGTTAAGCTCACTGGATTTACTTTTGGACTTAAGTAAAACTGTTAAGTCAATAAGCTGATTCCAGCTTCTTTGTTGTGTTCTACAAAAAGTTCCTTCACAAAAAGTTTTTAATTTTTAGTTTCTCACAATTTTGCTTTTTACACTTTTTATTAAAAAGAAAAAAAAAATGTTTTGTTAAAAAGGTGGGCAAGAGGGTTCGAACCTGGGTCTTTCTAAACTCAGAATAGACACTAACATCCCCACACATCATCCATCTGTGCTATCCAACTTATTTGTTATTTTTCTCTTTAGTTATTTTTTTATTATAGTTTTGTCCATTAGCTTATTTAAATTTCAAGCCTTCTGTAGTGCTTATTTTGGCTTATTTCAAACTGCTTTTTCCACCGTATTAATTTTCCTAGCTTCTTTTTAGTACAATAAACTTTCCATAATTTTTCTAGAATTAATTAAATTGTTTTAATATTTATTAGGAATTTATTTAGTTTAAATTGTTTTTAAATCATAGTAATTAATTAAAAAAGTAAAAACTTTTTTCAAAAAAATTTCTTTTATAGTTAGGAACATAGAAAAATCATTTTTACACCCGTGGGCCTAGCATATCATTAAATTCACGTTTTATTTTGCGCACTCGCGTTTAATTTAAATAACTTTCGCGTTTTTAGCTTAGCTTGTGTTTTAGGATTCCCGATACCTCTCTTGTTTCCCGTAGTGTTTTATAATTTCCCTAGTTTGCCAATTTCCTTTGTTACCCCTTAGGTTATTTTATTTTTATTTTTGTTCGTTAATTCTTAATTTTCATTAATTTAACATATCATAACACCAAACAATCTTTCACAACCAAACATACAAGATTTTAGTCTCGATCTTTTCACGAAGCTTTCTATTTACAACTCGTTGGGGTACGACCCGGGAAATCACTTCCCGGTCTCACAAATAAATATCACTTTCACGAGTTTACGAGGTAATCTTTTTCCTAAAAGGTTTACTCGTATTTCTCCACGTCTTGTTGTCTCACGATAACATTGACATCACGTTTGTTGATATTTTGATAAATTGTTTTGCACAAAAACACAACGAATCAAATGGCGCCGCTGCCGGGGAGGCTGTGTGTCGAAAGTCTCGTTAAGGTTTAGACGATTAGTCTTGTAGAACCTTCGCAAGAAGTTATCGCTTTTATAAAACTTATTAAAAACCAAAAATATTTTTCTTTTGTTTCTATATATGTATTATATCTATAAAAGATAAGAAAAACACAAAAAGATTTTCCCGTTTATTTGTTTAATAATTACAACATTAAAATCTTATCACCGCAAACCAAGGCAGAACACCTACCAACTGGGGGTGTGACCATAATAAGTTCCCAAACTAAAGATCAAAATTTGCCTTTGTATCACTTGCATTTTGGAAAACTTTTAATCGATAAGCTTACGTTAAGAGGAGTCGAAACGGTATAGGGCGATCCAACGAACTTCGCCCTAGTGAGAAATCCATTCTTTTCTCCCGCTCCTTGTACATTTGTCCTTAAAGGTTAACCTTGCGTTTGTGATTATTGGTTTAGGTTCCCCTGTCTTTATGAGTTGGTCTTGTTTTAATTGTTGTGTTTTTCGAAAAACCCAAAAATAATCTTCGTCTCCTATACGTTTAATTCTCGCCTTCTTATACCTCTCTCAGGTATAATTCTTATGGCGTATCTCGGCTACACATGTTTTCATTGTAAAAGCCCGATTGAGAATGGCTATCGTTGTTTCCGGTGTATTTGTGAGAAGTGTGGAAATAATTGTAGTAACAGATTTTGTACTACGTGCAATTTGTTCTTAAATCGAAAATCTCTCGATGATTCACCAAATTCTTCCGACTACCCTTCACAGCCCGAGATACGTGTTATTAATGACAAACCATCAAAAATTGATCCTAACCTTTCAGGATTTACGGTTAAAAGTTTGTCAAGCAAACGTTCAGAGCTTAAAGCAGTGACTAAAAAGAACGACTTGCCTAATCTTCACGTTTATCAAAAACAAAAACCAGAGACCATAACGGAAGTGGTGGAAATTCCTAGCTCTCAGAGCACACTACTTGTCCCACCTCTGGCTTTTATTCCTTGTGTCGGTTGTGGTGAGCCGCTTTTTGGTTTGCCATGTCGTTGGTGTACATGTGAACAATGTGGTAATGATATTCGGAACAGAAGTTGTTTGTTTTGTGGTTCGAGGAATTCATTTGCTTATGATCCTAATCAGAACTCATTCAACGATTCTTCAAAATTTTCCAACTACCCATCACATTCATACGAGCAAGAATCATATTATCCAAATCTCAATGATGCTTCGTATCAAAATACACCAAACTTTTCTTGTGAGTATTGTGGAGGCCCACACTTCAGTTCCGACTGTCAAACAAGGAATCCAATTCCTTGTAACAGTAATGACTATTCGTGTCAAGACCAACCTCCACAGTACCAAATGTTTCAAGCAACTCCTCAACAAACTGAACAAGGTTTTTTTCTAAAGACTCTAGAGTCATTAAAAGAAATGAATGAGGAGTTGGCTAATATACCGTTTCATAACGCACCAAGCTCTTCTTGTGCATATTATGGGGGTCCTCATGATGATTTTCAATGTCAACCTTCCGGTTTTGACACATCCACACCCCCACAATTTCCACTCATTCCAAATTCTCGTGGGAAAACTATAGCAGAATTACTTGCTGAAGAACGAGATTCTGGAAAAAGCATGGACGAATTACTGGCTGAGCAATGAGCAGCTAAAATACATGCCAATTCTTCGCAATGCTGCTCTATTTGATGACGATGATGACAGTGATGATGATGATGATGAAGATAACATTGTTATTATTCAAAAAGATTCATCGAGTACATCGGATGAAATCCCGCCAATCCAAAAATCGCAGGAAGAAAAGACTATGATGGAATTACTAGCAAAAGAACAAATGAAATTTATAAAACCCATGTCTGCTAGTCCTTCTCAACTCACTCAGTATGTTATTATCACACCCGAAGTTCACACTCACTCTCTGAGCATGGGGGACGAGAATCTTAGCACTGTTCCTGAAAAGTCTAGTGTTGAGAACCTTGTCCCAATCCCAGGAGAGTCACAGGGAATTCTTGAGCATATGTGTGATCTTACTTCCCCTCTAGAGTGTCCAAAAGATAAATTTGAGACTTTCTCTGATTTTAGTGATGATTATACATCTTATGGAGACATTGAATATGTTAAGGCATCACTTCCACATTTTGATGTTGATCATCTTCTTGAGGAGTTCGCCGATGAACTCACTCACATCAATCCACTTCCATCAGGAAGTGATGACGATCTCCTTGATTTTGAAGCCAATCTGGGAGAAATTGAAAGTCTCTTATATCATGATCCGTCACGCAGTTCTGATCCCGACCGTCCAATTGAGAATGTTAATCACCTTGTTCCCGAAGCATTCAAAACAACTTTCACTAATCCTCTGTTTGAATTCGAATCTGAATTTACTTTGATTTCTGATAATCCAATCTTTGATATTCAGAACAAGGATAGTGATGAGTCCACAACGGAACAAGAGTTCACTGATTTACATCATGTGATTGATTCTCTTCACGAGGAGTTCTCCGGTGAACTTACTCATATCATGACTCCTCCGGAGTATGATTACTTGGATGACAAGAAAAACCATGTTCGGGGGGAAAGAGTCTCAATCATGAGAATTTGTATTCCTATGACAAATTTTTCCACCCTCCATCCCGATATGTTATCCAAACCAAAGAGCTTAACCGATAAAATCCAAACTCAGGAAACTGAACCTGATCTCGAGGAAGAAGATCTCATCATGATTATCATCATGATTTTCTTTCTTTTCTTCACCTACATGGTGACTTCCTTTCTTCTTCACTCACTCGGGAGTGAAGACACTATCTTTGACCCCGGCATTTCGAATTACCATTATCTTGAGCCGGGGTACTTATCTCATCGGTGTGGAACTTTCACGTGCTTCAAATCTTTGTCCAAACATCTTGAATGAAAGTCCGATTGAGATTGTCTCTTCCACATGTTGCTTCCCCAAGAACAAATGAATTCGGGGTCGAGTCAACCTAGCGACTCGATAAACAAAAACAGTAGCATGCATATGTGGTTTTCACCCTAGGTGTGGGGGAGTTGCCCATGCTTTTGTTACCATGTATATAATTTCAAAAAAAAAAAAAAAAAAATTGATGATGAATAAAGTGAAAAATTGTATTTCCACATTTAGCTTGTAATATTGCCTTTTTACGTTCAAAGAGTCGGCATAATAGCCAGGACTTTGAATATTGAGGACAATATTCAATTCTAAGTGTGTGGGGGGGGGGGGGGGGGGGGGGGGGGAATTCTAACGAATTTGATCACATTTTACCTTCTAGTACCCCCATTTTTGGCCAAAATTTTTTAAAAAAAAATTTCACTTTATTTAAAAATTTTTATGGTTATCAGTCCACCATGTCTAAACAACATAAGGACTGGCTAATCTAGGAGCAAACGGCTCTTGGTAAAGATATATCAAATCCATTTATGGCTGACAATTTGCCGAAAATTGTATGGAGTTCAACTCACTATATCTTGCTTTGATAGTGAAGAGTTGGCTAGCCCATAAGGTTATGGCTTGTGGTAAAGGCAGTGGAAAACCATAATTGGTAATCAACTCACCAAGATGATGACTGCATTCCATCAAAGAGTTGGCTAGTCCAAAAGCAAACGGCTTTTGGTAAAGACAAATCAAAACCGTTGAAATCTTATGGTTTGCTCAAAATCATATGGTTATCAGTGTACCATAGTTCTTACTTGAACCGAAACATTTGGCTACTCCAGAAGTAATGGCTTTTGGTAAAGAGATTCAAATCCATTAAGTTTTCTCAAAAGATTGCTAGGGACTAGCAATCGTTTAGTGTGGGGGATTGATGAGTGTGTAAATACTCATCATTTTTTTGTCAAATATGAACTGCAAAACATTTAAAAACACCCAAAAACGCATCAAAATACAGGGAATATCCCAAAGATCGTGTTTTATATGTTTCAGATGCAAAATGATTGAAAACAAACGAAAAACAAACAAAGTTTGCATAATTGGCAGTTTCAGTCCCCCAACTTTCAAAACTTGTCAAAATTAGTCCCTGAGTGTTTATTTTGAAAGTTAAGTCAACCCAAGTTCTTTAAAAGTTAAATATCATCAAAAATGATCTTTGGGTAAAGAGTTTCAAAAGTTTACAGTTTGGTCCCTCAAATTTGCAAAGTTGTCAAGAATGGTCCTCGGATACTTTATTTTGGAAATATATCACCAGAGGTCCTTGTGGAATTACAGCTTGTCAAGTATGACCCTTGGTGATACTTTGGAGATGTGACAGTTTCAGACCTTTCAGTTTTAGTAAGTTACAAATTTGGTCCTTGTGCTATTTATTTGATAAACTAAACGGGCCCCTGTAAATTATTAAAACCCAACACCGCATCCACCCCACTCCTTATAACTCCAATCCAACCCACCATGATCCATACTACCCTTGGCCCATTTTCCCAACCCCAAGCCCAACTCACCACTTATACATTTTAATAAAAATGTATCCCAAACCCTTGACCAGTCAAACTCCTCTTCTCCCCCATCCTCTCTTTACCCAGCAGATTCTCACTCACCACCACACCATCCCTGCTACTAGCCACCCCACCCAACACCTCAAAAGAATCTCCCACTATCACTGTAACACCCCCAATTCATGGATGCAGTGGAATTCAAACTGGGTGTTACTCGACGGCACAATAGTCACAATAATAGAAAACGAACTCTAATTGAGTCGTTTTAAAAAATTTATCATTCAAATTATATAAATATCAGAGATTACAAAATGAGGTCCCAGATGGTTCCGTGTTTACAATTTACGTTAAATGAGTTTTTGAATGATAATAAAATTTATAGCCCTCTTGAATATCCGTGCTCCTCCGTGCCAGCCGCGTTCATTATGGACCTGAAATACATGCTTAAAACAGTCAACACAAAGGTTGAGTGGAATTCGTAGAGTTTGTAGTTAAATCGTTGAACACAATAATCATAGTGTGAGCTATAGACTCACACTCATAGTTAGAAAAACAAAACCGTTATTATTTCACTAAGCTCATGCAACCAAAGCATTAACATCGAACCAAAAATTGGCATTATAGAAGCCCTACCAAGGTAATATTGCCATTATACCTCTAAATATCAAATATAGTGCATTTGTTTGAACATGTAGTTGTTCAACGCAAATGGGATTCGTCAATCCCAATAGATCTATTCACAATATTCGCGCTCACTATAGCTAGTGACTAATGGTTCATGATATAGGGACTTCGAACATGGCAATTGTTACTTAGTGACAATAAAACATAGTCGGGTAAGCATACAGTAGAAATCATTGTGTTCGAGTAGAAAAATAAGAGCATGTATCCCCCCCATGGGTTTGTAAAATAGTTAAACAATAGAAAGTGGGGCTACGAACTCACCTTAAGTTATGTAGTAAGTAATGAAAATGATGGTCGAATCGCGAAAGTCTCTAGGAGCAACCTATAATAGAATGTTGCGACTCAGGATTTGAGTAAGGAATATGAAGAATTGCCTGTATATGTCTTGCATTTAGTCCATGATGTAGTACTTAGTATAGTGTAAGTCTTTGAATAAAAATGGTTTATGAAACATGTATAGTTTGTATATCGCTTACTACCGTTCGGGGCGACATAATTCAGAGGTCATGTAGTAAACGTTCGAGGAGCCAGGACACTTTAATTCGTAAATCCATAACTCATCTCGACGGTTTACTTTAATGAATCTCTCACATGAGGCTCCCTACTATTGTAGTATTTGATAAAATATATATAAGTTTTTGATCCGAAAAGTTACATGTCCAAATAATTGAATAAACTTAGGAAAGTTTTCTTTTGGATGAAGATTGTTATTATAATGAGTTTCTTGAGTCTAGTATGAATATTACTTGTAAAGTTTCATGGTTTTTTGATGGAGTAGATCCAAATTGGATGTTTATGTTGCCATTAACTCTTTAGTTTATGTTTTCGACTTAGAAAGCCATAAGGTCTTTAGCCGTGGCATTGCCGTGGCTTTGGTCATTGCTACCATGGTCTTAAGACTCATCCTTGGCCTTAGCCATGGTTGTGGTCTTGGCTTTAGGTCATTAGACCTCTTGATTATAACTAACCATAACCATTATATGGTCATTTGGCCTTAAAAAGGGGTTGTTAAGAATTTGAAGAAAAATATCACTCGTAAAGCGTTTTCAGAGCTCGAACTTCGTTGTTCTTGAACGAAAACGTCATTCCGGACAAATTTCATGTTTTAACTTTTTGATGAATCAGACCAGAAGGGCCACTTTCAAAAAGGTCAGAATGCTAACAGGTTGTTTTAGGCAGTTTCGGCGTTTTGGTTGCACTAACTTCTTTTGGCCATAACTTTTGACTCGTGTACTCGTTTTAGGTGATTCAAATTGCTATGTTATCCTTTTAAAACCCTATTTAACAGTAGGTAAGTGTCTAATATCATGGTTATAATATTTTGGTCGTGGTACTCAATATAAGTCACTAGTTTTCTTGATTACTTAACATAGGTTAACATGTAGTGTTCTTAACTTGTTTTAAAGATTTTTGTACATCATGAACACAATATAAAGACCATATATAGCATATAGAGCTTATGAAAACATAGTAAGGATGATGAGTATAAGTTTTCTTACAACTTTTGGCCTTAATGAAAAGGGAAACTAGGACAAGAACTAGGAACTAGGACTTTGAGAAATCTCCACTCCTTTGAAGTCTCCTACTTCTTGTGAATGTGTTTAGGACTTGTACTAATCTATTGGTTACTTGAGTAGCTTTAAACTTAAGGAATCACCAAAGATTGCTAAGAATTGATGAAGATTTGCAAAGGACTAGAATTCTTGAATCTTGCTTGAAGGAAATGATCTAATGAGAGTGTGTTTGTGCTTTGTGCTTGGCGTCTAAATGAGAAGTCCAAGGAGGGTATTTATAGTCTCATGAAGAGGTGCAAGAGTAGTCAAAGATGGTTAGTCATCTTTCTTCCTAGCTAAGTATGGACATATGTCTCTAGATTAGCAAGACTTAGGACTTAAGGTTCTATATGTGTAAGGATCATGAAAGACTTCATTCTAAATCAATCCAAGTGCCTCATGACTCATATAAAATGCCACCTATGGCTATTTTGAGGATGTTAAGAGTTTTAAATAATCATCTTGCCTTTACGGAGTGAGTTTCGGTCCCGGTAATTGCTAACGGTAAGTCGTTAAGTCATAAAAACTTAAAATCGAGTATCCTAAAAATACGAAACTAATAAATATGTTAGAACTTATTAATATAACCTATCTTAGCATACTTAATGAGTGATAAGTTCTATCGAGTTGCTTAAACGCTGTTAAAACTGGAAACGCGGGGCTAAAACGCGTAATTTGCGTAAAACGCTGAACTGGAAAACGTAAAATTCCAAAACTTTTGGAATTGTCGTAAAATGAGAGAAAATCATATTTCTATTGTTTATAGTGTTTTATGAACATATCGGGATGCTGGAATGACGTTTAAACCTAAAAGTAAATCTCGGACACGGTTTCGTGATTTTTGCAGAAATGATCCAACGAGTGTCAAACTCTCGGAGTATCATTAAAATAGTTTAACTTGCGAGAATATGAAATAAAAATTTCGGGAGTGAATAGTAAAAAGTGAATAGTGAATAGTGAATAGTAAAATGAATAGTAATCTGAAAATGCGAATTGTTACAGTCTCTACCCCTTAAGGGAACTTCGTCCCGAAGTTCTATGTGTGTTATATATTGGAGTGGTGTCGATGAAGAGGTGTGGTTACTTATGAGGACTAGAGTCTGGAATTACTAGTGATGTAGTTTGATTGTCTCAGAATACGGTGTGTCAATAGAAATTGATAACATAGTTGAATATCAGTAAAGATCCATATAATAGTCGAATATCAAAGGAAATTTATATAGCAGTCGAATATTAATAGAAATTGATATAGTAGTTGTACAGAAATTGATATAGTTGAATATCAAATAGAAATTGATATAGTTGTCAAGTATCAATTGCAATTGATATAGTAGTTGAACAACAATAGCAATTGACATAGGAATCGAATAAATGGAAATTGATGTAGTAGTCGAATATCATTAGTAATCGATATAGTAGTCGAACATCAATGGAAATTGGGATAGTAGTTGCAATCATAGCCTAGTAGGTAATCTGTTGTTGTACCTAGTGTTTATTGACTTCATACTTATATTATTTCGGATACAAATAAGCCCACTTGTTTATAATTCTTTATTTACATAGAGAGTCATCCCAAACAATGTAAATAGGGGAATATAAACTTATGGTTCGGTGATTTACAATTTCTTTATTTAAATGAAAAGGCATCCCAATCCATTCAAATAATTATAAATCATCCTACTTAAGAATTCCCAACACAAAGTTCATACTTAGCCGGTGAGTTACAAGGTAGTATATTACGAGATGATACTGGTGTTCGAAAAGTACAAAATGAATATTCAATCTTGTAAAGCTGATGAGGGTGCTTGTGGAGTAACTAAGGATGATTTGAGCTTTAAAAGTGCATCAAGATCTGTTAATGAGCTTGTGGTTGTAACGGTTGTGAAGATAATGATGTGATATGTTGATGAACAAAATTATGTAGTGTATGCTTAACATTAATATTGGTAGAGATGTCAAGTTTGATTTAAAATTTTAAGAAATTTTAAAGGTTTATGACGGAATGGTATCCTTAGGACCTAAACAGGATAGTACTTCTACAGGATGAAAAGAAGAATTGATAACTATCCCAAGATAGTAGTTCGGATTATCTTATAAATGAAAACTTTCAAGAATGAAATTAGATAGTTCAAATAAGGTGTTAAGATCTTGCTGAGTGGTAAGGCACTATCGTGTCTCTAGATCTTTTTAATGAATTCTGGTGGTTTATCGAGTTCAAATAGGAAATTAATGTGAACATAACCCTAGTACAACTATTCTCAGTATTTGAAAATTTTAAGTCGAACATAGTTAGTCAGACTATGTTCCACTGTCCCTAGGTTAAATATAGGTGACTAGTCTATATTTAGCCAAGGTTCGATAAAATTTTCAAATACCTAAATTAGGTATACTTGTGATATGTCCGTTGCTTTTGGGAAACTGTCCACTAAACAAAGGCGATGTCAAACCATTCAGTTGCAAGTCCCGCCCATACAAGACTTGTAACCTATGTTTTCACATTCCACTGCATAGAAGATAGTACGGGTAGATTTGTGTGGAAAGTAAGTTTTAAATAGTTCTAAAACAGTCCATACTTGGCCAGGATCATGAACTTTTAACAATGAAGGTTTCAGAAGAAAACTTTGATGAATGTAGAGAAACTTCAGCTTTTGTAGATGATGGATTAGTTTGTCCTTTATAAATCTCATATTTCTATTTAGAAATCGATAGATTGTGATGGGTTTTTGATATCATATGAAATGATATTGGTGAGGTAATGGAATAATTCCAGAGACCATTGCGCAAATCACAATGTCTCGGAAGTAGATTAGACCATTGTGCAATTCACAATGTTAGGGAAGTAGATTAGACCATTGTGTGACTCAAAACATTTGAGAAATGATTAAGACCATTGTATCATACAATGTCCGGGAAATAGGGAAGACCATTGTAATTCGTTACAATATCTTGGACATAAAATGTTGGAGTAGGAACATGATTGGGAGAATGTGGTTGTGTCGAAATGCCCTAGAATAGGCATGTGCAGATATGTTCAGTCCATTGTTTAGATAAAATGATTGAAAATAAATCGAGTGTATATATCAATATACTTATATATGTTCGTGTAGTGTAGAATGCCTAGTGTGTATATATCAATAAACTTATATGTTCATGTAGCATAAATGCTTACGGAGAAATGCTCAATTATGCTAAGGGTACATTTATCCATATGCTAACATGTTTATGTAGTATAAAATGCTTAATAAGTCCATAATCATCTGGAGGATGGAAGGCACGAAGAGCGGAGGGCTATAAAAATATTTTTGCTTGTAAGTGTGGTTATAGTTTAGGTCTCAATTAGATCCGTTTCTCTATAACCATGGCTCTGATACCAATCTGTAACACCCCCAATTCATGGATGCAGCGGAATTCAAACTGGGTGTTACTCGACGGCACAATAGTCACAATAATAGAAAACGAACTCTAATTGAGTCGTTTTAAAAGATTTATCATTCAAATTATATAAATATCAGAGATTACAAAATGAGGTCCCAGATGGTTCCATGTTTAAAATTTACATTAAATGAGTTTTTGAATGATAATAAAATTTATAGCCCTCTTGAATATCCGTGCTCCTCCGTGCCAGCCTCGTTCATTATGGACCTGAAATACATGCTTAAAACAGTCAACACAAAGGTTGAGTGGAATTCGTAGAGTTTGTAGTTAAATCGTTGAACACAATAATCGTAGTGTGAGCTATAGACTCGCACTCATAGTTAGAAAAACAAAACCGTTATTATTTCACAATGCTCATGCAACCAAAGCATTAACATCGAACCAAAAATTGGCATTATAGAAGCCCTACCAAGGTAATATTGCCATTATACCTCGAAATATGAAATATAGTGCATTTGTTTGAACTCGTAGTTGTTCAACACAAATGGGATTCGTCAATCCCAATAGATCTATTCACAATATTAGCGCTCACTATAGCTAGTGACTAATGGTTCATGATATAGGGACTTTGAACATGGCAATCGTTACTTAGTGACAATAAAACATAGTCGGGTAAGCATACAGTAGAAAGCATTGTGTTCGAGTAGAAAAATAATAGCATGTATCCCCCCCATGGGTTTGTAAAATAGTTAAACAATAGAAAGTGATGCTACCAACTCACCTTAAGTTATGTAGTAAGTAGTGGAAATGATGGTCGAATCGCGAAAGTCTCTAAGAGCAACCTATAATAGAATGTTGCGACTCAGGATTGGAGTAAGGAATATGAAGAATTGTCTATATATGTCTTTGATGAGTGTGTAAATACTCATCATTTCTGTTACATTTAAACTGCAAAAAGATATAAAAACACACAGGAATGCCTTAAAATACATAAAATTATCCCTGGATTGTGTTTTTATGCAAAAGGATTGAAAACTGATGAAAAACAATACATTTCACATAATTTACAGTTTCAGTGTCTGAACTTTGAAAAATTGGCAAAACTAGTCCCTGGTAAATCAAAACATGAAAAATATCATCAAAGGTCCTTATGGATTCATAAGTTGTCAAATATAGTCCTTTAAAGTTAAAAAATTGCAAAATGACAACTTTAGTCCCTCAAGTTTGGAAAATATCAAAAATAGTCCCTAAGGTTTTGTAAATGGAAAAATATGAAAAATAAGCCTTGCACTATTCTTAATTGACAAAAATGGACCTTATGATAACTTTTGAGAATTTACAACATCAACCCTTCAAGTTTCAGAAAATTACAAGTTAGGTCCCTGGAGTTTGTGGAATTGGCAGAAAAGGTCCCCGGTGTTTGAAAATGAAAAATCACAAATTTGGTCCTTGGGTTATTCAATAATGACAAAAATAGTCCTTATAAATATTTGGGAAAGTTGCAAAACCAGTCATTCTATTTTTGTGAAAATTACAAATTTGGTCCTTGTTTAATACCTAAACCAACCGGACCCCTTTTATAATTACAAACCCCAAAACCAATCCAGTCCAAACACTAGCCCAACCCTTTTTATATTTTTGGGCCTAGCCTGTTTCCCAGCCCACCAAAACAAACCCAACATAACCTTTTTAATAAAACGGGGGTTGACCCCGTTGACCCGTCTTCTCCAATACCACCTCCCCTGTACATCTCCCTCACCCCCCTCTGTAACCCAATACCACCATGGTATTACCACCTTTTCACCACCTTTCTACCTCCACATCAACCCCCAAACACAATCATTTCACTACCTACTCCCCAATTAATGCTTCCCCACCAGCCAACACTCCATCCTCCCTCACAACCCCTGTTTTCATGCCAACTCACCCAATATCTCACCCCTACTATCTCAATTGTCCATTACACCTCATATATCATTCCAAGAATCTTTAATTGCTTCAAACTGCTACTCCCACTCAAATTGACATTTTGGCGCCAAAAATGCCAAGTGTATGGTTATGATGATTTTCAAAGATTCAAAGGCTGAGATGAAGTGGGAAACACTCAGAGGTCGACAAGGAATGCATATAGATCTTTATAAAGAAGAATGGAGAAAAATGTAATAGTTATCTAGTGTAATTTAATTTCTCTTAATTCGTATTAGCAAATTTTCAAGTTTTCTTTGTATCCTTAAGCTTTTAAGTTGTAATTTCAAGATTCTCAGTGTTAAATTAAAGTTATTTTCAGTCTCAATTTGAGTTTCTCATTTCCAATCCAGTTTATGCAAATTTGTTCCACTTAAAACCTCATATCACTTTGAATGTTGTTATTAACTGTTGTTAGGGACCCATAAGCTCATATAAGTTCATAATATAGCTTTCATAAGCTATTAGAAACTAAAAAACTCAGTATTAGTTATAAAAGAAGAAAATACAAAAAAAAAAAATAAGAAAAATAAAGAGAAAATCAAAAATCTGTGTTATGATGATCATCAAGCTGGAGCAGGGTTGATTTGGGTTTGCCCTTGGGTTAGTAGGCTTGTGGAAGCCATTAGGAAATGTTTCTTGGTTCATGGTTCTTTGGCAGGATTGCAAAATTGTAAGTGATCTATTTCAAATTTGAGTTTTTGATTACTAGTGCTTATTTGTGAAACATTGTTGCTTATTCTGCTTAATTATAGTTAATTAGATAATATCTAATTGATAGATTGTGTTTATATTTCAAATTAATCAAGTTTAGTAGTGAACTGTGTTTGAAAGGAGTGTTTGGATTTGTCTGTATTGAGTGTCTTATTGAGTATCATTGCTCACTTTGTATTCTCACATCATACTCAGTCTATTAGAACACCAAAATAGTCAAGTATTTGGTAGTAATAAGCAGGAAAGTCAAAATCACAAATTATTTGGCTTAAAATCCAACTGTGAAGGATTTAGAAAGGCATAAGCCTCATTTTATCTCATAAGTGCAAGTCCTAGCTTAATTTAGTCTCCATATAGCTTAAATAATCAATATCAGTCATAAAATTGAGATCAAAGTTCACATAAGTCAAAATTCTAGTTTTTCTCAAAAAGTCAAAAAGTGCTTGTTAAGATTTTCACCAAAATGGCATGAATATTTATGATTTTTGTGTTATGATCTAGGGTCTGAAATTGCTAGGGTATTTAGTCTATCAGTTGAACTTATGATTTCCATGATTCTCATATTTTTGTGATTTTTTCTTATTGTCCAAAATACCCCTAGAACACAACTGCAGGGCAAAATGATGCCCTGCTACACAGACCATCACCACCACAACCACCACTTTGGTGGTTGATTGTGACCACCACAGTGGTCCGACTAGTCCTAATTTTGTTTCTCACAACCCCCCTCCTACCCAGGTTCAATACTTGACCCTTGGTCTGACCTGTGCACCACTGGGACCCACCTTGAATCAGCTTGGAAAGTTGTCCCCATTCTGTCTCAGATCACAATAAGCCAACTGCTTATTTGTATCTTGTGGCTTAATCAGTCACCTTATTTGGGTAAAACTTGCTTAATATTGTTCATATAACTCAGATAGATAAACTTTTACCCTTGTAGAACCCACAATAGTCCATTTGTGCTTAAATCCCTCCACAGTTAACAAAAGTCAACTGTGAGGTCTAATAAGCACTTATATTGCTTATTCTGAGTTTATAAATTATTTTCCTTTATTAAAGTTTTTTATTTTAAGTATTTAATTAGTTTTGTAAAAGAAAAACCAGAAAAAGACAAACTTAATTATAGTGATAGCTTCTATTTAATAGAAATTATCTATTTAATTTTCTTTTTAGCTTATTTATAAGCACTTCAGCTATTTTATATTTTTATTAAATCTCTTATATATTAAAGTAGTTTTATAAATTTTTCCAGATTTTTCTTTTGTCATCTAGTGTTTTCTAGAATTAATATTAGTTTATTTAATAATTAATTAATAAATAAAAATTAAATAGCATAATTATATTTTATAAAGTACCACATAGTTTTTATAATTTTTATAGCTTTTATATAAGGTAAAACAATTTTATAAATTTTTCTAGAATTTATATTGTTCATTTTCTATTTTTAATAATATAATTAGTTTAATTTATAATTAATTAATAAATAGAATAATAATTAGTAAATTAGATTAAAAATACATAAAATAAAGTTTTTATAATTTTTTAGGATTCCCATGATGGTTAATTAGATATATAAAATTTTTCATAATTATCTAAGTCTTTTTAGTATTTATAATAATTTAAATCAATATAATTAGTTAACTAATAAATAAATAATTAATTAATAATAAATAGGTAAATAGTGTGAAAAATTTAATTTTAGTTTTAAAATAAGTTTTATAATATTTTAGATTTTTAGAAATTTTAATTTTAATTTTCTAGACTTATTCTACATTTTCTTAATTATTAGTGAATTATTAAATAATTAATAATAGTTATTAAATAAAGATAATTAATTAAATAATTTAGTAATTATAAAATAAATATTTTAAGTTTATTTAATTTGCATTTAAGCCCCTAAGGCTTGCAAACTCCTACTATAGTTAAAGGTGTTTTTTGTTTACGTTTAATTATTAAACGTTTACGTTTTCCAGTCCCTTTTCACTTGCACTTATTTGATTTCACGTATTGGTTGATATAGCTTATTAAAGCTATTCACACTTATATTTTTAGTAGTACAATCACTTAAACCCTTTTCCTGTTCAATTCACCTGATCTCGAAGTCGTTTTTATTTCAGATTTCACGCCTCGTTGGGATTTAACGATCCGGGGAAACACTAAACTCCACGGAGTATTGGCCTAAGCTGTTTGACTTGTTGACCATTACTTGGTTGATATTATCTGACTGTCTAAGGCCAATCAAAATTTGGCGCCGCTGCTGGGGAGGTGTGCAGCATATTACGACTTTTTGATGTATCTGTGAGTTTGAATTATCACACTTTGTTATATATCATCTTTTTGTTCATATTTTATTTTCTATTTGTAATTTCCCGTCACTCTAAGGATTCTTAGAGTCATCTCTAGTGCATGTGCACTCGTTCTTCTAGGTCAACAAGCCCTTTACGTGAGCTTGTCAGAATTCCTCGAAGACGCCGTAGACGTTCTGCCCCAACAGCCGTATCTAAGGTACGTGCTGTTTCCCCAAAGAAAGTTATCATGGCGGAAGACCGTCCGATGAATGAGCTTCTCCAAGCACCCATTGAGGGTTACGGAGACGCTATTGTTGTCCCAGCCATTGTGGCTGAATACTTTGAGCTCAAAACTGGGTTACTAAATCTAGTAACCTCAAGCCAATTTTATGGTTTTGAGAGGGATGATCCTCATGCTCATATTCGATGGTTTAACAAAATTACATCTACCATCAAATACAAAAACGTCCCTTCCGAAGCAATCAAACTTCTTCTTTTCCCGTTTTCTCTTGAGGGGGCAGCCCGGATTTGGCTGGAAAAACAACCTCCTCGTTCAATAACGTCATGGGAAGATTTAGTTACCAAATTTGTAAACGAATTTTTTCCCCCGTCCAGAACGACAAGTCTTAAAAATAAAATCATCAAATTTACTCAAAGGTTTGATGAATCGTTTGGTGACGCATGGGATCGTTTCAAAGAATTGCTTCGTCGATGTCCTCATCATGGTTTCACTGAATTGATGCAAATTGACACATTTTATAATGGTGTGAGTCAATCTGACCAAGATTCTCTCAATGCCTCCCCGGGAGGTAATTTTTTGAGCAAAACCACAAAAGAAGCTTTAGAAATCATTGAAAAAAAGTCCAAAGTCCGCACTACACGCACAAAGCCATATAACTCCCAAGTGAGTGCTGGTCCTTCTACTTCATCGCCCGTGAGTACTTCTAGCACCGATGCTAAGATAGACAAACTCACGGACGCCATTCAAGCTTTGGTTCTCTCAAACCAGAAAAAAGTCACTTTCACACAAAACCCTTCACATGCTGAAGTTAAAAAAGTGGAAGTTTGTGTCACTTGTGGTGGCCCACATGCTTACTACAATTGTACTGCCACCGATGGTAGTCCTTTTGAAGCCAATGCCTTAGCCGGTACTACAAATCAGGGAGGTAATCAATACCATCCTCAAATTGAACCAAGTTACCGTGCTAACACACATATGGGACCACCAGGGTTTAATCCAAACCCAAATTTGCAAAATCGGAACCAGAACCAACCACGAATGAACCAAGGTTATCAAAACCAAGGGAATTTCCATCCTGGACAGAATCAAGGTTTCCACAATCAAGGAAACTTTAACAGAAACAATTTCAACCCGGGAAATCATTTTCAGGGAAATGGTAATCCAAATCAAGAGAATTTTCAACCACAACAAGGTTATAATCAAAATAACCGGGTCCAAAATTTTCCCAACCAAACACAAGCCATTCTCCCAGCTCTACAACCATCATCCGATGAGTTGTTAAAGCAGTTCATGAAAACTCAAGAAGAGACAAACAGGTTGTTGGTCAGCCGGATTTCTGAAATCAAGAAATCTTTAAATGAACAACCCTCGGGCTCTGGAAAACTTCCGAGCAACACGATCGCAAACCCAAGGGGCGATGCAAAGGCGATCACAATCAGGAGCGGAGTTTCATATGATGGACCCACTGTTCCCACTACCACTTCTTCTCCTTCTCCCAAGGTAGTGGAAAATAGCACCGAGGTAAATAAGGACGAAGTACTTCCTATTCATAAGGGAGGTACCCAAGACGTCCCACCTCATGTTGTCCCGAAACCCAAACCAAAACCTAGAGTTGTTTTTGAACCAAATGATATCCCAGTTGAAACACCTCAGTCCAAGCCTTCTACCTCCTCTATTCCTTACCCCTCATGCTTGAGTGAACAAAAGCTCCGTGAAAAAGCTAGTCACCAGATGGATAAATTCTTTCAAATCTTCCAAGATTTGCATTTTGACATTAGCTTTGCGGATGCTATTATTCTGATGCCCAAATTTGCATCGACAATCAAACACTTGTTAAGCAACAAGGAGAAACTGTTTGAAATGGCAAAGACTCCCTTGAATGAGAACTGCTCAGTAGTTCTTTTAAAGAAGCTTCCCGAGAAGCTGGGAGATCCTGGAAAATTTCTAATACCATGTGTATTTCCGGGAATGGTTGATTGCTATGCCTTGGCCGATCTTGGTGCAAGTATCAACCTAATGCCATACTCAGTTTGGAAGAAACTTTTTCTTCCGGATCTTACTCCTACCTGCATGACTTTAGAGCTTGCAGACCGATCGATATCTCGTCCTCTCGGCATTGCCGAGGACGTGTTTGTGAAGGTAGGAAAGTTCCATCTCCCCGCTGACTTTGTAGTGGTTGATTTCGATGCTAATCAAAGGGTCCCTCTCATTGTTGGGAGGGGTTTCCTTAGAACGGGCCGTGCTCTTATCGATGTATTTGAGCAAGAAATCACTCTTCGTGTGGGTAGTGAAGCCGTTACCTTTAACCTCGATCAAACCTCGAGGTACTCCTCTAATTATGATTCTGAAGCAGTTAATCAAATAGATATCATTGACATTGCTTCGGAGGAGTACTCTCAAGAGTTTCTTGGTTATTCTCATAATTCTGTGAGTGGGGATCCCACTCCATCATCTGAACCTATCATTTCTGACTCTTCCCCTTCTCTCACTCCGTTTGAGGGAAGTGATTTCCTTTTGGAAGAGGTCGAGGCTTTTCTCAAAAGTGATTCATTTCCATTGGGGATTGATAACACTGAGATTGATTTGGAGGGAGATATTCTTCTCCTTGAGAGATTGCTAAATCAAGACAGTTCTCCTCCACTCCCTCCCGTACAACTTCATAATCAGGAAATCAAATATGTTGAGAAAACTGATGATTTTCCTGAGGTCGAGCTCAAGGACTTACCTCCTCATCTTGAATACGCATTTTTGGAGGGTGATGATAAATTACCTGTCATTATTGCTAAAGGTTTGAGTGATGAGGAGAAAGTTGCTCTCATAAAGGTCTTGAAGTCACACAAGCAAGCAATTGCTTGGAAGCTCTCCGATATTAAGGGTATTAACCCAGAGTTTTGTACACACAAAATCTTAATGGAGGATGACTTCAAACCCGCTGTGCAACACCAAAGACGGGTGAATCCAAAAATCCATGATGTGATTAAACAAGAGGTTCTCAAACTTCTTGATGCAGGATTGATTTACCCCATCTCTGATAGTCCTTGGGTCAGTCCCATCCATTGCGTTCCAAAAAAGGGTGGCATAACTGTTGTCACTAATGAGGAAAATGAGTTGATTCCAACTTGGCTGGTTACCGGGTGGCGTGTTTGCATTGACTATCGTAAGTTAAATGACGCCACCCGCAAAGACCACTTTCCGCTGCCCTTTATGGACCAGATGCTTGAGAGATTAGCAGGAAACGAGTACTATTGTTTCCTTGATGGTTTCTCAGGATATTTCCAAATCTCCATTGATCCATCAGATCAAGAAAAGACTACCTTTACATGCCCTTATGGAACCTTTGCTTATAAACGTATGCCTTTTGGCTTATGTAATGCTCCAGGTACATTCCAGAGGTGCATGATGGCCATATTTACCGACATGATCGGTAAAACCATGGAGGTCTTTATGGATGACTTCTCGGTCATTGGGGATTCATTCCAAACATGTCTCACCAATTTAGAAACAATGTTGAAAAGGTGTGAAGACACCAATCTATGTCTAAATTGGGAAAAGAGTCACTTTATGGTCAAAGAGGGCATTGTCCTCGGCCATAAGATTTCCAAGAATGGGATTGAGGTTGACAGAGCTAAGGTTGATGTCATTGCTAAACTGCCTCACCCTACTACCGTCAAAGGTGTTAGGAGTTTCTTGGGTCATGCCGGTTTCTATCGTCGATTCATACAAGATTTTTTTCTAAAATCTCACGGCCTATGACTCATCTCCTTGAAAAGGATGCTCCTTTTATCTTCTCACTAGAGTGCATCGAAGCTTTTGAAACATTGAAGAAAAAGCTTACTGAGGCACCCATTCTTGTTGCCCCCGACTCGGATTTACCCTTTGAACTTATGTGCGATGCAATTGATTTTGCTATCGGTGCAGTCTTGGGGCAACACAAAACGAAACACTTTCAGCCTATCCACTACGCAAGCAAAACTATGAGCGAAGCTCAAACTCATTACACCACTACGGAAAAAGAATTATTAGCCGTGGTGTATGCTTTTGAGAAATTTCGGACATACTTAATCTTGACTAAATGCGTAGTGTATACGGATCACTCGGCTCTAAAATATCTATTTGCAAAACAAGATGCAAAGCCGAGATTGCTCCGTTGGGTTCTCCTCCTCCAGGAATTTGATATCATTATTCGTGATAAAAAAGGAGCTGAGAACCTGGCTGCTGATCATTTGTCCCGATTAGAGAACCCTCATCAAGATGTGTATGAGAAAAAGGAAATAAATGAAACATTTCCTCTCGAAACACTCAATGCGGTTGCTTTTCGCGGAGATTCTACTACCCCATGGTTTGCCGACTTCGCAAACTATCATGCGGGTAACTTTGTTGTGAAAGGGATGTCAACCCAACAGAAGAATAAATTCTTTAAGGATGTTAAACATTACTTCTGGGATGACCCCTACTTATTCAAAATCTGTGCGGATCAAGTCATCCGACGGTGTGTATATGGACAGGAAGCCACTGAAATTCTCAAGGCTTGCCATGCTGGACCCACTGGGGGACATCATAGTCCCAATTACACCGCCAAAAAGGTGTTTGATTCCGGATTCTTCTGGCCCACAATTTATAAAGATGCCCAGGATATCATTAAAACCTGTGACGCTTGTCAACGTCATGGAAACATTTCACAAAGAAATGAGATGCCACAAAATGCTATTCAAGTATGTGAAATATTTGATATCTGGGGCATTGACTTTATGGGGCCATTTCCATCATCCAGAGGAAACAAGTACATACTTGTGGCTGTTGATTATTTATCAAAGTGGGTTGAAGCGAAAGCTTTACCCACAAATGATGCCAGAGTTGTAGTGAAATTTCTGAAATCTCTTTTTGCCCGTTTTGGAACCCCACGTGCTATCATAGGTGATCGTGGTACGCATTTCTGCAATGACAAATTTGACAAAGTCATGCAAAAGTATGGTGTAACCCACCGTCTTTCTACTGCGTATCACCCACAAACAAGTGGGCAAGTTGAGGTTTCAAACCGTGGTATCAAAAGGATACTTGAGAGGACTGTTGGTGAAAACCGTGCTGCCTGGTCGGATAAATTAGATGACGCACTATGGGCTTTTCGTACAGCTTATAAAACACCTATTGGGTGTACACCTTACAAGCTTGTGTACGGAAAGACATGTCATCTACCGATGGAACTTGAGCACAAAGCCTACTGGGCATTGAAACATGCCAACTTTGACCTCAAAACTGCGGGTGATCACAGAAAATTTCAAATGAATGAATTAAATGAACTACGTGATCAGGCTTACGAGAACTCTTTAATCTATAAAGAAAAAACAAAGAGAATTCATGACTCAAAAATAAAGAACCGCGTTTTTAACGTTGGTGATCGAGTACTTCTCTTTAATTCTAGATTAAAGATCTTCTCGGGTAAATTAAAAACCCGTTGGACTGGTCGATTTACTATCACTAAGGTTTATCCATATGGTACCGTTGAGTTATCTCAAAATGACGGTCCATGTTTTAAAGTAAATGGCCATCGTGTGAAACACTACTTTGGAGAGGACATCCCAAACATTGTTGTCCCGGATCTCCAAACTTTCCCCAAGAACAATTGAATTCGGGGATCGAGTCAAGCTAGCGACTCAATGAACAAAAACAATAGCACAATACGGGTTTTCACCTGTATCTCTGATTCTTTCTATTTTCTACCACCTAAGTGTGGGGAAATGGCAAACCACCCGCTGTTTGAAAAATCCATATATGTATATAAGCTCAAAAAAAAAAAAAAAAAAAAAAAAAAAAAAAAAGAAAAAAAAAAAGAGAAATAAAGTGAAATTTGGTATTTCCGCAGTTAGATTCGAATATCAGCTTTTTCCGTTCAAAGAGTCGGCATAATAGCCGGGACTTTGAATATTGAGGACAATATTCATTTTTAAGTGTGGGGGGGGGGGGGGGGGAATTCTAGCGAATTTTTATCAAAATATATCTTCTAGTACCCCCGTTTTTGGCCAAAATTTTCAAAATTTTTTCACTTTATTTCAAAATTTTTGTGGTAATCAGTCCGCCAGGTCTAACCGACAAAGGGATTGGCTAATCCAGGAGCAAACGGCTCTTGGTAAAGATAACTCAAATCCGTTTACGGCTTGCAATTTGCCCAAAATTGTATGGTTTCTCAACTCCCCATCATCCTCAAAAGCCAATGAGTTGGCTAGCCCGCAAGATTATGGCTTGTGGTAAAGGCCGTGGAAAAACCATAATTGGTAATCAGCTCACCAAGATGTTGACTATTCCATTAAGAGTTGGCTAGTCCAGAAGCAAACGGCTTTTGGTAAAGACAAATCAAATCCGTTGACAGCTGGTGGTTTGCTAAAAATCACACGGTTATCAGGTGTGCCACAGTTCTTACACCTGGCTACTCCAGAAGTGATGGCTTTTGGTAAAGAGTAAAAATCCATTAAATTTTTCTCAAAAAGATTGTTAGGGACTAGCAATAGTTTAGTGTGGGGGATTGATGAGTGTGTAAATACTCATCATTTCTGTTACATTTAAATTGCAAAAACATATAAAAACACACAGGAATGCCTTAAAATACATAAAATTATCCATGGATTGTGTTTTTATGCAAAAGGATTGAAAACTGATGAAAAACAATACATTTCACATAATTTACAGTTTCAGTCCCTGAACTTTGAAAAATTAGCGAAACTAGTCCCTGGTAAATCAAAACATGAAAAATATCATCAAAGGTCCTTAGGGATTCATAAGTTGTCAAATATAGTCCTTTAAAGTTAAAAAATTGCAAAATGACAACTTTAGTCCCTCAAGTGTGGAAAATGTCAAAAATAGTCCCTAAGGTTTTGAAAATGGAAAAATATGAAAAATAAGCCTTGCACTATTCTTAATTGACAAAAATGGACCTTATGATAACTTTTGAGAATTTACAACATCAACCCTTCAAGTTCCAGAAAATTACAAGTTAGGTCCCTGGAGTTTGTGGAATTGGCAGAAAAGGTCCCTCGTGTTTGAAAATGAAAAATCACAAATTTGGTCCTTGGGTTATTCAATAATGACAAAAATAGTCCTTATAAATATTTGGGAAAGTTGCAAAATCAGTCCTTCTATTTTTGTGAAAGTTACAAATTTGGTCCTTGTTTAATACCTAAACCAACCGGACCCCTTTTATAATTACAAACCCCAAAACCAATCCAGTCCAAACACTAGCCCAACCCTTTTTATATTTTTGGGCCTAGCCTGTTTCCCAGCCCACCAAAACAAACCCAACACAACCTTTTTAATAAAACGGGGGTTGACCCCGTTGACCCGTCTTCTCCAATACCACCTCCCCTGTACATCTCCCTCACCCCCCTCTGCAACCCAATACCACCATGGTATTACCACCTTTTCACCACCTGTCCACCTCCACATCAACCCCCAAACACAATCATTTAACTACCCACTCCCCAATTAATGCTTCCCCACCAGCCAACACTCCATCCTCCCTCACAACCCCTGTTTTCATGCCAACTCACCCAATATCTCACCCCTACTATCTCAATTGTCCATTACACCTCATATATCATTCCAAGAATCTTTAATTGCTTCAAACTGCTACTCCCACTCAAATTGACATTTTGGCGCCAAAAATGCCAAGTGTATGGTTCTGATGATTTTCAAAGATTCAAAGGCTGAGATGAAGTGGGAAACACTCAGAGGTCGACAAGGAATGCATATAGATCTTTATAAAGAAGAATGGAGAAAAATGTAATAGTTATCTAGTGTAATTTAATTTCTCTTAATTCGTATTAGCAAATTTTCAAGTTTTCTTTGTATCCTTAAGCTTTTAAGTTGTAATTTCAAGATTCTCAGTGTTAAATTAAAGTTATTTTCAGTCTCAATTTGAGTTTCTCATTTCCAATCCAGTTTATGTAAATTTGTTTCACTTAAAACCTCATATCACTTTGAATGTTGTTATTAACTGTTGTTAGGTACCCATAAGCTCATATAAGTTCATAATATAGCTTTCATAAGCTATTAGAAACTAAAAAACTCAGTATTAGTTATAAAAGAAGAAAATCCAAAAAAAAAAAAGAAAAATAAAGAGAAAATAAAAAATCTGTGTTATGATAATCATCAAGCTGGAGCAGGGTTGATTTGGGATTGCCCTTGGGTTAGTAGGCTTGTGGAAGCCATTAGGAAATGTTTCTTGGTTCATGGTTCTTTGGCAGGATTGCAAAATTGTAAGTGATCTATTTCAAATTTGAGTTTTTGATTACTAGTGCTTATTTGTGAAACATTGTTGCTTATTCTGCTTAATTATAGTTAATTAGATAATATCTAATTGATAGATTGTGTTTATATTTCAAATTAATCAAGTTTAGTAGTGAACTGTGTTTGAAACGAGTGCAAGTCCTAGCTTAATTTAGTCTCCATATAGCTTAAATAATCAATATCAGTCATAAAATTGAGATCAAAGTTCACATAAGTCAAAATTCTAGTTTTTCTCAAAAAGTCAAAAAGTGCTTGTTCAGATTTTCACCAAAATGGCATGAATATTTATGATTTTTGTGTTATGATCTAGGGTCTGAAATTGCTAGGGTATTTAGTCTATCAGTTGAACTTATGATTTCCATGATTCTCATATTTTTGTGATTTTTTCTTATTGTCCAAAATACCCATAGAACACAACTGCAGGGCAAAATGATGCCCTGCTACACAGACCATCACCACCACAACCACCACTTTGGTGGTTGATTGTGACCACCACAGTGGTCCCACTAGTCCCAATTTTGTTTTTCACAACCCCCCTCCTACCCAGGTTCAATACTTGACCCTTGGTCTGACCTGTGCACCACTGGGACCCACCTTGAATCAGCTTGGAAAGTTGTCCCCATTCTGTCTCAGATCACAATAAGCCAACTGCTTATTTGTATCTTGTGGCTTAATCAGTCACCTTATTTGGGTAAAACTTGCTTAATATTGTTCATATAACTCAGATAGATAAACTTTTACCCTTGTGGACCCCACAATATTCCATTTGTGCTTAAATCCCTCCACAGTCAACAAAAGTCAACTGTGAGGTGTAATAAGCACTCATAGTGCTTATTCTGAGTTTATAAATTATTTTCCTTTATTAAAGTTTTTTATTTTAAGTATTTAATTAGTTTTGTAAAAGAAAAACCAGAAAAAGACAAACTTAATTATAGTGATAGCTTCTATTTAATAGAAATTATCTATTTAATTTTCCTTTTAGCTTATTTATAAGCACTTCTGCTATTTTATATTTTTATTAAATCTCTTATATATTAAAGTAGTTTTATAAATTTTTCCAGATTTTTCTTTTGTCATCTAGTGTTTTTTAGAATTAATATTAGTTTATATAATAATTAATTAATAAATAAAAATTAAATAGCATAGTTATATTTTATAAAGTACCACATAGTTTTTATAATTTTTATAGCTTTTATATAAGGTAAAACAATTTTATAAATTTTTCTAGAATTTATATTGTTCATTTTCTATTTTTAATAATATAATTAGTTTAATTTATAATTAATTAATAAATAGAATAATAATTAGTAAATTAGATTAAAAATACATAAAATAAAGTTTTAATAATGTTTTAGGATTCCCATGATGGTTAATTAGATATATAAAATTTTTCATAATTATCTAAGTCTTTTTAGTATTTATAATAATTTAAATCAATATAATTAGTTAAATAATAAATTAATAATTAATTAATAATAAATAGATAAATAGTGTGAAAAATATAATTTTAGTTTTAAAATAAGTTTTATAATATTTTAGATTTTTAGAAATTTTAATTTTAATTTTCTAGACTTATTCTACATTTTCTTAATTATTAGTGAATTATTAAATAATTAATAATAGTTATTAAATAAAGATAATTAATTAAATAATTTAGTAATTATAAAATAAATATTTTAAGTTTATTTAATTTGCATTTAAGCCCCTAAGGCTTGCAAACTCCTACTATAGTTAAAGGTGTTTTTTGTTTACGTTTAATTATTAAACGTTTACGTTTTCAAGTCCCTTTTCACTTGTACTTATCTGATTTCACGTATTGGTTGATATAGCTTATTAAAGCTATTCACACTTATATTTTCAGTAGTACAATCACTTAAACCCTTTTCCTGTTCAATTCACCTGATCTCGAAGTCGTTTTTATTTCAGATTTCACGCCTCGTTGGGATTTAACAATCCGGGGAAACACTAAACTCCACGGAGTATTGGCCTAAGCTGTTTGACTTGTTGACCATTACTTGGTTGATATTATCTGACTGTCTGAGGCCAATCAGTCTTGCATTTAGTCCATGATGTAGTACTTAGTGTAGTGTAAGTCTTTGAATAAAAATGGTTTATGAAACATGTATAGTTTGTATATCGCTTACTACCGTTCGGGGCGACATAATTCAGAGGTCATGTAGTAAACGTTCGAGGAGCCAGGACACTTTAATTTGTAAATCCACAACTCATCTCAACGGTTTACTTTAATGAACCCCTCATACGAGGCTCCCTACTATTGTAGTATTTGATAAAATATATATAAGTTTTTGATCCGAAAAGTTACATGTCCAAATAATTGAATGAACTTAGGAAAGTTTTCTTTTGGATGAAGATTGGTATTATAATGAGTTTCTTGAGTCTAGTATGAATATTACTTGTAAAGTTTCATGGTTTTTTGATGGAGTAGATCCAAATTGGATGTTTATGTTGCCATTAACTCTTTAGTTTATGTTTTCGACTTAGAAAGCCATAAGGTCTCTAGCCGTGGCCTTGTCGTGGCTTTGGTCATTGCTACCATGGTCTTAAGACTCATCCTTGGCCTTAGCCATGGTTGTGGTCTTGGCTTAAGGTTATTAGACCTCTTGGTTATAACTAACCATAACCATTATATGGTCATTTGGTCTTAAAATGGGGTTGTTAAGAATTTGAAGAAAAACATCACTCGTAAAGCGTTTTCAGGGCTCGAGCTTCTTTGATCCTGAATGAAAACGTCATTCCGGACAACTTTCATGTTTTACTTTTTGATGAATCGGACCAGAAGGGTCACTTTCAAAAAGGTCAGAATGCTAACAGGTTGTTTTAGGCAGTTTCGGCGTTTTGGTTTCGCTAACTTCTTTTGGCCATAACTTTTGACTCGTGTACTCGTTTTAGGTGATTCAAATTGCTATGTTATCCTTTTAAAACCCTCTTTAACAGTAGGTAAGTGTCTAGTATCATGGTTATAATATTTTGGTCGTGGTTCTCAATATAAGTCACTAGTTTTCTTGATTACTTAACATAGGTTAACATGTAGTGTTCTTAACTTGTTTTAAAGATTTTTGTACATCATGAACACAATATAAAGACCATATATAGCATATAGAGCTTATGAAAACATAGTAAGGATCATGAGTATAAGTTTTCTTACAACTTTTGGCCTTAATGAAAAGGGAAACTAGGACAAGAACTAGGAACTAGGACTTTGAGAAATCTCCACTCCTTTGAAGTCTCCTACTTCTTGTGAATGTGTTTAGGACTTGTACTAATCTATTGGTTACTTAAGTAGCTTTAAACTTAAGGAATCACCAAAGATTGCTAAGAATTGATGAAGATTTGCAAAGGACTGGAATTCTTGAATCTTGCTTGAAGGAAATGATCTAATGAGAGTGTGTTTATGCTTTGTGCTTGGCGTCTAAATGAGAAGACCAAGGAGGGTATTTATAGTCTCATGAGGAGGTGCAAGATTAGTCAAAGATGGTTAGTCATCTTTCTTCCTAGCTAAGTATGGACATATGTCTCTAGATTAGCAAGACTTAGGACTTAAGGTTCTGTATGTGTAAGGATCTTGAAATACTTCATTCTAAATCAAGCCAAGTGCCCTCATGACTCATATAAAACGTCACCTATGGCTATTTTGAGGATGTTAAGAGTTTTAAATAATCATCTTGCCTTTACGGAGTGAGTTTTGGTCCCGGTAATTGCTAACGGTAAGTCGTTAAGTCATGAAACTTAAAATCGAGTATCCTAAAAATAAGAAACTAATAAATATGTTAGAACTTATTAATATAACCTATCTTAGCATATATAATGAGTGATAAGTTCTTTCGGGTTTCTTAAACGCTGTTAAAACTGGAAACGCGGGTCTAAAACGCGTAATTCGCGTAAAACGCTGAACTAGAAAACGTAAAATTCCAGAACTTTTGTAATTGTCGTAAAATGAGAGAAAATCATATTTCTATTGTTTATAGTGTTTTAAGGACATATCGGGATGCTGGAATGACGTTTAAACCTAAAAGTAAATCTTAGACACGGTTTCGTGATTTTTGCAGAAATGATCCGACGAGTGTCAAACTCTCGGATTATCATTAAAATAGTTTAACTTACGAGAATATGAAATAAAAATTTCGGGAGTGAATAGTGAAAGTGAATAGTAATAGTGAATAATAAAAATGAATAGTAATCCGAAAATGCGAATTGTTACAATCACCCCCTCCAAGACCTCACAAACCCATACCTACCTCTGCCACCTCACCCATCCACACTACCCACTTTGGGCGCCAAGATATGAATAGAAGGCTGAGATGGATCCAAACCCAATCCTATGGTTGAGATTGAAGCCAAGAAGCACACTAGGATGAAGACAAAAAGATTACAAGAGCAAGAAACCCTGATGGTCAATTAATATAAATAGATTAGTATGTGAGCCTTGAGAGGCAGTAGAATTTAGTAGGTTTCAGTTTAATTTTCAATTATGTTTTAATATTGTTTTAAACCCTTTGTACTTTCTTTTCAAATTCAATGAAAACTTAAGATTTTCTCATTGCTTATTTTACAGCTTTTCAACTGCTCATTCTAGTTAGTTTATTATAACTGCTCATTTAATACTTATCCATCCACATATGCTCATTTAGCATAGCTTAGTATGTATCCATCTTTACTTTTTAAGTTGTAGTGGTAGAGTTGTTGGTTCAGTTAAAGTAGTCAAGCAGACACCTCTCACAAGGGTGTTTAGCACAACCTTGGATTTTAGCTTTGAACTAGTTTTTGCCAAATTTCAAACTCCAATAAGCTTAAGTTAACAGTAGTAGTTGTATTAAATCTATTTTCTAATAGCCTTTTAGTACTTTAGCTTATCTTCCAAATTTCCTTTATCTTAATTGTTTTCTAACTAGTCATTAGGTAGACTCTTGCTTTAGCCTCTTTTAGTTGTTAGTTTGTTTCTTTTTAGTGTCAATAGGATAGTATTCGAGGTAGTTGCATTGTAGTTGACATGTTATGGGTCATTACCACTCATTCCCACCCATTTTTACCCATTTTATTTCACTACATAATTATTTCAAACATAGCCCAACGACCCTTATTGTGGCATTTTTAATTTGTTCGTTATTTGCCGTTGAGCTCTAAAATTGTGTTTTTAGTTTATTTGGCAGCTAATCTCTATGCTAGTATTTTTATTTTAATTTTACGAATTTTTTTCTTTACAGATTTTTCGGCCTCTAAACTGCCCCTTTTGGCCTGTTTTGCTTCAGCAGTTGCAGCCACCACCACCACCACTTTAGGTCTATAATTTAGGCAGTGTAGAGTTAGGATTAGGATTGGAATTTTAATCTTTAGTTTGTTAGTAGTATATGCTATCCAAATCAGAGCTCACTTGGCATTTTCATGTTCATTAGGATATTTAATTAGGCCTGCAAGTCAGCCCGTTCCAGCAGTGGAACCTTTCCCAAACAGTCCCTTAACCGCCCTTTTGATTCTTTTTTAGGTTAGCTATAGTAAGTTTAGGTGTTGATTTCTGTTTTGCAACTAGTTCATAGGTTATATGATTTATGTTAGAGCCTATTTTAGCATATGTGCGCTATTTCCTTGCTTAACTGATGCCTGCAAATCCGAGTGCAGGCGGGTGCATCAGTTACTAAAATGTGCTAAATGGCCCTGAGATTACATTTTTAATTTCTTGGATTTAAGTTCAATTCACTTGCAAATTAGTTTAGAGGTAGTTTGGTAGCTAACGTACTTGATCTTATTTTCATTTCATTTTTTTTAATTTCCTCTTAAAGGTTTCTGCATGCTCAAACCTGCCACAGTGGGTTTGTTTGGGCTGCAACTTTTATTTGCTCATTTTGTTTGAGAATTTCAATTGCTTACCCGTTATCTCAAATTGTTTTGAGTTGAATTCAGGATATAATTAGCTTATTAAAGTAGAGTTTAGCTTGTTAGATTTAGATTGAGATTTGTATGAGCTTATAAGCCCACCACAGTTAAGCTCATTGGATTTATTTTTGGACTTAAGTAAAACTGTTAAGTCAATAAGCTGATTCCAGCTTCTTTGTTGTGTTCTACAAAAAGTTCCTTCACAAAAAGTTTTTAATTTTTAGTTTCTCACAATTTTGCTTTTTACACTTTTTATTAAAAAGAAAAAAAAAATGTTTTGTTAAAAAGGTGGGCAAGAGGGTTCGAACCTGGGTCTTTCTAAACTCAGAATAGACACAAACATCCCCACACATCATCCATCTGTGCTATCCATCTTATTTGTTATTTCTCTCTTTAGTTATTTATTTATTATAGTTTTGTCTATTAGCTTATTTAAATTTCAAGCCTTCTGTAGTGCTTATTCTGGCTTATTTCAAACTGGCTTTTCCACCGTATTAATTTTCCTAGCTTCTTTTTAGTACAATAAACTTTTGATAATTTTCCTAGAATTAATTAAATTGTTTTACTATTTATTAGGAATTTATTTAGTTTAAATTGTTTTTAAATCATAGTAATTAATTAAAAAAGTAAAAAAAATATTTTTCTTTTTTCAAAAAAATTTCTTTTATAGTTAGGAACATAGAAAAATCATTTTTACACCCGTGGGCCTAGCATAGCATTAAATTCACGTTTTATTTTGCGCACTCGCGTTTAATTTAAATAACTTTCGCGTTTTTAGCTTAGCTTGTGTTTTAGGATTCCCGATACCTATCATGTTTCCCGTAGTGTTTTAGGATTTCCCTAGTTTGCCAATTGCCTTTTGTTTCCCCTTAGGTTATTTTATTTTCATTTTCGTTCGTTAATTCTTAATTTTCGTTAATTTAACGTATCATAACACCAAACAATCTTTCACAACCAAACATACAAGATTTTAATCTCGATCTTTTCACGAAGCTTTCTATTCATAACTCGTCGGGGTACGACCCAGGAAATCACTTCCCGGTCTCACAAATAAATATCACTTTCACGAGTTTACGAGGTAATCTTTTTCCTAAAAGGTTTACTCGTATTTCTCCACGTCTTGTTGTCTCAAGATAACATTGACATCACGTTTGTTGATATTTTGATAAATTGTTTTGCACAAAAACACAACGAATCACTACCCACCAAAGTAATCGGCCGAAAATCTTTTACAAGTTTAGCATCATGAATCTTGGGAATAAGAGTGATAAAAGATAAATTACAACCCTTTGGGAGCGAACCAGTAAAGAAAAAGCATTTAATAGCTTCGATGACATCTTGGTCTAACATCCTCCAGTACCTACGGAAAAATTCGAATGTGTAACCATCAGGACCTGGTGATTTGTTTTCACCACAATCCCACACCGCCTTCTTAACCTCTTCGTAAGTAAACTCTCTTTCCAGCTCTTCTACTTGATCCATGGACAACACCGCTGGAAACTGAGAATCTAAATGAATACGAAACTGTTGGCTTTTGTCAAAGTGGTTAGCAAAGTGGGCGAAAAAAGCATTCTTCACGTTATTGGATCAGTAACCAATTCCCCATCAACAAGCATACCCCTAATAGATAATTGAGATTTTTTATTATTAAGAATACCATGAAAGTATTTTGTATTCTCATCCCCTTCTATAGACCATCTCACTTTAGCTTTTTGAGCCGCTTCCATAGCTTCAAGATAACTTAATTTATTTAAAGACTTCATAAGATCCATCCTATTATTGAGCGTCTCAGTATTAACACATCCTTGATCAAGCAATCTATCAATTTCTGTTAGCTTTCTCTGAGTGTGAGCTTTCACAATAATACTTCTACATTTTTCATTCTTAATCCAAATACGAATCTTCTGTTTTAACAATTGCAACTTTTTCTTCAAGCGAATAAGACCGTTACTATCAGTTATTCTCATATTCTTCCAAGCTTCCTCCACCATGTTATCAAAACCGTCCATTCGAAACCATGAATGAAATAAGCGAAACGTAATAGCACCATAATCTACAAACACTTCTTTCATTAGAATAGGACGGTGATCGGATATGAACCGATCCAAACATATAGCAGAAAGGTGGGGGAATATCGTCAACAAACCTTCAAAAATTAAGAATCTGTCTAACTTACTCATTTTCTTAGCCGTTTTATGGGCCCATGTAAATGAGTGCCCTCTTAACGGAAGATCCAACAACCCTGCCGAAGCAATAAAATTATTAAAGGCAGTGGCTCCTTGCAAGTTGAATACAGATCCAAGTCTGTCATCTTTGGTACGAACCTCGTTAAGATCACCAAAAATCACACATTCACCATCCCAGTTATTTTTTACTTGACATAAATACTCCCATAACCTTCTTTTATCTACGAGATCTTGAGGCGCATACACAAAAATGATAATAATCTTCGTATCAGTAGGAACCCAACGACCCTTAATCAACAAGACAGAATCGGAGACAGTGACATTCTCTTTAGCAAAAATAGAAGACTCCCAAACACATATAATACCGCCAGAATTCCCTGCCGACAGGCTTATAGCATAATCAAAAGCATAATCACCTCACAACGCCTTCAAAGAGAATAAATCTACGCACTTCATCTTCATTTCTTGTAAAGAAGTAAAATTAAGTCTATAATGTAAACATAACTCCCTAACCCACCAGTTTTTTGCCCTTTGTCTAACGCCTTAAATGTTTAAAGAGAGAATATTCATTTAAAAACATCGTGCTCTCCTTGTTCTTTAATTATAGCTTCTACATTCTCGATACAGTCGTCCATGTTATAGCCCATCGCATGACCAACTTTAACTAGATCATCCATTAAATTCAAAATAGATCCTCTTTCTTTATGTTAGCCTTTTAACCGCAAACTTTTATACGATCATTTAATGAGGGCTTTAATTTGTTGGACTATTGTACGGGTGTAAGGAAGCCGAGTCGAGCCGAGCGGTGCCAAGCTCAAGCTCGACTCGACTACTAATACATGAGCTCGAAACTCGACTCGAGATCTATTGAACTTTAAATTTCAAGCCCGAGTTCAACTCGCTGTAAAAAACTCGAGCTCGAAACTTCACTTGAGCTTGATTATTTTCACATGTGAAGCTTGATCTCGATGAAGACTCGGCATTTCAAACTTGACTCGACTCGAATTTTATGAAAGTTAAGTGATTACATGTAACACCCCAACCCCAAAAGGGCTAAAGTGTAACATTATGGAGTCAAATCAGAACACAAGCGAAACGATACATTTCTAATACAAAGTATACAAAGGTTACAAGGATAAACTAAACAAAATACAAAAAGCAGCAGCGCTGAACTAAGCCCAGTTACAATATACTAAGCCCAACATCAAATACTTCAAATCATCTCTAAGTCTAGCCAGTAGCTAATCAGGGTGAAGTCTTCTAAGCCCAAAATAAGATCTCTCATCCACAAACCCAGCTTCCTACCAAACCTGCTGCATGAGAAAAGAAATGCGGCTGAGATTACAAAGCTCAATGAACAGATATCAAACAATTAACGAAGCAATACAAAAGAGTTATGAATAATCCAAGGAATATAAAGATAGATTACATATGGTGTCAAGTGGGTAATCAAAATATATCAATGTTAAATGTAAGATGTAATGGATATGGAATTCAGTATTTTACCCCAGGTCCGATCAATAAACAATACAATCCAATAGTAGCCCAATATGGAGTGATCAGCTCCCAATATGTGAGGGGTTGCAATGCACGCACACCTAGTCACTAAACAATGTAGCAATAATCAATGTAGTCAGTGTAGTAATCAAAATCAATCAATCAAATCTACGATGCATCCATATGCCCCTACAGGCCAATAATAATCATAGCAGTAGTCGATAACAAAATCAAGGACGGTGGGGGACATCTCTCCAGTCCCACTAGAGTACATAACATTGGTGCATCAATGTTATGGTTGTGGCTACTCCACAACAAGTAATACCTGGGTAAATACTGAGGGGTCATGTAGTCAAGGTTCAATATCAAAGTATAAGTGCCAAGTCAAAGTCAAAGGTTCAATGCCAAAAGTTCAATATCAAAGGTTCAGTATCAAAGGTTCAGTATCAAAGATTCAGTATCAAAGGTTCAATATCAAAGGTTCGGTATCAAAGGTTCAATATCAAAGATTCAGTATCAAAGGATCAATATCAAAGGTCAATATCAAAGGATCAATCAAAGATGTAATATCAATGGGTCAAAATGGAGAGGTCAAAGCCAAAGTTCCCAATCCACAAGGTTCACTATTCCAAGTTCCAAAGTCCCATAGTTTATAAATCAAAGGGTCATAACGAGAGTTTAAAACAAAAGATCAACTTAGTAGGTTCCCATCACTTTTTTAAAAAGGTTCGTACAATCCCATTTAAAAGGTTTATAACAAAAGTTCATTTAG
Organism: Artemisia argyi; assembly: GCA_030686995.1. Classification (NCBI taxonomy): domain Eukaryota; kingdom Viridiplantae; phylum Streptophyta; class Magnoliopsida; order Asterales; family Asteraceae; genus Artemisia; species Artemisia argyi. Next base: position 38,724,319 of record CM060687.1, read on the forward strand.
AAAAGGTCTTCCAAAAGATGACATTTACAAAAGTGGTTCTTTAATAACGGTTTTCACAAGATATTCTTTAAAAGTGGTTTTCATGAATTTATAAAAATCCCATATAAGATTAGTCTTAATTCATATTAAAAGTGTCGTTATAAAATAATTTCTCCTTTCATATTTCCCTGTCATAATTTTAAGAGAAGAGAATTACACCTCCCGTTATAATATCCCAAAGAACATTCAAAATCCCCCAAGGGTTCAAAGGTTGAGGTTACGAAAGGTTATCGAACGGGTCATGTCAACACTATATCATAAGAGTCCAAACGAATAACAATTGGATCACAATACCGGTGGAACACATCAATCATAGAGCCAAGTACGAAGGATCATAACCAAGACCAAACGGAATTACAATACGATAACAACTCAAAGACAAAGTTAAGAGAGAGAAAGTGTGTACTCTTACTGAAAGAGTACGGAATATCTGTACCTTTGCCAAATCAAACAAAACCAAGATCAAACAAAAGGAGAAGACCACTCCCGCTTCACCGGACCTAGAAGAAAGCGCATACGAATTATGACGAGTTCAATTTGTATAAGTTACCTCTTTTAGTTACCATTCCATTTTTAGTAACTTCTCATATTTAGCAGCTTTCTATTTTAGGTAACTTTCCAATTTAAGTAGTTTAAGCATTTTAGAAGACTTTCTATTCTTAGTAAGTTTCCTTATTTAGAAAGTTTCCAAATTTAGAATGTTTCCATAAATAGTACTTCCCAAAATAGCAGGTTTCCATAATTAGCAGATTTCTAAAATTAGCAAGTTTCCACATGTTAATATATTCTTATAAGTTAGTTTTATCATATTATGAAGTTCCATAGCCTCATGTATTAAGGACTTCATTTTATAGAGATTTTGTGAAATTAGGGTTTCTTATGTTCACATAATATGTTTTAGGGTTTCATAAACATTAGTTAGGTCTTTAGGGCTCGAGGTTAACAATTAGATTAAGTTAGCTAACATATGAATCCAAAGACATCAAGAATACACCAATAATACAAGAAGACACCAAAGACATAAATATGACACCAAACACTCCAATTAGCACATAAAACGCATAAACTACATACACCTTTTGATTGACTGGTTTTTATAATAATTTTTAGCCCATTAAACGAATTTACAAAGCATACCAGAATTCCAAAATAAAATTCACCAAAAATATTACAGAAGCATACACATCTTAGGACTCTACCTGAATTTTTGCAGATTTTATTATGAGTTAACTACATAAATGGTCCCTGTGGTTTGTCGGATATTACGGATTTGGTCCCTAAACTTTTTTTTTGCGGATATCGTCCCTGTGTTTTTGACCTATTACGGATTTGGTCCCTTGACCACCTTTTCTGTTACTTTGACCGTTAAGTGGAAGTTTAAAGGACTAAAATGACATAAATACCCTTTACTAGTATGGTCCCTGTGGTTTGTGGGGGTATAACGAATATAGTCTCCAAGTTTTTTTTTTTTTTTTTTTTTTTTTTTTTTTTTTTTTTACTATTAATATTAGTAATATTTTTTTAATTAAAAAATATTCATACGTTTCTATTATTTTTTATACGTTTTCGTCCATTTACATACGTTTTCATCCGTTTTTCTTACATGTTCATACTTTTTTGTTCGTTGTTATACGTATTCGCCTAGTTTATACGTTCTTGTCCGTTTTTATTACGTTTTCATATGTTTTTATCAAATTTTATCCATTTTATACGCTTTCGTCCGTTCTTATAGGTTTTTCTTACGTTTTCATATATTTTCATCTATTTTTATACATTTTGTTACGTTTTCATTCGTTTTTATATGTTGTCATCCGTTTTATAGATTTGCATTCGTTTTCATACGGTTTCGTCCATTTTTCTTACGTTTTATATGTTTTCATATAGATGAAAACATATAAAAATGGATAAAACATATGAAAACGTAATAAATACAGACGAAAACAGATAAAAACGAATTAAAACATATGAAAACCGTATAAAACCGGAACAATTAAAAAAAAATCTTTGACAGAATTTTTTAAAAACTTTTTTGACATATTTTTTTGAACTTTTATGAATACCTTTTTATTTTATTTATTTATTTTTTTAAGTATTTATTAAATTTTTGCAAAAAATTTAGTCAGATTTTTTTTTTGACAAAAAAGTTTTGAAAATGTCAATTTGCTTAAACAAAATATATATATATTTGACATTATTATTTTTTATTTTTTATTTTTTTTTTATTTTTTTTATTTTTTTTTATGACAAAAAAAGTTTTGACATTTATATAAAAAAAATTTGAAATTTTAAAAAAAAAATTATGTCAAATTTTTTTATAATTTTTATTTATTTATTTTTAATCTTATAAACAAATCCACCAAGAAATTTAACAAAAATATAGTAAAAAAAATTTTTGCCAAAAAATTTTATAAAAAAAACTCCGTAAAAAAGTTTTCAAAAAATTTTAAAAATCTATCAAAAAAGTTCTTTCAAAAATTCTAAAAAAAATCGAGATAATAAAATTTGAAAAAAAAAAAAAAAAAAAAAAAAAACCTTAGGGACTAAATCCGTGATACGAGACAAACCACAGGGACCGTTTGCGTAAACATACGAGGGTATTAGTTTCATTTCAACCATCCTTGACGGTCAAAGTAACAGAAAAGGTGGTCAAGGGACCAAATCCGTAATGGGTCAATACCACAGGGTCGATACCCGCAAAAAAAAAAGTTTAGGGACCAAATTCGTAATATCTGACAAACCACAAGGACCATTTATGTAGTTAACTCTTTTATTATTAAGTGTAACTCCTTTTTAAAAATCGTTTTATGATAACATACCCAGATTAGGATCTGCAGAAACACCTCAAAAGTTTCTAATTAACCACCTAACTTACACCCTTCAGAAAATTCTACAAAAATTCAAGGAAGTCACACATAACCCAAATATTACCCCAGAAAAAGGAGAGCTCCTAACTCCTTAGGGTTTGAAAATGAAAAATCAAAAACCACGACTGAACTTAATTTTTGCAAACGCAGTTTTGACATATCATCGCACAAAATTCAAAAATATGAGCATATCAACTTGAAATCACTTCAAAACAATTGAAAAACTTTACTAACACATTAAGCTGAGTTTAAAAACAAAAAACATGAATTTAACCTATACCAAACTCGACCCATAACAGTTACAAGTTCGACCATCAATTCTGTCCCAAATCAAACAACTTAAAACAAACCCTAATCATCATGCTAATCATCATCAAAAACATGTTATCATCATCAACTATAAAAAACAAATAAGAATTCATATAATCACATACAAGTCGACATACATACATCCATATTCAATTTCGTATCAATTTAATTAACCAAACTAGTTACATGTTATACCAAATCAATCCACACATGAAACCAAGCATCCATAACGCATAATATTCATCAAATTAACACAAAGATCATCCTTGGTTATTTAACAAGTGGCGGCCATAAATTTAAAGACAAACCAAATCCGTTTTGATTCTAACAAATCACATCTAGGTGTTACAAATATTACCACAAATATGTTCTAATCATCATATCATCAACGTTAATCCATTTTCTTCACAAATATTATTAAGGCCGATTTGTATGTATGAGTATAGATCAATTCGTATCTTTTGGTTTTCACGTATTAAGATTATCGTGACGAAAGAAACACAAGGATATAATCAAAGATGAAAATAAGAGATATCAAGCCCTTCACAAGGTGAGGATGCCACGAATTGAAAGAGAAACACAAGGAGGATGCCTTCAAATGCTTCCAAATGTATCCCTACGTGCACCGAATCTTCTCACAAACACGTATGATCAATCACCAAGGATTCAAGGGCAATATTTTGATGTGAATGGTGTTAGAGGTGATGGAGGAGGCGTAGAATGAGAACGGAAAAGGGAGGTGATTTATTTTTAGGTTTAGCAAAAAATAAGGGAAGTTGTTGATTATAAATTTGGTAAATGGGCAAAAATTATGGGATTTTGATCCCATCATCAAAACTCACGGCCAAGGGGGAAATTGGTCAAATCTATCATTTTTATTAATTAAAATAACTTAGGATAGTCATGGTAATGTATTTTTAAGGTTGTGTACAAGTTTTAATGTTTTTGGGCCCCTTTAGGTCACGTAACGTGCAACACTTATGTTTTTATCCAAATTTCACATTCTTGAGTTTATATAATGTTGTAGTAGCTCAAATATCATTTACTTGAAGTTACATGTTCATATTTGTGATCGCACAATAATCGTTTTTGATTTAGGGCTTGTTTGGTAAACGTACTTACGTCTTCAAAAATTTCAAATTGGAGGGTATTTTAGTCATTTAATCATGATATGAAAATGTGGGTTTTACATTACATGTATATGAAAGGGTAAAGTTGTCATTTAGTTGAAGCTCGATAATGCTCACGAGCTTCACGAGTCGAGTATATTGGAACTCAAACTCGAAAGTATACTCGAGTTGCTCGAGCTCGACCCATATAAATCAAGTAGTTTACAAGCCGATCTCGAATAACTCGAGAGCTGTCTCGTCTCGTTTACACCCTTATAAACCAGGTTATCTATTCAATTCAAACTTTAACAAAATATCACTCAGACATGCTGAGGTTCTTGAGTAAAAAGCGACACAAAAGGACATGAGAAATGATTTGCACGTGCATTAAACTATTGTACTATTTATATATATACGTTTTTTTAACAAGTTGAAGTGTGCAAATCAACACCTCATATGTGTAAATAATCTCCGTAAAAGAATTGCACGATGTAAGAGTTTCCTATACGCTTTAAACATTTTAAGCGAGCATAATCTTACTGAAAAGTTGTCTTACATTTCACGTTAGCTTGAGCATATTATATAGGGCAACAACGTATAATAACACAACACCTATTTAACAATGTTTTAAATTTGACGTATACTTTTTCCAAAAACTATTCTCACATTCTGCAATACAAGGTACACAAAAAGTAAGATTATATTCTCATTTGAAAAAACAAAAAAAAGCATTAACTACTTAAACTAATAACGTTTACTTTGGGTGAGAATCAAGCATCACAAAAACATTTATTTATTTATCAATATTAACAATCAATCTACACATGCCACGTGTCATCATCTTACTGCTGGAGTACAAGATAACTTAAGACAACCATCTCTATCTGATTCCCTACTCCTTCCTATAAATACCCGAACTAATCAACCAATACCTTCGTGAACACTTTCCACTTTCCACTTTCTTCTAGTCCTATAACATATAACTTCCAAACGTTAAAAAACAAAAAAATATGGAACCACAACATTATTCTACTGAGCTAATCCCGGGCTTGCCCGATGAAATAGCGCTCGAGTGCTTGACACGTATGCACTACGGCGCGCATTCAGTTGCTGCCAGTGTTTGTAAACGCTGGCAGCAGCTTTTACATGACCGTGAATTTTATTATGAGCGGAAGAAATATGGGTTTACTAAAAAAGTTGCTTGTTTGGTTCAAGCAATTCCGGTTTTCTCAGGTTCGGGAAAACCAGAGAAAAACCCGAAATACGGGTTATCTGTATTTGACCCGGTTTTGGGTATTTGGGAACAGATAGACCATGTTCTCAAATACCCAGATGGGTTACCTTTATTTTGCCAGGTGGCAAGTTCTGAAGGTAAGCTGGTTGTGATGGGAGGGTGGGACCCAGTTAGCTGGGAACCGTTACGTGACGTGTTCGTGTACGAATTCACGACACGTAAGTGGACCCAGCGAGCTGACATGCCGTCAACTCGCTCGTTTTTCGCGACGGGCGCGTGTGACGGAAAGGTGTACGTGGCTGGTGGGCATGACGAGAATAAGAACGCGCTCAAAAGCGCGTGGGTGTACGATATTGAGTTAAACGAGTGGAGTGAGTTGACTCAGATGAGTGAGGAGCGAGATGAATGTGAAGGGGTGGTAATCGGGTCAGAGTTTTGGGTCGTGAGTGGGTATGACACGGATAGTCAAGGGAGATTTAAAGATAGTGCCGAGGTTTACGATCTCGCCACTGGGACGTGGCGAGTTGTACCCGAGGCGTGGCGTGCGAACAGATGTCCGCGATCATGTGTCGCGGTTGGGCAAAATGGTAATTTAACATCTTGGGATGGGCTCGAACCCGGAGTCCAAGTGGGTACGTGTGGGGTTGACCTCGGGGACCGTGTTTTGGTTACAGGTTCGAGTTACCAAGGTGCACCACAAGCGGTTTTTGTAGGCGAAAATATCAACCAAGGGCAAAATGGTAAATTGGTAAAAGTTAATGTCCCAGATGAATTCTCAGGCTTTGTTCAATCTGGTTGTCTTGTGGAGATTTGAAGGAGTACTTTTTTATTATTCCTCTTTTGCCCTTATTCGGTTTTCGGAACATGTATATGTAAATATATTAAGAGGTGGGTAGTATACTGGTCGGGAATGAACATTGTAATTGAATGAGCCGTAATCGAGTTAGCCCGATTGGAAGTCTAGAATGCTATAGTTATACATAATATTATGTAAGTTTTGTAGCTTTATACGGAGTAGTGTGTTTATTTGCGTCTCCTTGTACTACATTTTCTTGAATGTAAAAATCTATATTACTCCTCTATTGTACGAAGCGTTTACTATTTTGTTGTCCAACTTTAATGGTTGATTGGTTGATGACCTTAAAGGCTTAAATGCTGTTTGAGGTCCATAGATGCTATCTTTTGTCCCTCTGTTTTCTTCATTTGATGGACTAATCAGTTACCCTTTCGGTTTCAAATTAATAGTTAACATTTTTCAAGGGATGTTTCGATTTAGTTGTCCGCTATTAAAAATAGATATGTAAGTTTAATCGAGTTTACCATCTTACTGTTGCTTGAAATTATTATTGCAAAACTTTAAAAAACATTAATTAATTCGTTAGGGGTAAAAATGTCATTATGCAAAAGAGTAAGAGAAAAAAATCAGTAATAATTATATTTTCTTTAAATTGTGTGTTTTTGTCGGTAACTATTAATTTAGAACAAAGGGAGTAGTAATCACATTGGTGACAAAATTGGCATGGCCGCTTTGTTATCTTGTTTTCGTGTTGCGAAAGATTTAGCGACCATGAAAAATTGTCTAACGGTTACGGTTTTTTTAGTACTAAATGAGAGATTGATAACTGTCCGGATGTCGGATGATGTTGACTCATATCGTACACTAGTATTAAAGAAGTATTCATAATATCTTACTAATGTGGCTTGTAAAACAGTACAAACTCGTTGTTAAACATAGACCTAAACGCTTTTTAGGACGGAAAACAATTAATAATGCGGTTTCATTAAACTTGAGAAGTCAGAAAACAACATCAACTGATTGATGATATTGACTCAATCTAACTAATTTGTCATTTGATTATCTATACTTATATATGAAAAGCTAAAATATATATGAAAATCATAAACTTTTATTATTATTTTCGTTTATAACCTATAGCCAATTTTATTTTCATTCAATTTAAATTGTGTTTAATCGCCATATTTCTTAAACTTTTATTATTTTTCGTTTATAACTCATAATTTTTTTTATCATTACAACTATCTGTTTCTATAAAATCTCGTTCATGTATACGAGTACTCATTTAGTATGAATAGTAGCTCATAAAATGCTATGAGCATATTGCCGAATGTTCATTGTCACATTAAACGCTTGATTTGTTCGTTATCATTTTTCTTTTCACTTTATTCGTAAACCAAACCAAACCATTTATTGTAAACCAGTTTTGTACTTGTATTGAAACCTATATTTAACAAGCATTGTAACTTTCAAATATTACATATTCTGAAGTGATACAGTAGATATTTACAACCATCCAATTTTAAATTCCGCAAATAGTAATTTAACACGAATTGAGATAAGGTGGGCACAACGAATTGACCACACAATTATCAATCAAAATAAAAAATAAATAAATAAAATTGGAAAATAAAAACATTAGTCCTTGGGAACCTTATCCTAAGATGTGTGATTATTAACATCAAAGAGTATATTTTGATTATTTTCATAATAAAATATCACACAAGTCAAGATTGTGTCACTATCTCATTACGTGTTATATGCATTTTTAATGTAAGATATAACTAATTACTGCCAATAGTTTAGTGCCTAAAATTGTCATGTAAGAAGCCTTAGTATGGAAGTGTAGAAAGTGATGACTGAGCTAATTAATACTATTTAGGCAAAGTAACTAACAAAAGTGTGTAGAAGCTTTAGGGGGTGTTTGGCAAAGAAGCAACCAAATTTAAAAAGTGACATAATTTAGTGGAAGAGCTTTTTTGTACTAGCTTTTTGTATTTGGAACTTTTTAAAGATCTTTTGTTGGGCTATTTGCTATCATGCAGAATAAACCTATAAGTTGATAACAGTTAGGCAACAAGTTGTAGATATTTCACTTTCACTTGGGACATGTCTTTCAAAATTTTGAAGAGCCAAAACATTTTACTAATTTATTTTGGCAAAATTTGAATGTATCACCATAAATATCAACACTAGTACTATGTAAAACTCGAAAGAAAAACTGTAAAACTGAGCCTTATTATAGACTGCTTTCAGTCGAAAACTGTCTTTTTTACGTTCATGTAACGACAAAAAAGAAATCCGTTAGAATCATTACTACGTAGTCAAGGCCCCAACCACCTGTTGCCAAGCTTGAATGGCTGGCTAGAGCAATGCCAAAAAGTCCCTAGAGTTGCAAAGATCTCAGCAAATGCGTCCAGGAAGCCGAATAAGACAGACCCAAAAAGGTAAAAATAATACAAAACACACATCAAATCTAATTAATCATACTGCATATAGACCAATGAAATCCCGTAATGCACCATCTTGGGATTCTTGGCTCATTGGGTAATGCCAAACGCCAAATGGGGGGACCTTGGCTTGAAATTCTGGACTAGACTACATACACGCGACAACAACATCCTAAGCAAAATTCAATTAGAAACTTTAACTTCTTACTGGACCGGTTCAACTAATAACCTTGGGGACTCCTGTTAAGGGACGGAACCAGGGTGGGTCCCGGGGGTCTAGGACACCCATAGATTTTCTCGATATAGTGTTAATTTGTGTAAAAATACTTGATATTTTCTAAATGCACCCGGTCCAATAAAATTGGAAGTCTTGTTTATTTTTTCTTGAATGCACATGGTGAATTAGTGTTATGGTTGCGTCCCTCCTCCTGCTTGTAGACCCGTATGAAGGCCTCACATAAGACCTGTCTCTCTCAGTACCGTTAGTCTCGAGGTAAAACGGGCGTGCTCCATGTCCACACACAATGAGTCAGATATCTTATCCACATTGGATAAATGTGGTATAACAGTATGGGTGATTTTGCAATGTGGGTCATATTGACCCGGAACACTTTTGCCAACACTTATTATTATGTCCAGTATGATTGTAATCACATAGCAATCTGATTTTAAAAAGGTTTTATGCACTGAAATCACTTTTCGATTTCTTTCGACCCATTCTGTCTATCCCCCTTTTAGCGTATGTTTTTATACGTAACTCGTTTGACCCGTTAAAGATGTAAAATAACCCAAATCAATCCATTAGAAACTCCTCATGTCCCAAAATCATTGTCCATATTACGTACTAGTTTAATTTTTCGAAAAAATAGTCCAGTTAAAAGTAAAAGGTACTTATGATGTGTTAGTTTTCCTCTATTAGCTTTCGTTAATTACCCAAATCGATAATGTCTTAAATGTAAGGGTAAAAATGAAATTCTTTTAACTGAAATTTACATTCAATGTGTTTGTAGACAATAATACAGTACTCAAAATTGAAAGACATCAAAGTGTCCTGAAGCACATTCAATTTTTTCTACTGCAAAATAGGTCCCTTATGTCTTTAGCCCACGGAAAACTATTTTTACAAAAAATAGCCCTTGTTTTTAAATTTACAAAACTGGTCCCTATGAAAAGTTCGCAAACTTGTGATATTTAAAATGCTGGCGTTGATCTTGACAAAGTAATCTTGAAGTCACGATTTGATATGTTCTTGTAGGTCTCTTCAGCAATGACCACCTGCTGAATCCAAAAACAAAGTTGGTATCAGAAAAGAAAAGCCTATGGCAAGTTCAAGAACCAACATAAAAATGCTGATATGCATTTGAAAGATCTTACAGAACGGCTTGGAATCAAGCTACAGTCGAGTAAAGAACAGCCTAGCGCCTCTTTGATGTATGCTTCCTGCAAAAAGAAATATAGCATGCTATTAGGTGCCGTTAACTCGTAACTAACAACAGCTAGTAGCCAATAAGCTAATCTCTCATTGACTATAAAGAGCTAGAGGTGGCAAAATGAACCGGACAGATAGGATAACAGGTGAAACGGATATTGTGTGTTGGGTTGATCTGCAAAAACTTTTTTCCTAATCAAGCAAACTCTATGACGTGTGCATTAAGAATCAGCATTTTACGACTTTCGACCCGCTACACTGCTATTTTATGATTGTTTTTTTGTCTGTTTGACCCGTTAAAGATAAAGCAAAACCCACATCAACCCGTTCATCATTATGTATATAGTGACATTAAGAGCTACCTGGGATTGCAGAATTCCGACAGAAACGGACTTGTCATCATCTAGTGAACTGAAATAAACCTCCACTGAATCAGTGGGTGCCAGTGCAGACTTCTTTCTTAGCTTTTGAACACGGTTTACAACCTATAATAACAGTAACATAAATCAGACATGTGTTGCTAGAGAATCTTGTAAAGGAATAGTAGTTTAAGATGTCTTGTATGCCGTTTCTCATAATTGTAAGAGGATTCTAATAGAAATAAGGGAGGGAGTATATTGATACCTCACGAGCAAAACCAGCTTCGAACAAAGAGTCATCAGTTCGCAAATCCATTATCACCAAAACATCACCTAAAAATGTGATAAAATGCTTGTCAATTAAGTAATGTGAAAAATATTTGAATTTAGTACCATAGAGGGATCAAAAGTTTCCCCACCATCACCGGATGCATCCATTTGCTCTTGTGCCACGCCGTCAGGGAGCTTAAATTCACGCACAATCTATGATGCCAAAAATAGTTGTGATGAACATTCAATTTTATAAAGCAATAATCAAACATCTGGATAACGTGTTGTTAAAAATAAAACCCGTGATTTACATTTATGTCAGTCCGCTTTAAACAATGACCAGCAATGGTAATTTCCCCTGCTTCCTCAAAAGACAAAATGACTTCTTGTGACATTGCCTTTATTGCCTCTGCAACAGGTTCACAGAATATCTAAAAATAAAAGAACTGGGGAAAAGAAGCTTATAAATACCTGTAATCTGGTTCAGCACGTAAAGTAGCATACATTAAAGGATCATTGCAGGGCACGACAGACTTGACATTAAGCTCCTCTGATACATACTGCCACGCAAAAAAATTAACCAGATAATTACAAAAATTGAAGGTGAAAATGGTATTATTTATCAGTGAAACAAACAAACATGTTTTACTTTACAATTTAACCTACAAATACAAGTAAAAGGTGACAAAGCTACGTATACGTGGAGTAAGAAATTAATAATGATCACGAAATAAATAGGGAAGTAATGAAGTATGGCTACTAACCTCTCTCAGTTTGCCAGCAATGTCATCAAGGAACTCGGCATCGGTATGTACAACCACCATTTCCCTGAAAACAGTTATTTAGGACCCGTTTATTCAAAAAATGACAATAAACCAGCTCGCAATAATAATATTACCTAAGTGGAGTTTTCAGAGGTTTGTTATGACGTTCACGAATATTACGGGCATGATCAATGATTGTCATCATTCTATTAACACTTGCTTCAATATGACTCCCCCCCTGAAACAACAACGTTATTAATCATCTCTTTTAAGAGACAATAATAAAACGAAAGTCACAAAAACCAACATTACCTGCCCTTCTACTTCAGGGAAGCTGCAAAAGTGAACGCTTTCCTCCGATCCACTCGATACTTTTCGCAAGTTACTATAAACATGCTCCGTGAAAAATGGTGTGAACGGAGCCATAACTTTACATGTAGTTAGAAGCACCTACAGCCCATTTGTCAAAGAGAACGTATTACAAATGAACTATCAGTGTCTCATACATCATTAAATAAATATCTAAAACAAAATAAGGAAAAGACAACTGTGGCCTGTGGGTGGTGATTGTACAGCCAATTACACTGTAATAGATAAGTGAAGAGTGTTACATGGTAGAGAGTCGAAAGTGCAGTTCTGCAGTCTTCTTCTCCAGTGCAGCCTTTAAGTCTTTTTCGATTGAATCGTACATATATATTTGTTAGATTGTCGATGAACTTCAAAAGATAAGGAACCACCTGCAAATGTACGTACTTGCAGATTAGTAATCCACATGACATGTGTGTGTATGTCTAAACATATGAGCTTTATGTATATGCATCCACATGGCAATATATAAAGAGAAATGTCAAGCTCAATAACCAACTTACAGTATAAAGTCGATGAGCATCCATTTCCTGTCTAACAAAATGGACCAGACTTTGAGTGGCCAAGATGATCCACTGATCAAGCACGTTCGCTGAGCTAAGAAGAGTGGCTGGATCAAGAGGATCAAATGTGGCAAGCCTATTTGTGTTTTGAACCAAAAATCTGTAAGCATTGTACCATGGATCATTCTGTAATGCCAAACGCTAAATCGGTTTGAACTTCTGGGACTAGACTATTTAAGTGACAGCGACATTTAGAGCAGAAGTCAATTAAAAAAGAAAATGTAACTTCTTACTGACTGGTACACCTAATAACTTTGGACCCATATGAAGACAAGACCTGCTTCGATCTCAAGGTGAGATGTCCTCGCTTCATATCCTGACTATGAGTCAAATATCTTACTCCAGGATTAGATGAATATGACACAGCGTTATGGGTGATTTTGCATTATTTCTGAGGTTGGCTCTGAACACTCATTGCCCAACTTTTTACATTATTCGAAATATTAGTCCATTTTACTCTATCCATCGGAAAATCATTGTCCAAATTACTATTTTAGTTTGTCTAGAAATATTAGTCCTTTACAATAACAGTTTGTTATTATGTACTAGTATTACAGTTTTTCCATTAGTTAATTACCATTATTACAACCTTTCAAGTGAGATATGCAGGGGTGAAACTGATGCTGCATACCTCGAGAATGGTATCTTGGGCTGCGCTGATATGTTATTCCCTGTGGGAGTGAACAAGAATATTGGATAGAGGACCCTCTACGATCATATGAAGAGCCACTGTCATGACTTATTTTGTAATTAAAAGACATCAAACCATCTTATAACATATTCAACAGATGCATCTTGAGTTATGTAACATATCTAAAACGTTCTCTTGCTCTCATATCTAAAGGTTTCTTCCTATTTTCCTCTGCAAACACAACTGCCAACACCATACGCCAGAAGAATTTGGCCGTCCATCTAATAATGTCAGCACAATATTTACAAACACCGCACACAATTGTCCCAGGACTACAATGGTTAGGGAACATCTCACAATTACCATGTGGTATATGCGTATTATCTAGACCTATCACTGAATTCATCACTATATAAGAATCGTTTGATGTGTCATAGAGGATTAATTGACGGTTATGAAGATTCCTCATAAGAATTCCCCCGTTATTCAAAGCACAAATCGGATAGTAAGGATATCCATCCAAAGATATTTTATGTGAACATGTTTTCGACCATGAGTTTTGGACCCCTTCTCCATTCATCACCCATAGACTAAAGCAGTATTTATCAATGTTGATCAAACAAAGGCGTCCATGTATCGTACACAACTGAGCTCGAAAATATGTTCTCTGAAAGGGTAGATGTATTTTTGAAAGTACCATATCTTTAAGATTGAGGGCAATGAGCATGTTCTCACGAAATATGATCCAATACAAATATCCATTCAGAAACGTTCCCACAGAATCTTTAGGCGTAATTCCATTAATATTTGTGTCTTGTAACGTGCATGTGCTCCAGCGACTTGTTTTAAAGTTAAAGACTTCACAAGCAATACCATTGTTAAGCTTATAGACGTTATACGTATTATACAAAACCACAATCCTTAAGTCATCAGTGGTTGCACCGTAGCCAAATCCATATGCATCGCCGCATCTGCCTAAGTAAGATTCTGGATAAGGAATTTTCTTGGATGCGCGAGTAAATGGATTGTATAGTATCATTATATCTGAACATTGCAAAAGAACTAATCCATTTAATGTCCCAAGAATACTGGACAGCTTATGACCACTCTTGAGATTTTCACAAAGATCACGTACCTTGACTATTGAATCTCGACATGTGTGGTGAAGTGTTACATTATCATCTATCGTTAGATGGTGAGTTTTGGTTGCGACAAAGATCGTTCGACGTGATCTTGAGCTCATAAAGTGAGGATTTGTAATCAAACTGTTCCAATGCTTCGATACACATCTAAACCGGAGTAAAGGCTTAGCCCGAAGACGAGTAAGTATATTTTCAACAATGGCATCCGGTATATAGACTGCAGCCATCATACACAAAACTAAAAGAAGATTAAAACTGGGAACTTGGAGAAGAATTATACGAGTTTATATAAGAACTTGTAACTCAAGATATCTTATTGATATATTTACCCTATAAATATTTTCATTGTCTAATAAAATTATGTCGGGAAACAAATGGGCCTTGAAGGTTAAAAAAGTTACGAGTTAAAAAAAGAAAAATAGAGGGGGCCTCGCATGTCATTCTATTTTGGCCCGATTCCAATGCAAATTTTTTGCAGTTTTGTGTTTTTTAAGCCAAAACAGACTCCGTATTATTATTATTGGGCTTAAGCTTATGTTATCTATAAACGTTATTCTTATATAAGTTCACTCCTCCTCAAATAAGCCACAAATTTTGGACTTACTAAAACCCTCTTATATAAGCTCATAAGCACACTTGTATAAGCTTAGCCAAACACTTAGTTTAGGCTTATTTAACATATATAATCTAATAAGCTCGTAAGCCCATCATATAAGTTTAGCAAAACACCCCCTTAAACTAAGAGCTAGCAACTAGCAAGTAACTAGAAACAATTATAAAAAGCGTGATAGAGCATTACATGGATTGTAATACCACATTTTCAATTAATGGAAAGATCCCTTTAGTCTATTAGAGATCCGAACAAAAGAAGAAAGATTCATCGAAGATAAGTTCTTTTCATCCTCATTCCTATACATGAACTTTGAACCACAACATCACAGACTTTAGTAAGCTTGGTCGTTATGGTAACTTGATCCGCTAGATTTATGGCATCATTGAGGTTTTTAATGGTTGTATTTCTAATCATCCACCATATAAGAATGTTCTTCCATATTTTGCTAGGAACAAAGCATGAGACTAAGATGTGCTTTTCTGATTCGATGTCTTCATCACAGATGAGGCAATGAACGTTGTCAAGATTGATTCTTGTTAGATTGCGTCTACGAGAGATATGCCAATTAACTGTTAATATTAACTTTTAAGAGAAGGATCTTGTTCCATCTAATGGCTTATTGGTCACGTCATTGGTTTTCTTACAAGAGGTCAAGGGTTCAAAACTGGCTAGGTGTGTACAGTGTACATTTGGGGGTGACCGGGGAAGGGTCGGAAACTGTCCGGGAATATAACCAGTGAGGCCGCGTACATCTGAGTCAAAAAGGCTCGCACTCGAGACAAAACTGTAAAATCTGAATCTTAATTGGCATACTTTAGTTCTCATTCCAATTATAGAAACAGTTAGTAATAGTACTCATCAGTCCGAAACTGATTATTTTCATAATGTTCATGAAGCGACTCCATGTACATTAAAATGCAACGTTTAAATCGATACCCAGTTTTAGTAGTTCATGGTTCGCATTTGGCACCAAACCAATAGGATTTAGGAGTACGACATAGTCAAGTGATCACTTATCAGTTCATATATTTCCAAATTTTTGGTTTAGTTAGCTTCACTCTAGTCGGATTTGTGCCATTGCACACAATAATCAGCACTATATATAACGTACATAACTCAAACACCCTTTTTAAACTTGAATGGCTCGAGTGATGCCAGAAAGTCCTTTGAATGCAAAGATCTAATTAGCAAACACACCCATAAAGGACAATAAAATAGAACCAATGTAATGTCATACATGCATAATGCACCATCATGGCTCATTCGGTAATGCCAAACACCAAATGGTGACCTCGTGCTTCATCTTGGTGAAATGTTGAGCATACAGGTATATGATAAAGTGAAGGTGGATGACTTTAACCGATACATAACAAGATGAAATGATCTTAGGTTAACTTAATATGAGCCATTTTTTAAGAAAGACAAACTTACAAACACATGAACTATACATTCTCACAGACCACATAAACAACACATTCTGTTACTGGCTGGTATACCTACCCTTGGTAATACGCCCCCTACCCCCCCCCCCCCCCCCCCCCCCCACCCCCCATAGCTTTAATTATGTACTAATACAGTTCAAAACTTTGCATTCAAATTGTGAATGGACACAGCCTAAAATAACCACAATTCTAATTTGGTATGAATTTTCTGTTACAAACCAATGCAGCAGAATTCAAATACAGGCTTATATGTTATATGTTTATTTGGATTTTACTGGTTTGTACTTGGAAGAAAAAAAGTAAACAGTCTAAAACACCAAACACATAGAATGTGAAACCAGACCAATATAAAATTCAAATGAAATCAAGACTCCAAGAAGCTAGATGATATTAAGCAAAACATACACCTGAAGGCGAAAATAGACTCTCCACGTACTCTATACCGCGTATTATATGCAGATCATCAAGACTAATTGTATTCAACAGCATATACGAATCGTTTGATGAGTCATAGATAATAAGTTGATGATTAAGAATATCCCTCATAAGAATTCTACCGTTATCCAAAGTACAAATTGGCTTGTAGGAACGATTGCCATCCAATAATCTACATGAACATGTATTTGACCACGAGTTTTGGGCCCCTTGTTCATTCATCACCCACAAACCAAAGTTGCAACCATCAATGTCGATTAAACAAAGGCGTCCATGTATTGTACCCAACTGGGCTCGATCATGTATTCTCTGTAAAGGTAGATGAATTTCTGAAAGTGCCATATCTCTAAGATTTAGGGCAAAATATCAGGCCCGGATTTGGCTATGGGCCATAAGGGCGACGGCCCAGGGGCAGCCCAAAAGGGGGGGGCAGCAATTTAGAAGTCCATATGTATATATACTATATCACTATGTTAACATTGGCCCATTTAGAAAAAAAGGCCTGCTACATATTTAATTTTGAAACGTAACTTACGAGACCTACGTGATTCACTCATTCATTTGTTTGACTAAATCACTAAATATTTAATAAGATATAACGGCAGTTTTACAACTTAGAAGAAAAGAAAACGGTGAAGCTGAAGGCTGAATGCGATTGATAACATTGTGATCACGGGAAATAAGTTTCGAATTGGAAAGGCATTTAACAAATAAAAGATCATCTTTTTTTCTCTTCATAAATTTGATCAGGTAATATTTTTCCATACTCATTATTTTTGCTTTTGTAGAATATTAGATAATTTGCCCTCTATTTTGTCATGTTTCGTCGTTCACAATCGTCAGGTGCCCAAAATAAGAAACGAAAAAAAATTCAACAAGAATTAGAGTGACCTCAACACGGTTCTATGGATGGGTATGTAGTTAGAACAAAAAAAAATAATAATAATGTTGAAGAAAATAATGACGAGGTTAACGTTAATATAGATAATGAAAATTATATAAATAATGAAAACCTAGAAAATGATAAGGTTAACGGTGATGCTGATAATGAAAATCTAAAAACAATGAAAATCTAGAAACTAATGAGGTTAATGTTATCGAAGATGATGAAAATCCTAATAATGAAATTCACGAAATTCCTCAAGACTGTTATGTTGACGGAGTTAACCACAATATTTTTGACGTAAGAGTTTGGGATGGTTTAGATTCAAATACTAAAGAGTTACTTGTAAGCAAAGAGGTTGTTAGAGAAACTAATATAAACCTATAAATTATCCAAAAGATAAACTTGGAGAAAGACCTTGGATATCCATTCAAATCATGGACTTTACAAAGAAAATGGATATGTTTCCGAATGTTTTACTTGCATACAAGATATTATTAACTATTCCGGTCACGGTAGCATCTGCTGAAAGAAGCTTTTCAAAATTAAAGATATCGAAGTCTTATATGCGGAGCACAATGAGTCAAGAGAGGCTCAACGGGTTAGCGATTGTGAGTATTGAAAGTAGCTTTTTAGTAAATCTCGACTATGACAAGATAATTGATGTTTTTGCTTCAAGAAACGCACGAATACATCGATTTAGATGATCAATGTTGTCGAACTGTATTCGGAGTTTATCTCCTCATATTGTATCCTTTTATTTAATGAATAAATATCGGCGTGGGAATGAGCCGCCTGGCTTGACCAGGCTCCAAACCCCTTAAAAAATACGTTGTTTGTTTACAAGGGGCATATTCACTCGGCTCGCCCAGGGCATCCGAAATCTCAGGACCGGCCCTGAGGGCAATGAGCATGTTCTTACCACTTACAATCCAATATAAATATCCATTCAGAAAAGTACCCACCGGTTCTTTAAAACTAATAAGGTTAATGTGGTTAACATTGGTGTCTTGTAATGTGCATGTGTTCCACCGACTCGTTTTAAAGTTGAAGACTTCACAAGCAATGCTATCACCATCTTTAGGAGTATGGATGCCATACGTAAGAAGCACAATAATCCTTAAGTCATCAGTGGATACACCTGTTGGTGGTTATGAGCCCAGAACAGGGTTAAGTAATCAAAGACCTAGCTACGTACCAATTAAGGTTACCGGATATCACTTGGAATCGTGTTATCACTTTCCAAAGTAAACTATTCGACCCTAATGCCTGGGTATCACGAATATCTACTTGGGATAAGACCAAATGTTGTTAGTGATTTAGGCACAAATCAATAACCCTTCGTGTATAAGTGTTGTGTTGTGGCAAGCAGTTTTGATAATGTTTATACACGTACAAGTTATGCCTGTGTAACAAGGAGTTAATCAAAACATACGATTAATAAGATTCATGTATCTTCTTATATTGTTTTAATAGAATGATAGGAGTTGATTAGAAAATTTTCAACCCCTCGCCTTGTCAGTCAACTACCATCTTTTTTCATCCATCTAGGTCTAACAACTATTACCATATTTTCAACATCCATCCACTATAGGTCTATAGTAAAATAACTTTTTAAAATTTATATGATGTAGCCTCGAATGGACATATTCAGAAAAGGTAAGCAAGATCTTGATGTATCTTAGCTCCATTGCTCTTAACTGACAATGCAATTGTGGTTGTTGATGACTTAAAAGTCTTCCATGCCTTTACTCATTGTTTGACCTTATATTTTCTTGACCCACTCTCATATTTATTACTCTGTAGCTTAAAGTTTTTTATATTAATTAAATAATTTTGAAAGATAAAGTCATGTGAGGATTTCGTAATTTTGAGAACACACGCTCGTTTGATGCACGCAACATAAGTTTGTTGATTAGCTTTTGGTTGATAGTACGAATACTTTATAACATCAACAAATCCAATATAATGTATCAATATTCAAAGATGTTTGTGTTTAAATTATGAACATCATAACAAAAATAATACTCCGTAGATCAGTAAATTACGCCTAAGAAATTATGGTTCTTTACCCTTGTACAAATATGAAACGAAAATCTACAAAAATATAAAACTAATTTGAGAAAATCCAATTTATCAACACAAAATCCATTAATAACTAAAATTAACCATATGTTACTAAGTTGAAATATCCATATCACCTTTACAATTTGCTACCCATCACTTCATTCACACTTTCAAAATACCTATTCGAGTAAAGCAGGTAAGTAGTCAAAAATATATATACAAAGGTAAATATTAAAGATTTTTGTGATTAAACTAATTAAGAAGTGCTTTTTACAAGTTTAAAAGAATGAAATGATCAAGCTTTTGAATGAAATAAGACATCATAAAAACTTGACAAAAAAATCATAATCACAAAAATCAAGAATCATCTCCGCAAATGATTTTTTTTTTCTTTTTTTTTTTCTTTTTTCTTTTTTTTTTTTTTTGCAAATAAACCGAAATTAACATTTACAAAGTTTTCTAAAAACCCACGTATACCACACATCACATCATACCTTTACTTGTTGAGTGAACTTGCAATCTAGACAAACATGAAAAATCAAGTAATTAGGATAATATTACATATATAACTCTTCTTCATTTTTCTAGTATTATTAAGGAAAGTTATAAGATTATTAGATTTTACCTTTGCTTTATTGGCTTGTTTCTTCTAATCCATCAACACTCACCATAACTGACGAGATTCAAACCAAATGGAAACCAAAATCAAATATTTGCAACAAAAACATAAACCAAAAAAATCTCAAAGTAAAAATAGACCCAAGAATAACTTACAGATTTCATGAAATGCCGTAAGGTGCTAGAAACATGATTAACGTGAAGCATAAGCGTCTTCCGTCCACCGGAAAATTTTCCTTGGCCAGTTTTTTTCGAGAGAAAAAGAAAAGAAGTAGGTGAAAATAGTTGTTTGAATTGAGGGTGTGTTTGGTTAAGAGAAATAAAGGGAGAGAAATGGAAATGAGCTCAATTCTCATGTTTGGTAAGTAAAAGAAATAAAAAAGCGGAGATTTTAGAATTCTCAAGAATTGGGCTCTTTGCAATTTGATTTCCATTCGTTTTACTTTGGAAATAGAAGGTCTTCTCAATTCTCCGTGTTTTTTGTTTCCAAATAAATAATAAAATATGGGTATAAAAAGGATGCAACCACGTGCCCCTCACATTCACCACCCAATTCTTAAAAAGTCTGTGAAACTCATAACCCCCTACATCACTAGTTCAACCCGATTTTTCTTTGATCTCCGGCTTATCGCCATCATTTCGTTGTTTCTTGGATGCTTAAAACTGCATATTTTCTTTCACTCAATCATAGATCTATAGATCTATATTATCCAGGTGTTAATTTTGATGAAATCGAAGTTGTTTTTTTTACTTGTTCATCTTGTATTTGAATGACTTATTCAATTTTCTATTACCATGTATTTACAAATCACGAATTGTTTATATCCAATTCGATTGGAGTGTACATTTTTTTTCGAGTTATGGTGTTTTATTTTTTTAAACATTTTTTTTAAATAATTTTTATAAAAAAAAAATTAAAAAACTATTTTTTTAAATATATATTTTTTAAAATTGTTATTTAGAAAAAATAATTTTTTTTTAAAAAATCAACAAATATTTTTTTTTTTTTTTTTTTTTTTTTTTTTTTTTCATTTCTCGGGTCAAGTCTCTGCTGTTACCAAACATTAGAATTAAACAAAATTCTCTACTGATTTCTATTCTCTGAATTTCTATTCTCTACTTCATTTCTTTTCTCTGAAATTCTCTCTACCAAACGTGCCCTGAATAAATAATGCAAGAGAGATGATATGATAACTTAGAAAAGACCAATAATGTAAAGTATTCAATGCTTATGTGTCATTTATTTGGATGCTTACGTGTCATCTATTGGGGGTGCTACAGTAATAAATGCCCTTTTTTATATAATAGGTAGATATGTTTTCTGTGTATCTCCTCATGCATAATATGATTTCCTATTTATAGGAAGATACTCATAGCTAGTCAAAATGGAATTATGAGAATTAATCGGCTCATTAATCTCCACATAATTATCCCCATTATAGCCTAAAATAGTGGTTACTTGACCAGTTAAACGAGGTCATAAGTGTAGATGTAATTGCCATTTGAATAGGTCAAATCAGTTACATAACCTTCAGCAGAATCTACTTATCACTAGCAGCAGAGTCATCCTGTTAGCAGCAGAATTGCTATCAGCAGAATCCTGATGCTAGCAGCAGTATCCACTATCAGTGGAAACCAATACTAGCAGCAGAATCCTACACAACCACTATTTGAGTCAGGATGTTCATGGACCTGATGGGTGTACACTCCGTACCTCCAAGCCCATTACCAGGTGTGAACCAATCCCACCAGTGCACTAAATTTTTCAACAATCCTCCCCAAATTTAGTTCACTACCTTTGCATGAAAATAACCATAATACAAAACAAGTGCATAAACGAAAATATCCTGAGGATTGAATTTTCATATTAGTACATTACACGTTCAAATATTCGAGAATCAGAGTGTTCTAAGAATTGAACCCTTCAACCCATTTGAATACCTGAAGATAAAATACACACAAGTTTTCAAACACTTAAACACTCCTGACACTATACAAGCCATGTGTCTATATCCAATTCATAAATGTTGTAAAAGCTAAAAGTCCATAGCTTCCTGAAGCGGCAAAACTTCAACATTTACATAGGTGGTTCCTCTTTATTCATGCTCCTGCCAAGCACTTTTTCAAAGAAAATTAACCATTAAGAAGAAGTGACTTCATCCTCCTTTCCAGCAGGTTCCAAGCACAAACCTTGGGATGTTTGTAAAACATGTGCTTCAGTACACTGAATGTTCAGCTTTCCACATTGAACTCAGCTCCCAAGTTTCCTCAGGAGGGAGTTGGGTGTCCTAGCATTCAGTGACCAAGTTGGACTTTAAACCCATCCCTTTAGCAGACTTTATAACCAAGTCTCTAGCAAGACCCTACGTCAAGTGATCAGCTAAGTTCTGTTGAGATCTAACAAACTCTATAGAAATCACCCCATTCATGATTAGTTCACGAATCATGCTATGCCTGACACCTAAGTGTCTAGACTTCCCATTGTACATCTGGCTATAAGCCTTTGCCAATGTAGCAGCACTATCACACCGGATAGAAATAGATGCTATAGGTTTAGGCCACAATGGAATCTCTAGAAGCAAGTTTCTCAACCATTCAGCTTCTTTACCAGCAGCTGCTAAAGCCACAAATTCAGATTCCATTGTTGAACTGGTGATACAAGTTTGTTTCTTGGATGCCCAAGAAATTGCACCTCCACCAAGTAGGAATACCCAGCCACTGGTAGACGAATTGTCTTCAGTGTTACTGATCCAACTTGCATCAGTGTAACCTTCCAACACTGAAGGATAACCAGTATATGAAAGACTATAATCCATAGTTCTCTTCAAATACTTCAGTACCCTCTGAATTGCTTGCCAGTGCTGAGCACTAGGATTACTAGTATACCTGCTCAGTTTACCCACAGCAAATGCAATGTCAGGCCTTGTACAAGTCATGGCATACATCAGACAGCCAATCACCCTGGAATACTCAAGTTGAGATACAGCTTTGCAATTGTTCAGCATAAGCTTCTCAATGGTATCCATGGGAGTACTCACTGGAGTACAATCAAAGCAATTAAATTTCTTCAGTACCTTCTCTATGTAATGAGACTGAGAAATTGATATACCATTGCTTTCATGTTTGATCCTTATACCAAGGATAACATTAGCCTCCCCCATGTCCTTCATGGAGAACTTTGATGACAAAAATTCATTTGTCAGGTCAACCTGATTTTGGTCAGTACCAAAGATCAACATGTCATCAACATATAGACAAATAATGACTCCTTTACCAGATTCATCAAATTTGCTATATACACATTTGTCAGCCTGGTTAAGAACATAACCATTAGACAAAACCACTTCATCAAATTTTTTATGCCATTGCTTAGGTGCCTGTTTAAGTCCATACAAGGACTTAATCAGTTTACACACCTTGTTTTCATTGCCAGGCAAGATGAAGCCCTGAGGTTGGTTCATATAAACCTCCTCATCCAATTCTCCATTCAAGAAAGCTGTCTTCACATCCATCTGATGAATATTCAGATTGTGAATTGATGCTAAAGCAATCAGCAGTCTTATGGTACTGATACGTGCCACAGGGGCATAAGTATCAAAGTACTCTATCCCTGACTTTTGTTTAAAGCCCTGAATGACTAGTCTAGCCTTGAACTTTTCAATAGTTCCATCTACCTTCATTTTCCTTTTGAAAATCCATTTGCAACCAAGAGGTTTGCAACCTGGTGGTAGATCAACCAACACCCAAGTGTTGTTCCCCATGATGGATTCAATTTCATCATTTATTGCTTCTTTCCAGAAAGCAACATCCTGGGACTTCATTGCTTCTTCAAAAGTTTTGGGATCATCCTCAACAATGAAGCAATAGGAGTATTGGTCAGAGACCTCATTCCTTGTACCTTCAATTAAGTATAATTGAAACTCAGGTCCAAATGACTTTGGAGTCCTGACCCTTTTGCTCTTCCTGAGCTCAGGTTCAGGTTGTTGAACCACAACCTCATCAGGGGCCTGAGATGATAAATTATCAGGGACATCTGAAACACCATTGTCATCAGTTCCATTTGGAATCCTGTGACTTGGTCTAGAGACTGATGAGAATCTATTCTCATCAAATAGTGCATCCCTTGATTCCATTATTGAATTAATTGAAACATATTCATTAGGTTCAATAACATAGAACCTGTATGCCTTGGAATGCTCAGCATATCCAACAAAGATGCAATCAATGCCTCTTTCACCCAAAGTTTTTAATTTTGGATCAGGGAGTCTTACAACAGCCCTACAGCCCCAAACCCTGAGATAATTCAGGTTGGGTTTCTTTTTATTCCATAGTTCATAAGGGGTGACTTTGTTCCTTTTATTGGGAACCCTATTTAATAAATAGCAAGCTGTTAACATAGCTTCACCCCAGAACCCTTGACTCAGTCCTGAATAGGACAACATGGAATTAACCATCTCCTTCAGTACCCTGTTCTTTCTTTCAGAGATACCATTTTGTTGAGGAGTATAGGGAGCAGTAGTTTCATGGATTATACCAACAGACTGAAAGTACTGAGTATCCATGTACTCACCTCCCCTATCAGTCCTGAATCTTTTGATCAGGGACCCAAGTTGCAACTCAACTTCTGTTTTAAATACCTTGAATTTATCTAATGCTTCATCCTTGGTATGTAATAGATAGACATAACAAAACCTAGAAGCATCATCAATAAATGTCACAAAGTACTTCTTGTTCCCCAAAGAGGGAGTGGCATGCAAATCACACAGGTCACTGTGTATTAGCTCCAAGAGCTCAGTCTCACGTTTTACACCCTGAAAGGGTTTCTTAGTAATTTTGGTCAACATGCAAGTTTTACACTTTTCAGTGTCCATGTCAAATGCTGGGATTAACCCATCCTTAGACATATCTTACATCCTTTTAAAATGTACATGGCCAAGTCTAGCATGCCACAGGGTAGAGTCATTCAGTTTAGAGGTTGACATAAAGGCTGAATTAACAGTGTCAGTGACAATATTCAGCCTGAACATTTGATTACACAAATAGCCAAAACCAATAAACACACCATGTTTGGACAAAATAAATTTATCAGATTCAATAACTTGTTTATATCCATGATTATTCAAAACACTACTTGAAACCAAGTTCTTCCTTATATCAGGAACATGAATAACATTAAACAAAGTTACAATCTTTCCAGAACTAAAACTAAGATCTACACAACCACGACCATGCACCAAGGCTGTTGACTCATTTCCCATGTGAAGAATAGATCCATCATTCAGTGACTCATAAGTCGTGAACCAGCATCTATCTTTGCACACATGAACAGTTGCTCCAGAGTCAACCCACCACGCAACATCATCATCCTGCACAAAGTTAGATTCAGATACATATGTAACATAATAAACCTGAAGAGATTCATTAAACATATTCTGACCTTTCAGTGAGTTGGTTGGACCACCACTTCCTGAACCACTAGTGCCTGAACCATTGGATTTACCTCCAATCTTAACACCTTTGCAATCCCTTTTAATGTGACCAGATTTGCCACATTTCCAACAAGTAGGTGTAGCCTTCTTGTTAGGATCAACCCTTGTGTTATCCTGATGTTTGCGTTTGCCTTTGTTGTCATTGTACCTGGTGGAATTGTTATGTTCCACCATATTGACAATAGATGCACCAGTAGCATTGCTACTCTTTGGCTTTTCATTGTCCTGCGCCCTGAGAGAATCCTCAATACGCAGATGACTACCCAACTGAACAAGTGTCAGTTCCTCCTTCTTATGTTTCAAGGCATGCTTGAAATCTTTCCAAGTAGGAGGGAGTTTGTCAATGATACAAGAGACTGAAATAGCCTCATCCATGTTCATTTTGTGTTGTGTAAACCTTCCAAGTATTCCAAGAAGTTCATTGTACTGTTCCATAACTGGTCTTGAATCAGTCATTTTGTAATTTGTGAAATTACTTACAAGAAACTTTTTACTTGAAGCATCCTCAGCCATATATTTGGCATCCAAGGAATCCCAAAGTTCTTTGGAAGATTCAACATTCTGATAAATGTCAAAGAGAGAGTCAGACATACCATTGAGAATTAAACCTCTGCAAACATAATCATCATTCTCCCATTTGCTTCTTGCCCTCATCTGTTCCATAGTAGCAGCATCCCCATGATCTTCAGGAATGGCAGTGTTTAGAACATACACAACATTCATGCTTGATAGCAAGAAGGGCATCTTCTTTTGCCACCTTCTAAAGTCAACACCTTCAAACTTTTCCAATTTGGAAAAACTAGCAGCCATATGCCTCATAGCAGCAGCCATTGATTATCACCAAATAGTTTACTTTGATTGTTGGTGGTTATGAGCCCAGAACAGGGTTAAGATAATCAAAGACCTAGCTACGTACCAATTAAGGTTACCGGATATCACTTGGAATCGTGTTATCACTTTCCAAAGTAAACTATTCGACCCTAATGCCTGGGTATCACGAATATCTACTTGGGATAAGACCAAATGTTGTTAGTGATTTAGGCACAAATCAATAACCCTTCGTGTATAAGTGTTATATGTTTTCTGTGTATCTCCTCATGCATAATATGATTTCTTATTTATAGGAAGATACTCATAGCTAGTCAAAATGGAATTATGAGAATTAATCGGCCCATTAATCTCCACATAATTATCCCTATTATAGCCTAAAATAGTGGTTACTTGACCAGTTAAACGAGGTCATAAGTGTAGATGTAACTGCCATTTGAATAGGTCAAATCAGTTACATAACCTTCAGCAGAATCCACTTATCACTAGCAGCAGAATCACTGCTCAGCAGTAGAGTCATACTGTTAGCAGCAGAATTGCTATCAGCAGAATCCTGATGCTAGCAGCAGGATCCACTATTAGTGGAAACCAATACTAGCAGCAGAATCCTACACAACCACTATTTGAGTCAGGATGTTCATGGACCTGATGGGTGTACACTCCGTACCTCCAAGCCCATTACCAGGTGTGGACCAATCCCACCAGTGCACTAAATTTTCCAACAACACCGTAGCCAAATCCATATGCATAGTTATGTCAACAACGTAAGAATGATGTTGAATAAGGAATTTTCTTGGATGCACGAGTAAACGGATTGTATAGTATCATTGTGCATTTTAAAGCCCAACGATAGATATCTAAATATTGCAAAAGAACTAACCCATTCACTGTCCAAAGAATGGTGGCTTGATTATCCCCCTTTAGATTTTCAAAAGGATAATGTACCTTGAGTTTCGAATACTGACACGTGGCGTCAAGTGGCACATTGTCATGTATCGTTAGATGATGAGCATCTGTTGCGGTTGCAAGAAAGATCATTCGATGTGATCTTGACCTTAAAAACTGAGGATTAGTAATCAGACGGTTCCAATGCTTCGATACACATGTAAACCGGAGTAAAGACTTAAGTGGAAGTCGAGTAAGTATATTGTCAACAACGTCGTCGGGTACATAGAGGACAGCCATTAAATACAAAACTAAAATACGATCGAACTTAGTATGGGAACTGCATAAAGATAGAAGAATTATACGTGTTTATATAAGACTTAGGTCAAAGTCAACGAAAAAAAGAAATGGGCCTTCATGGTTAAAACAAACAGCGAATTTAAAACATACTGGGCTTTGTATTTTATAAATGAAAATTACAAAGAATAAAATTAATTTTTCTTCTATCTTAACAGCCTCTTATATGGAGATGGAAAGACAGACTCAAATTAGGGCTGAACATCAAAGGTCCAAAACTGAACCGGACCGATAAAACCGACCGAACCGACAAAAACCTAGCCGAGCCGATAACATGTCGGTTCGGTTCGGTTTCATGTTTTATATGTTTTCGGTTTCGGTTCGGTTTGGTTCGATTCGGTTCGACCCAAAACTGACAAAAACATACCTAAATACACCTAAACCGAACCGAACCGAACCGACGGCCCTACACAAAACCGAACCGACCCGAACGGCCCATCAGTTCAGTTTCGGTTTAGGTTTTTCATGAATTTCGGTTTTCGGTTTTGTCGGTTCGGGTCGGTTTTAGACCGATGCTCAGCTCTAACTCAAATAGAGATTATTTTTATATCTATGCTACTATATAATGCATTTAGGACTATTCTATAATTAGAAATGATTAAAATTCAGACTTTTATTTGCTTATTATGGAATGATTTCACAATTATTGGTTAGGAAGCAGGTTGGTTGTTCAAACTAAAATTATTTGACTTAACCATCTCTACTTATAAAGCATAAAAACAACTAAATGTGTAACCCAATGACGCAAAATATAGTCATAGTACCCGCCGCCGCATTGCGCAGGTACCGTTCTAGTGCTACATAAAAAGCATTTGATTTTCAGATATGAAAAATTATTTTATAATTTCTTACAAGTTATACATGCCAAACAAATCTTATAAATTAACTTGTTTTTACATAAATTAGTTGTCTCTACAATAATCTTGTGTTAACAACAAAAGTATAGAGACAAGACATGATTTGAATATATCGTCTACGCTTTGTGTCATTATTATAATTTTGGTTCAATTACATAGAAAGATACAGCATTTTTGTCTATCAAACTCCTTTTTAATTATGTAAAAAAAAAAAAAAAAAAAAAAAAAAAAAAAAAAAAAAAAAAAAAACTCCTTTTTGTTTGGTAAAGGTAATAATTTATTCAAAATAAGAATATTTCACTTTATAATTTCTTTTATTTTTCTGTGGAGAATTGATACATGATATTTCATCCTAACTTTTCTTTAAGAGATTGAAACTTCATAATTTCATATTTACCTAAATGACAAGTTTTTAATGCATGAATACAATGCTTTTAAAGCATCTATTGAGGAAATATGAAATTATAGTGTTTGTTTTGGGTATATATGAAATTGCCCATTTCTTTAAATATTACTTCGTTCGTCTTAATATTATTTTAATCATCTTGAAGTGTCTCAAAATAATAATAGATAGAATTGTTTCAATTTACTGTATTGGGGGAACCCAATTTATTATTTACAAAACCAAATGAAAGAATTACATTAAATTTCAAAAGGTAAAACTGATTTTTTTTTATAACTTTTTGCAATTATCAAAGCTAAATTAAATGCATTTTTCTTATTATTATTTTTATTTATTTATTTATTATTTATTTTTATTTTTTTTGTCTAGTGGACAATAAGTTTGAGCCACATTAATTATTTTTTTACAAGGTAATGATACAATTAGTATACAACAATGATAGCAATAAGTAATTAAGTATAGTGCTCTTTAATTGTTTAACGAGCCATGTACAGAAAAAAAAAGGAACTGTGAGCAAAAATAAGTCAAATCATATAATAAAGGTTAAGTTAGGTAATTATGACTAAGGATCAAATGAGAAGAAAACTTAAAATGAGAAGGATGAGAAATAACTATAACTACATATTTGAGATGCATCGACTTGAATTAGATGCATCACTAGTCTTTTAGATGCATCATAATATATTTTATAGTAAAAAATTAGATGCATATACATATATTAGATGCATTTTATCAAGTTATACGAATCCTATACATTTTTCGTCCTCTGCGGGTCAAATTTGTTGTTAGTACTACTTTGCATCGTTTTCACTTCAAAATCACTTTCGAAACTAATTGGGATGCATCTAAATGAATAGAGATGCATCTAAATCAAGTCGATGCATCTCAAATGTGTGGTTATAATTATTTCTCATCCTTCTCATTTTAAATTTTCTTCTCACTGGATCCTTACCCAGGTAATTATATGTTAGTTTTTAATAAATCACAAGTGTTATGAAACTAAATTAATTTAACTATTTAACTTGCTAAGAAATAATCAGACAATCCAAAGCAAAACCAACCTTACTATGCAATCACTAGAAAAAGGACTAGCAAGACTTCAATTTGCACCAATTAAATAATCAGTCTTAGGAACATACATCCAAACACCCACCCCCTCCCCCTTCTCAGTTTGTTGCCAAGGATAAGGGAGCACCGGTCAAGCCGCACGACTTTTAGCCAGCTTTAAGCATATATGACAATTAGATATCCAAACCAGAAACATTAAAATTCCTATTAGGCCAAGTAAAATTGCGCTAAATGCTCAGTTTCTATGCCGATATGTATCCAATTATACTAACAATAACCACTCCAGCAAAACATTTACAGCCACAGATAAGAAGCTTTCTACGAGAAAGCAACGACTATAGTTGTTTACTTCAGTAGTTGGGTTCATGTCTTGACATTCATATGTCTACTGTCCCTCCAATGTCCCTAGGGCCTCCTTGAGAAGTTTTTGTGCTTCTTCTCTCCTCCTATAAAACAAACATATTGTGAGATTTTCTATTTGAAGTGTTGCGAAAAAATGAACATATTGATTTGGGCCCAAACGATTCTACCCCATAGTCTATATTATAAGAGTATTTCTAAGACAATTATTATTAGTCACACACTTCTTAACCATAAAATGCAATTTTCAATGCGACACGGTGACAACCTTTTTCTTAAACTGTTATTTCAGTTGGTGTTAAAACTTTGACACATGTCAAACCGTAAGACACTGTCCAAAAATCTTCGGTACACCAAACAGGCAAACATGTTACAGTTGCTTCAAGTCTATTACTTTTCGAGAATAACAACAAATAGATACCCATTTTGTATAATCTTTGTTATCCTAATTTATTTATATTTCAAGCGGCGAACAACTGACTATCTATGATTCTATATGACACTAAGAGACGAATTCACAACCTATATACACACTGTTGTACCAATTGAAATATTTCCGATCTGTATTGCTCTAAAAGCTTTGAAAAATTTATTGTGTGCATTACATACAATATACAACACATACCTTTTGATGTCCTCCACAGCTTTCTTTCGTCTTTGTATCTGAAGTTCAAGTATGTGAATGAGTGTTGCCCTCGCCTGAAACACATATTTTTTGCGTTGAGTGAATAAGTCTTAAAATGATGACAAATGAAGCAAATCATAAATTATTGCAGGGAGTTTTACCTGATGTGGACGTAACGAATTGAGAAGATGGTGCACGTTCTTAAATATGAGAGAAATGTCTTCCACTCTCCTTGCATATTGAGATGGCCGCTCTATTAATACATCAGCTAGCTCCAAAATATGCAGCTGCAGTTCCCGATTTAGTGACCTCAATTCCTTTTTAAAATCTAGAAAAAGATGAGAGTGACTTTAGCATAAACTCCTATATGTATATGTCCAAATGACAAATTTTCCTATATTAATTTTAACAGGAAAGGAAGCGATCACATACCAACATTTGGACCTTTTGGGTACAACTGTCGAACACCCTGATCTTCCAAAGTTGGCAACACATCATCAGTCTACAAACAGCATTGATAATAATGATCTGGTTAGCATGCATAAAGAGCCGAATGACGAGTGAGAAGAATGAAGCGATAAGCCGGTAACATTTCAAATCACTACTGCATCAATGTATGATGAATTATATATGATAACATAAAAAATATCTTAACAACCATGACAGCATAAACACACAAAAAAAGTTAATTATACCAATGACAGGAATCATCAACGTATTTGTTTGAAATTTTCTTGAGTCCATCAGATAGTTGTTGCTCAAATGCTAGTTTGCAATAGCCACTTATTATTATAATATGATATTAACTAGGAAATGAGTTAAGAACATATGCCCTCCCCAGAAAAAGTCTCTTCATTATCTTTATATTAAAATTTCCACACGGATATGCTGATATCAAAGCTTGGACGTCTGACCAAACTAGTATACATTTGGCTTATATCTAGTTGAGGGGGAACTGGACCTATAGGTAACAATGTGAGAGTTGCTCTTGCCTTCACCAGTCAATAAACAGACAACAATTTTAAGGTATCAAGAAATAAAACATTGAAAGATTCAATGCAAAAACTTAAGCATTGCAGAAGAACGTCAAGAACTACTTTATCATAGCAGAACTCTGTGATGAAATCATAGTATGCAACAAAAAATTAAGTTCTTTGAATTACATTAGTATGTTCTTAGTAAGAAGCTTACAGTGTAACTGGCACCATATAGTTGGTAAGTCCCTTCGATCGGAGGTGGAGGTTCTGGGGCAGAGCTAGGGTCTTGTTCATAATCCTTGTACAGCCTGTAAAATGGTGGGGGAGGTGGATACGTAGCTGTTGCCATTTACAATAACCTTTCCTGTAACAACAAAGCCAATCACAACTTAAACAATCCGTGAATAAAGAAACAAGAAATAAAAACCAAGTTTTTACACATACAGAAACTGATTCATCAAATTTGCTTCTTAAGAAGGAAAAAACACTCAAATTGTTCAAACTCTGCTTTAACCAGAACTTCAACCTTAAGAGCAAATATATTAGAAGGCCAATTCCACAAGCATGGTATTATATCCCCATTAGAGGTGACAAATGGGCTAGACAGGTTGATTAGGTAGCAGGTCAATGGGTCATTTTTCAAAAACAGGTCAGATTGTATATTGTCAGAACAGGTCAGGTGGGTCGGATAACTACACCAATATTTGTAGCACCAAAGCACAAAACTGATTGTTGCCAAACTCTTCTTTTTGCTGTAACTTAACTATTGCTACTGGTATATATTTGTTCTTACTTGACGCGACAAGTTATTAAGTATGCTAATTTTTAAATTGTTTATTTTTCATAATTTATAAAGATGGATCTAAAATGTAGAAAATGCTTATTGACTTAAACTTTACCTCAATAGTTGGATTTCATAGTCAAGTATTTTCATACATAACTACCGTATTTTTATCTTAAAACCAAGAACTAACTTTATAAAATTTGAAATCAAACTAAGGTAGCTACAGACTTGGCTAGTATGTACAGTTGTACACGGGGGAGTTCAAACTAAAAACATTCCGAGAAATAAATATATGCTTGAGACCAGTCTTTTCTACATAAAAGCAACCGAAGTACAAGAAGGATGTGCACAAGCAGGCCAATTTCTAAGTTGTCTCATAAGGATAATTACAGACAGGTAGCTGAGAAATAGTTTAGTATGTGATTAAATCCAAGTAATAGACTAATAGCACAAAATAGAGGACTGGGACATATAACAAGCTGCTTCATAAAGACTTATCGAGCTATCGAGGCAAAAAGTATGTAGCCCTAATGGCAACGAAATTTTACACTGTCGTTTTGGTAGTGGTATGTATGTGTTGCATTGCTTGAAGTGAAATTTTGCTCAAGCCGTATGCATTAACTTGTAAAATGGGTGTTTGCTGATCACTCATGAGTCATGACTGAAAATGGAATGAAGTGAATCACAACAGTAATTGCTCGAATCCAAGAAATTTTAAGGATAATCAATGGCTAGGCGCCATTTGTTCTTGTTTTGAGTGCATGAATTCTGGTTCTAGATGAAGATTGATGCTGGATTGATCAGAGTGAGAGTGTCATGGTCCATCAAAAGTGCAAAACAATAAGGCAATCGTGGGAATCTACATCCTAAGTTCATGTGAAGGAGTACATTAATCATTCTTATTTTTCATTTAGTCATGCCTGTCTATTCTATATGGACCTTTCTCTATTATGAAGCAGAAATGGACCAATTCTATTAGTATCATCATGATATTCGAACCTACATGACTCTTACTGTAGTAGTTGTCAAGTGTTCAGAGACATAAACAACACAATTACAACGAATTTTACCTCTCAAATCATCCTAATATTTTGTACTTCAAATACCGTGACCAGGGACGGAGCCAGGATTTGAGGTTAGGGGTGGTCGGCTCGTTACTTTGTCTTAAAACAGTAACCAAATTATTACGTGTAGTGTGCTATGAAAATACAAAGTCTTGCATTTTTTTATAGCTTGTGTTTATGATTGTAAATGTGACTGGTAGTCATTGATAACGATGTTATTTGGTTCAAAGAAAATAATCGATCATTTTTCTCTTGTTCGTGAAACAATATCTCCACAAATAAAAAACTCACACATACCTGTAATCAACTACAACTTGACGCCAAATATTATATTTACAGCTATATGAATATTTAGAATTTTAGAATCCAAGAAAATTTTAGTCTTCTACTAATTTGACCACAAAGTATTATATGGACATGCAAATTTTACATAATATACTAATTGAAAGAATAAAAACAACAGAAACATATATATTCTAATTGCTATGAAGGTACTACTGAGTATAAAATAGTTAAGTAGTAAAAGTGAAACAAGTATGTTAAAAAAAAAAAGAAAAAAAAAAAGAAAAGAAAAAACCGAAACAAGTAACACCACTCTATAGTTAATGTCTATTTGGTACGTAGTAGAGTATATTTTAATTGCTTATTTTAATAGTAGTATCAAATAGTGGAATATCTTAATTGTCAGATTTGATAAGCAAATAGTCAAAGTAGTAAAAGTGAAACAAATCTACTGTACCACAATTTACTTCTTATCTTTTCTCTCTCTCCTTCATTTATGTCTTCTTCTTCTTCTTTATAAAAATAATACTGTAACCTGCAACTTATCTCTAAACCTCATAAATGAAAACGATAAACAAAAATCTGCTCTATCAAGAAACAAGCTGGGCTAGTTGAGGCAGTTAGGGGGGGCCGAGCACCCGCCAGCCCCCCTACTGGCTCCGTCTCTGACCGTGACAATGAACCTAAAATTGGCACAAAAATTTGCTTCATAGTTGGAAGGTCAACAAAGTCCAAGCCCGGATAATATGGATTCCACGTTAAGAAAAGAGATATAATTGAACTTTAAATTGCAGTTAAACTAAAGACATGTGCAAACACAATAAAAACAACAAAATCGTGGAAAACCCAATTATATGCTTAAGGTATAATTTGTATAAGATCAATGTTTCTTCCATACAAGCTCTTATATCGGGTAACAATAATCTCATTACTAAAACAATTATGGTGTTATTCCTCTCCAGTCTCCACAAGTTATAGTTTCTCCAATTTAAACCTAATAATCATAAACCTGAATTTTCAAATTGCAATAGTGAAAGGAGGTCTAACAAACTAATGTAAAACCTCAGTCACATTCCCATAAGGCAGCATTCCACGGACCATTTTCTACATTATTTATTTGAGAAATGTCGATCCCTCCATGCACTCTCTTTACAAAGGACCAACAGGAATTACATAATCATAGTAATAGGATAATCCGATAATGTGGTTGGACTTTTTCTAAGATATTTTATGAAAATTAAAGTGCACAGAATGCTATCTAACAAAGTATAGATAGAGACTTTTCGAAATGGGTAATGATACATTACTTTTTTCATCCTCCTTGAATTGTTGCAATCAAAAGTTATGGTCTATGATTATTAGGTTTACATCGAGAAACCTTCGGATGTGGAGACTATGATTACTGGAAATGGGGCAATAGGGTTCGTATTAAACAAAGTTGGAGCTTATACAAACCATAATTGGATTTCATGTATGGTACGCCTGTATTTATTAAGGTTGTGCATGTCTTTTGTTCAACTGCAACTGATCTAAACCAAGCAAGGAGTTTGTTGACCATCCATCGATAAAGCATATATTTGTGAAAGATTTTCGTTTGTTGTCACGGTCAGTACGACTTATTATCATGATTTGATTAGTAAAAAGTCATTACAGTATACATAAGTGATGACATTTCTCAATGGGTCATTTTTCAAAATGGGTCAGATTGTATATTGTCAGAACAGGACAGGTGGGTCGGATAACTACAGCAATATTTGTAGCACCAAAGCACAAAACTGATTGTTTCCGAACTCTTCTTTTTGCTGTAACTTAACTATTGCTACTGGTATATATTTACTCTTACTTGACGCGACAAGTTATTAAGTATGCTAATCTTAAATTGTCAATTTTTCATAATTTATGAAGATGGATCTAAAATGTATAAAATAATTATTGACTTAAACTTTACCTCAATAGTTGGATTTCATAGTCAAGTATTTCCGTACATAACTACTCGTATTTTTATCTAAAAACCAAGAACTAACTTTATGAAATTTGAAATCAAACTCAGGTAGCTATAGACTTGCCTAGCATGTACAGTTGTACACGGGGGAGTTCAAACTAAAAGCATTCCGAGAAATAAATATATGCTTGAGATCAGTCTTTTCTACGTAAAAGCAACCGAAGTACAAGAAGGATGTGCACAAGCAGGCCAATTTCTAAGTTGTCTCATAAGGATGTGAATAAGCAACCGAAGTACAAGAATTACAGACAGGTAGCTGAGAAATAGTTTAGTATGTGATTAAATCCAAGTAATAGCACAAAATAGAGGACTGGGACCAATATAACAAGCTGCTTCATAAAGACTTGTCAAGCTATCGAGGCAAAAAGTATGTAGCCCTAATGGCAACGAAATTTTACAATGTCGTTTTGGTAGTGGTATGTGTTGCATTGCTTGGAGTGAAATTTTGCTCAAGCCGTATGCATTAACTTGTAAAATGGGTGTTTGCTGATCACTCATGACTGAAAATGGATTGATCAAAAGTACAAAACAATGAGTGTCATGGTCCATTCAAAAAGAGCAAAAGTACAAAACAATAAGGCAATCATGGGAATCTACATCCTAATTTCATGTGAAGGAGTACATTAATCATTCTTATTTTTCATTTAGTCGTGCCTGCCTAAACTATGGACCTATCTCTAGCATGAAGTAGATTATGGACAGATTCTATTAGTATCGACATGATGTTCGAACCTACATGGCTTTTATTGTCTGAGCAAAGATATAAACAACGCAAGTACAATGAATTTTACTCTTAAATCATCCTAATATGTTGTACTTTAAAGACAGTGACAATGAACCTAAAAATCGGCACAAAAATTTGCTTCATTGTTGGAAGGTCAACAAAGTCCAAGCACGGCTTATATCGATTCCACATTAAGAAAAGAGATATCATTGAACTACTGATTGCAATTGAACAAAAGATATGGGCAAAAACAACAAAATCGAGGAAAGCCCAATTATATGATTAAGGTATAATTTGTATAAGATAAATGTTTCTTCCATACAAGCCCTTCTTTCGGGTATCTATAATCTCATTACTAATAAAATTTATCATGTTATTCCTCTCCACAAGTCAAGTTTCTCCAACATACACCTAATAATCATAAACCTGAATTTTCTAATTGCAGTAGTCAAAAAAGATTTAACAAACTAATGTAAAACCTCTATCACCATTCCCATTAGGTAGCATTCCACGCACCATTATTTTACATTATTTATTTGAGAACAAAACAACATTAAGTAACAACAAACATACAATAAATAAAACCCACATAAAAAAATCAGATAATTTGCAGTAAAAGAACCCATTAAAAAGTCAAAACCCTAACCTGTTCTTTATGAAAATCGGGAGTCTTTGTTCTTCAAAAATTAAAACACAAACTTGCAGACCACTAAAATCAAAGAGCAATAGGAGATCTTGTAGGGAACTTCAACATCACAGTAGATTTTGGAGTGGAAACATCTATGGAAGGAAAAGATTGATGAAAATGGGGGAAAATGAGTTTTAACAAGAAAAAAGTGGAGTAAGTTGCAAAAATAGTCCCTGTGGTTTAGCCAAATTGTATCGTTCATGTGGAAAACTTACGAGTGTAATTTTCGTCACTGGCCAAAATAAAATGACATCCTCTCATTTTATTAAAGTGAAAGAAGACAAGGGTAATTTAGTCAACTCACTTTGACCAGGAATGAAAATTGCAATCGTAAGTTTCCCACAGGACTGTATGCACTTTCGAAAAGATAAGGACGAAACATGCGATTTCACTAAACCATAGGGACGAATTTTGCAATTTACTCTAGAAAAAAGTATTTTGATCCAATTTGGTCCTTTGCAGATCCCGTGTTTAAAAGTAAATTGAAAATTTCCACTTTTTCATGTCGTTTTAATTTCAAATTTACTTGAACCAAACAGCCCCTTAGGATAATGTGATTGGACTTGGTTAGTTGTAATGGAGAACGCATGTAGTTATCAAAGTTTTTCTAAAATATTTTATGAAAATTAAAGTGCACAGAATGCTATCTAACAAAGTATAGATACAGACTTTTCGAAATGGGTAATGATATATTATTTTTTTAATCCTCCTTGAATTGTTGCAATCAAAAGTTATGGTCTACGATTATTAGGCTTGCATCTAGGAAACCTTCGGATGTGGAGACTATGATTACTGGAAATGGGGCAATAGGGTTCGTATTAAACAAAGTTGGAGCTTATACAAACCATAATTGGATTTCATGTATGGTACACGTACGCCTGTATTTATTAAGGTTGTGCATATCTTTTGTTCAACTGCAACTAATCTAAACCAAGCAAGGAGTTTGTTGACCATCCACCGATAAAAGTACATATATTTGTGGCAGATGTCCGTTTGTTGTCACGGTCATATATTTGTTACAGATGTCCGTTTGATCCACAAGAAGCTTTCATCTACTAAGATGGTTTAGAAAGAGATTTAAACGACAAGAGTAATAAATCGAGTTATCGAGTATCGAATATGAAATCGAGTTATTGAGATCATCATTTAGCGAGGGGTTGAAGACAAACTTGTGTCCAAGTGTTGTTTTAAAATCAATGTGGTTACGGTCTTGTTACAATCTCAATTGTTGTGTTAAGGATTGATACTTGCAACGCATGAATCGTAACTCAAAGAACTATACTTCCATTTCCATCTGATTCGCCTGTAAACTACATTTGGCTAACGAGTCTAATTCAATCGCAAATCACTAAAACAATAGGGTTTCAAATTCTCTACACATTTAGGGAAGCAACTACTCCTAACTAACAAAATAAACACTCGAGTAGGTCAATTTCAGTTTACAAACAATTATCGAAATCTAGGGTTTCATATTTCAACATATACGCATTTAGTCTCCATACAAGTATATCTAATTGGAACTATTTAAAAGGATTATTTGTTAATTAATAGATGAAGATATAGTTACCGGAAAATATGGCGGATCCGGTGGGTGGTCGGATAGACTTCCGTCGCGGCGGTGGATA
The DNA here is from genome assembly GCA_030686995.1 of Artemisia argyi. NCBI lineage: Eukaryota > Viridiplantae > Streptophyta > Magnoliopsida > Asterales > Asteraceae > Artemisia > Artemisia argyi. Next base: position 38,763,720 of record CM060687.1, read on the forward strand.
CTGAATACGAATTAGATAGTTTTTCTAAAATTAGATGATAGTCCAATATAAAAACAAAGTGCTAAAAGCTAGTACTAAGTAAGAGCAACCGGTAAAACTTCTCAATAGCTTTTTGCATTTAGTTCTTGTACTTGTTGCATTTAATACATTAATTATTGCATTTATTTCCTTATACAAAAAGCTTTTCTCCAAATCTTCTCCAATGCTAAAAACTCATGCAATAGCTTTTTTGTTGGGTCATTTAATGCTTCAGTTAATGAAAAGTCTTTGTATCAACCGGTCGGTAGAATAAAAGTCATTGTATCAAAAGTCTTTCACAAACTCTTTATCACAATGGTTCAAAGTTGTATAATAGCTTTTTGGAATAGTTCAAAGACATTCAAAAAGCGCCCATTAAGTACTACTACTATGTGTTATTGGTTCTCCAAATTGTTTTTAGCTTTTAGATTAACAATCCATTTGTGAATTTAAGTGCTCTCAACTAGGGGCGGCAATGTTTTACCTAACCCGAAAATTAACAGGTTTAGGTCGACATATCTAACCCGTTTATTAAACAGGTCAGTAGGGGTGGCAATTTCTGACCCGACCTGAAACCGACACGAAAATTAACAGGTTCGGGTTGAGCTAAATAGATTGTGGGTCAGGTTTGGGTCGACATATCTAACCCGTTTATTAAACAGGTTAGGTTCGGGTTGGGAATAAAATAAACGGGTCGACCCGCCAACCCGTTTAAATTTTTTTTCTTAATTAAAAATTATTTATATTTAATTATACGAGTTAAATGAGTTAAACGGGTCGACCCACTAACACGTTTAACCCATTTAACTCGTGTAATGTGCTAACTTTTATACTATATATAACGGATTAAATGGGTCAACTCGAAACTCGTTTAACATATTCAACCCATGTAACCTATTTAACCTGTCAACCTAAGTATATATACGGGTTAAATGGGTCAGGTTCGGGTTACGTGTAAACAGGTTAGAGTTGACATAGCTGACCCGATGATTTAAATGGGTCAGGTTCAGGTTGGGGTTTTCTGACCCGCCAACCTGACAACCCGAACCCGACCTGAATTGCCACCCCTACAGGTCAGGTTCGGGTTAGGAATAAAATAAACGGGTCGACCCGCCAACCCGTTTAAGTTTTTTTTTTTTTTTTTTTTTTAATTAAAAATTATTTATATTTAAGTATGCGGGTTTAATGGGTTAAACGGGTCGACCCGTTAACCCGTTTAACTCATGTAATATGATAACTTTTGTATATAAAACTGGTTAAATGGGTCAACCTGAAACCCATTCAACATATTCAACCCGTGTAACCTATTTAACCCGTCAACCCAAGTATATATACGGGTTAAATGGGTCAGGTTCGGTTACGTGTAAACAAGTTAGGATTGACGTAGCTGTCCCGATGATTTAAATGGGTTAGGTTCGGGTTGGGGTTTTCTGACCCGCCAACCTGACAACCCGAACCCGACCCGAATTGCCACCCCTACTCTCAACCAGGGTGTCAAAAATCCCGACCCGACCCGGACCCGGACCCGAACCCGAATCGTACTCGGCTCTAAAATCGTACTCAAGTCAATCAGGTCAACCCGATTAACCCAAGTACGAACTAGGGTCGGGTATCGAGTTCAAAATACTTTGCTTATTCGGGTTTGGGTCAATCCGATTGACCCGACTTAGTGGTTTTATTATTTTTTTTAATGTTTGTTTAGTTTTAAGACCCAAGTTATTCCATCGTCCATTTAATAAACTAGACCCATTGTATATGGTTAAATGGCCTAGCATTATGCTCACTGCTATACATTTATACTAGTATGCTACAGGTGAAATGCAATCCAAGTATGCACGTTGTTTCATTGAAACTAAGGCTATGGTTATATAAGTTTGCTTACCAAATTTGATAGTGATATGACAAAAATCACTGCAAATCTTGGTTAATATAGTAGTCACAAAACAACAGTATCATCTACTTGTAAGCAGGCTAATTAGCGTATCTCATAGGCTTTGGTTAATTTCATAAGCATTTTAACTACTAAGTTTTAAAAAAATCAAATTATGTGATTTTGTAAATGGTACAAACTTGAACCCGACTTGACCCGACCCGAATAGACCTGAACCCGACTAACCCGATGTCAAATAGGGTCAGGTTCGGGTGTATTATTTTTAGTCTCGACCCAACCCGTTTGACCCAAACTTGACCAACCCGATCCGATTAAGACCCCTACTCTCAAACTACTAATGTATCATCTTTTATGTTTACATAAGAATGGATTCTCGGTTAAATAGATACATATGTATATATTGATTTTTATTTATTTCTCGCATATTATACTACTGTATATAGCCTTTGTAACATATTATAACTTAATAACTAAGTTAAATAATGTTCCATGCAAACATATGGACGTGAATAAACAGTTTATAGCAATAGAGTTTTTATAACTTGTACCTTTAGATATATGTTTAGAAGCATTTAATGCTTTGAATATTCTTCTTGAAACTCGTAAAGAAGAATTTAGGGTTATTTAGTAGGATGAAATGAAATAACATTTAAATGAAATGAATAACGTAATGGAATAAATGATGTAATGAAATGACTCATTACTATTATTAATCATGTTTGCTTGATACAATCGATTGTAATGTAATCAATAGAAAAAGATTAAAATACACGGTTTATGAACGAGTATTTAAAAAATAGGCCTTTATGTAATTTTGATTCCATTACAAGATGATGATGAAAAAAAAAAAAAAAAAAAAAAAAAAGTCCCTAATGAATTAAAATAATGATATTTGATGTAATGAATCATTCCATGTAATTAGGCTATGTTTGGCGCGGAGCTTTTTTGAAGTTTTTTGGGGTAATGAGCGGTGAGAATGAGCTTTTTTATTTTTGATGTTTGTTTGGCATGAGAGCTGTGGCTTTGCTATTTTTTAGGAAAGCTTATTTTCTCAATGCTTCTTTATGAAGCTGTGAGCTTTTTTTGCTACTGCTCAATGCTACTGCTCACAGCTACTTTTGCCAAACATAGCCTTAGTCATTACATTCCATAATAGTAAACAAACATTACCGTAATGATCTTTTCCATTTTCTTTTTATTACAACATACCAAACACTACATTAAGGAAGTTGATTGGCACACTCTCAAATCTTATTGGGACACTCCATTATACAAATAGTTAAAGCAACTTACACTTAATGTACAACTATCTGTTGCATACAGTGGAGTGTCCCAATAAATTTTGTGAGTGTGCAAATCATTTCCCCAAAAAAGTGTAAATTTACAATTTCAAAAAGAATATTTAGGGCATTACAATTTTCAAAAAGAATATTCAGGGCATTAAATGCTTCATTAAGCGTTTCAAAAAGAATATTAAGAGCATTAAATGCTTGTAAACATGTGTCGATGGGTACAAGTTAGAAAAACACATAAATAAAAAAGAAAATCATTATATTTAATTTTATGTATCCAAATAATTTTATCACTCACTTGATTATTAAAAAAAAAAATTGAAATAATAAAAGAGTGGTGATAGGCATGCCTAAATCACATGTCTAATTTTATGCTTAACTAGAATCTTGAAACACATTTACACATGTCAAGATCAATGGTATGTAATGGGAGAGAGAGGTAGTGCAACCCATGTGTCACTCATTTAATGTGTTAGGCTAATTTTTAGGCTTATATTTTAGACATATCAATTATTTTTCATAATAAAATGGGTACCTTTTTTAATTTGAGCATTGCAAAATTCAGGGACCAACTGTGTTAATAGGGTGTTTGGACAAGAATTGCCGAAAAGACGAAAATTTGCAGCTAACGAGATTTTAACAACTGTTAGAGCTTATGGATCAACGAAGCAAAATCAGGATGTTGGAGACTACCAGTATAAATTTCATGGATTTTGAGGCTAAACCCAATAATTTGACATAGTTAAGGGACCAACGGTGTAATTTACTCAATAACTTTGCATTAGTTAAATAATAGAAAAAGTAAATTTTAAAAACGACCAAAGAGAAATTGTGTCATTTCGAGTTGAGGACACTAGTTCAAACTGGAGCCGGGTTACAAGCCCGATTAATTTATCCATATTCAAATTAAACCCTTGATAAATGCACCCATGAACTCATGAAAACTGGAGCCGGGTTACAAGCCCAATTTAGTTGGGGGGAAAATCTTAATTTTTTATTTTCAATGGTTTAATTTTCCACAAAACATAAGAAACACGTCCATATGATATTATTTTCTATCTTGAAGAAAACACAAAAAATGTGTTTTGTAGTGTTAAATTAGGAAATACAATTTTTCTATTTTGTAAGGAATTTGAATGGAAAATTTTGATTTAAAAGAATGCCAGTTACATCCCTCTCTTCACTTTCCTTATGTACTAAGGGGATAAAAGAATGACAGTTACATCTATCTCTTCAATTTCCTTATGTACTAAGGGGATAGGGACCCACTGTTTGAAAGCCATGATTACAAATCCTGTGTAGAAATTTACGTGTTAACAATTCCTAAACGCATTTACACAATTCCTAAACGCATTTACACCTGTCAAAAACGGGGCTGAGCCACCACTTTAGTCCCTAATGAAATCTCTCAAGCCTAGTAACATAAGTAAATAACATATAAAACTCATATTGTATTACCCTCTACAAACATATCATATGAGCACTATACAAAAAAAATAGTAATAATAATAATTAAAAAAAATAAAAAATAAAAATAAATAAATAAATAAATTCATATGTGCTATGTAACCCTTTCACATATGAATTGGGGGCTTAATGGAGTAACCATTAAAATATGCATTTTTGTTGCATGAAAATAAAATAATACCAATTGCATAAAATCTTTTGTATAAATGTAAATTGTATGGAAACTATTTAAATATGTCAGTTGCTAGTAAATCTATTTTATCTAATAAAACAGAGTTTTGTACAACCTTCTTAAGCAACATTTTATACAACTCTCAGAAGCCAATTATTTAATTTTTTCTATAAATAAATCTTCACCTGGAGCTGACACGTGGCAAAGACAGTTACTAATACTTCAACCCTATTAAAAAACAGATCATTTGTTCTTTTGAAAAGTATTGACATCACGGAAAATGGTTGTTACCTCATTCTGTTCATTTAGCTTTTAAAACCATAATCATGCATTCAATAGTATATATTCTAATTGAAACGTAAATAATGAGGATCAACCAGTTTCCTGAAATAAAGGGTGCGCATAATATTGATGTGAAAAAAACGCTCTAAATAAATCGATTGTGATTATTGCAACTTTCCTACAATAAGTTGGTCAACTAGGCTATGTTTGGCGCAAAGTTTTTTTTGGAGCTTTTTGGGCAATGAGCGGTTAGCAATAAGCTTTTTGAATTTTAGTGTTTGTTTGGCATGAGAGTTGTGAGCTTTGCTATTTTTTAGGAAAACTTATTTTTCCAATGCTTCTTTATGAAGCTGTGAGAGGTGAGCAGTGAGCTGTGGCTACTCCTCACTGCTACTGCTCACAGCTACTTTTGCCAAACATAGCCTAAATAGTGGATTGTGATTATAGCAACTTTCCTCAAATAAGTTATATAAGCGCGTATATAAGTTTGTTAAATTTTTAAATGTGTCCGCGTTTAATTTTTGAAAAGCATTGATATCACGGAAATCAGTTAGCCTCTTATTCAAACCATGTGTAAATCTTTCCCGAAATAAGAAATCTGATTACTACCTCAAATCGAGTCCATGAAAAAAAAATATATAATAATCGTATAATCAACACAATCATTATTTATAAAATTAATGTTTGAAAGTATATGTTTGAAGCTATTTTAATCTCTGGCACTGCGAGGATTCAACGTAATCGAATATCTCAGTCCTCTAAACAGGTGGATCCCAGTATGTTGAGCATGAGTGATTCTATTATCTTTATCTATTCACAAGGTAATCTAACACATAAGCATTTATTCGGTTCTCAATTGCTATATTGGTTGATTATAGTGATATCATGATTCATTTGTGTGATTTTTAGGCAAAGTTTTTAATCTTGATCATATTCCTACATGAATGTTGTGGGAGAAGCTAATGATAATCTTGATCATATTCCTGCATGATAGCTTTAGCCAAAGTGTTAATTGATGATTAATGTCGTTCCTATAGATGATAGTTTTAGAACAATAATATTTTATAGTCTCATTCTATTCAATTCTGATGCATTAAAATTACCGTGTTTTGAACATAGTACATTAATTTGTTAAGAGAATCGATAGTACGTATTGGCTCAAACTGATATCAAGTCAACCAGTTAGAAAGTCATTTGCAATTGGCAATTGTGTTTTAAATTTTGGAATCATTTACGTAGAGAATTTAAGGGAAAATATGGCCTAACAATGTTTCACCATCGTTTTTATTCAGTCACTCAAACTTTATATGATCAACCACAAAAATCATTCAAGTTTTAATAGCGTTTCATTGTTGTGTAAATGTTTAAAATAAGTATATTGTTTGGTTGTACATTAATAATAAACACCCACCTCTTGATTTTCATTAATCTCAACTAAGTCAATTTACAACCAACTTATACCCACATAAAGAGAAATATTAGTCAAAAAATACTATAGTAATAAAGTTTGAAATCTATTCCAACTCAAGCATAAGTTGGTCAACTAGGCTATGTTTGGCGCAATGCTTTTTGGAGCTTTTTGGGCAATGAGCGGTTAGCAATAAGTTTTTTGAATTTTAGTATTTTTTGGCATGAGAGTTGTGAGCTTTGCTATATTTTAGGAAAGCTTATTTTTTTCAATGCTTCTTTATGAAGCTGTGAGATGTGAGCAGTGAGCTGTGGCTACTCCTCACTGCTACTGCTCACAGCTACTTTTGCCAAACATAGCCTAAATAGTGGATTGTGAGTATAGCAACTTTCCTCAAATAAGTTATATAAGCGCGTATATAAGTTTCTTAAATTTTTAAATGTGTCCGCGTTTAATTTTTGAAAAGCATTGATATCACGGAAATCAGTTAGCCTCTTCTTCAAACCATGTGTAAATCTTTCCCGAAATAAGAAATCTGATTACTACCCCAAATCGAGTCCATGAAAAAAATATATAATAATCTTATAATCAACACAATCATTATTTATAAAATTAATGTTTGAAAGTATATGGTTGAAGCTATTTTAATCTCTGGCACTGCGAGGATTCAACGTAATCGAATATCTCAGTCCTCTAAACAGGTGGATCTCAGTATGTTGAGCATGAGTGATTCTATTATCTTAATCTACTCACAAGGTAATCTAACACATAAGCATTTATTCGGTTCTCAATTGCTATATTGGTTGATTATAGTGATATCATGATTCATTTGTGTGATTTTTAGGCAAAGTTCTTAATCTTGCTCATATTCCTACATGAATGTTGTGGGAGAAGCTATTGATAATCTTGATCATATTCCTGCATGATAGCTTTAGGCAAAGTGTTAATTGATGATTAATGTCGTTCCTATAGATGATAGTTTTACAACAATAATATTTTATAGTCTCATTCTATTCAATTCTGATGCATTAAAATTACTGTGTTTTGAACATAGTACAGTAATTTGTTAAGAGAATCGATAGTACGTATTGGCTCAAACTGATATCAAGTCAACCAGTTAGAAAGTCATTTGCAATTGGCAATTGTGTTTTAAATTTTGGAATCATTTACGTAGAGAATTTAAGGGAAAATATGGCCTAACAAAGTTTCACCATCGTTTTTATTCAGTCACTCAAACTTTATATGATCAACCACAAAAATCATTCAAGTTTTAATAGCGTTTCATTGTTGTGTAAATGTTTAAAATAAGTGTATTGTTTGGTTGTACATTAATAATAAACACCCACCTCTTGATTTTCATTAATCTCAACTAAGTCAATTTACAACCAACTTATACCCACATAAAGAGAAATATTAGTCAAAAAATACTACAGTAATAAAGTTTGAAATCTATTCCGGTTTTGCTCACTCAAGCATAAAAATTAATAAGAATGAAATACTTGTGAAAGTTAAGGGGTTAAACCACACAAAAAAAAGTATGAGTGACTAAATTGAAACATTAATGAAACGTCATTACTATTTGATGATTTTTTCCCTCAAACTAACTTTGTGTTTTTGTTTTTATACAAGAGGATGTAGTATTTGATAAAGTTCCATGAAAAGAATCATATACATTGAACGGTCATCATTTTCTTTTAAAGGTATGCAAATATTTGATAAGAAACATGTATAATGTAATCACATGCTTTGATATATTTTCAGTTTATTTATGTCTTGATGTTTAGAATGTTTGGTCCTTTGTACAGCCGATTAGCACAGAATCACGAACCACTTTTTGGTTGTCTTGATTTCAAAACACAAACCTTTTTCAAGATCCCGTTGTTTCGTCTATGTGTTGGCTTCAAGATCCCGAACCATACAAATCAATGACACAAGCCTTGAACCGTGGATTTGTTGGTTATTGTTTTCAATAGATCGATGCTTGGTTGTGTTGGATTTTTAAAGATATTTTATGAATTCGAAAACCAAACCCGAGATCTTTTTATTTGAAACTTTATTTATTTATTTATTTATTTTTTATTTTTTTTATCGTTTAAGATCTTGAGAAGGATGGGTTTTTTTTTGTGTGGTTTGCTGTATCTGACGAGATGGACCGTGATATTGTTGCAATTGTTTTCTGTTGACTATTTTTTGTTGTGGATATGAGACAGTAACATGCAACTGTTATGAGTTGTGCATGGTAATTGAATGAATGCTATTATGCTAACCAGTTGATTGACAGTAACATGCAACTGCTATAGCTTGGCAAAAGAAAAATCATGCAACTTCTTTAGACTTTGTGTATTAGATGTACTAATGGTTTTATCGAATATACTACTTAAACTCTAATTTATATGTGCTCTTTTTTATGTTTCGAAATTTGTTTGAAGTTGGTGCAAGCAAAAGTTTTCTTAGATTTATGTTTTGGAAATGGAATGACGGCTTTATTTTTAAGTGTTTGGTTTATGTTTTGGAAGATTAATTAGATTGCACATTGTGGTTAAATAGTTGTATATTTTAGTGAAGGGGTGAATTAAATTCTGTATTAATTGTATGTGTTGAATAGTGTTTTTTTAGTTTTATTTGTGATTCAAATAATTGTAAATGATGCTTTTTTACTTGTATTTACTTAAAAATCTATTTTAAGAAATCTTAATAAATTAATAGGACGAAAGAGTCAACATGCTTTATAAGTAGTATAGAATAGATGACCATTGTTTTGAATTTATTTCATGTTAAATTTTATATTATCAGAGTGAGTATCCTTACTCTCGGGTTTACTATGTGATAAAAATACAATTAATTTGGTTGTCAATAGTTATAAAAGTGAAAGGGTGGTTTAGTGATGTCTACTTAAAAGTAAGTAATATAGTAGATACTAATAAAATACTATAAGTAAGTTTTAAAAAAAATAGCACCAACTTTTTTATGTTAACCTTCTACAGTTTTTTTTTTTAAATAAAATTTGATTGTTGACAAGTTTAAAATAAATTCACTTGGTTGTTATATTTTGGTTTCGATTGTTAAAGTTTATAAATGAAAACTCCTATAATTTGTTTAGTCTGATTGTTAAAGTTTTGAACTATGTATCTTTTTTTTGAAAGTTCGATTGTTAAAGTTTATAATTTTTTATTTTAGTTTTGTTCACTTGATTTTTTTATATTCTCTAGACAACATCACAGATTCACTCGATTATTAAAGTGTTTTTATACTTGGTTCGAGTGTTGTCATAAAGCAAAAATTAACACCCTTTTTATATATGAAAACTAATATAATCATGTCATGTTTGAAATATATTTTTGGGATGATTGAAATACTGTGAGCAATCAGAAATCATATCATTAATTAGTATGTGTCCGCTCTTTCGTGATGTGAGTCTTTCTATTAAAGCAAATGTTTATCAGAAGGTGTGGTCTTTAATATTTTCATATTAACCAGCAATCTTCACGAAAGAGCGACCAAACCTTCTGATAAACATATCATTAATCAGTACGTGTCCGCTCTTTCGTGATGTGGGTCTTTCTACACAGTACGTGTCCAATCTTCAACAGCAAATGTTTATTAGAAGGTGATATTTTCAACAGCAATCTTCATGAAAGAGCGACCAGACCTTTTGATAAACATTTGCTGTTGAAGATTGTAAAGAAACAGTTCCACGTGTCCGCTCTTTCATGATGACAAACAACGGAAGTCAGGGACAATCTATCTGGCAATCGGTTTGTATTTTCCACGACCTGTTCTTACACATGGCCAGCTATATGTTTCTGTCCCTCGCATTAGGAAAAAAAAGGGTTGGAGATGGTTATCCGTAACCAAGATGGAAATCTCACTAATCTCACCACCAACGTGGTCTACAAAGAAGTGCTACACAATTTATGATCACATCTACATGTACAAGTATTTCGCATTAGTAGAAATAAAGGATTGAAAATGTTAATTTTCTTTTTTTGGATTATTTGACTATTGTGTTTCATATAACGTACGTTTCGTTATTAAAACTACTTACTTTACATTCGTTTGCCACATGTGGTTCCTTCTAATTATAACTTAATAATACGCAACATCATTCACTATTTTTTGACGATTCTTAAAAATACCCGTGAATTTCACGGGTCTTTTAGCTAGTAGCTTATATATTCAAGTGGCGTGAATATCATCTATAATATAATGCAAGTGGCTAGAATATCATTTATCAAAAGCATAATATGAAAAGAATCGTATTAGGATGCATGACAGAAGATATCTTTATTATTACGTAATAATGTACCAAATGCATAAAATAAATCTCATAAGGGTGCATGGCAGAAAGAGGTCATATCTTTATTATTACGTCAACAAAATCCTATTGTCCACTTGAAGATATCTTCCAGTGCATTTCCCCTGCCTATAAATAGAACGCAGAAACGAGGAGCAAGACACTCAACAATCACTTCTCCTTCTCTCTATAATATAACCCTTCTTCACTATTACTAGTAGTGTAAACACACCTGGGGAAAGCCCAGTAGTTCAATATATCATCACCAATCCTCCCATAGGAAAAGTGGTGTAAAACCACATATATAATGTGAGTTACCAGCAGGGAATCGCCACCCTATAAATCAACCTCCAATAAAATCTCCGCACATATTTGATACACGATAATTCGAGTCCTTATTACTCACCCATACTCAGTAAATGATGTTAAGCGTTCGGTCCATGCTCGTGATATAAATAGTCATCTATTTGATACACGATAATTCGAGTCCTTATTACTCACCCATACTCAGTAAATGGAGTATTCTCATACACTTTGTTGGTCGAGAATCATCATGGCATAGATTTGATCTATCTGTTGGTGATGACGATCCAAATTCTTATCGTTTTCCAACATTCTATGGTTGGGATGTTTATGCCTTGTGCAACGAGGGAGGAGTTTATGTTTTCAAAGAATTGGGTGATGAAGATTACACTTGGGACTTTGTTCTAGAGGAAGCTCCAACAAGTCATAGCACATCAAAAGCACAACGGTTCTTGGTGAATTGTAATCATGAAGATAAATGTGATCAACATCTTTTACTAGTCATTGTGGGTGAATTTGGAGAATCCATCGAGGTATTCAAACCGAATGATGATGAAAAATGGGAGAAAATATTTGATATAGGAACACATGATTTATATATGTGATAAAGCACCTCTATGCATGGAAGCCAAAACACAATGGATGGGGAACAAGATATATTTTCCAAGATTGCATTCTGAGAAGATAGTGTTTTATTCTCTCGAAACGTGCAAGTTTCACACATTTAATAGTAAAGATATTCAAGAAAGTTTTGGGGATTTCTTTGGAACTATAAACCATCTCCCTCCTCGTGCTTGGATCGAACCAAGTTGGTCTTAATTAAACTACATTATATGTTTTGTGACACTATGGGGTAAGTTAAACGTTATGCATTTCTTTCTAAATTATTTGTTGTTTCTTTTGCATCACTTTTAGCATAATGTTTAGGTTACGCTTGGTTCCTCATGTGTCGATGGTGCCAAGTTGGTCCTAATTGAACTGCATTTTTATATTATGTAACACTGTTGGTTAAGCTAAACATTTGGCATTTTATTTCTAAATTATTCAATGCTTCTTTTGCATCTCTTTAGCATAATATATAGGATATGTTTTGACATCTGTGTAGATTCTACCAAGTTACTATTCTAGCAACACTGTACATAAACCTGTGTTTCTGAAAGTATTTGAAGAAACAGAATACACTTTGATCAATGTTAGTGCTAAGTCTCTTAGGTTGCAGGGAAAACAATTAACTGCTGTTGCACCAAGTGAATGTAAAGCCACCAATAAGGTATCAGATGCAAAATCTGTTTATAAGAACCAAAAATATAGAAATGCGAGGGGCTTATTCTGCTTCTGAGCTATGTATCCTTTGGTAAGGAAGCATTCAAATGAACTAAACTCGAACAAGAAGTACGTGCATTGAACAGTTGAAGGAAACTGCATTGCCTGAACCTAAACAACCTGCTTTTTACACTGAAGCGAGTTGTCCTGAACTTGAAACTCCTCCGTCGGTTCTGATGTTGGTTAGTGTGACTGCGTTGCCTGAACCTAACCCTCAACCTTTGTGACCAGCTCAATCTGACCCGCTTAACCCGTCCGAGATCAAACATAACCCAAATGGACCCATTTGTGTATAATTGCATCAGGATTGTTTCTTTTAAAAGCTACTGTTGGCGTTTATGTGTTTGTGGGGATTTCATGGGAAAAAGTTGAAAACATTTTGAGACTTCAGATTCATTTTGGAACTTTCCACTTGGAAAAACCATCCTACGCGGCCATAGCCCGGCTCTTTCTTAAGAGACGCTCAATCTGATGACAAGAACATGTGGGGTCCCAAAGACTTTACAACTTGGGTTCCCTGTCCGTGCTTCGGTTTCTTCTCATAAATGATATGATGAAGCAACCGATTTGGAGTTAAAAAATTGTAGTAACAGTTTCTGCTGTAACACTCTTGTCGAGAATAAAAACACTGTTATTATTGCATTTGTACTTTCATTTGTCGCATGTAATATAAAAAGACATGTTAACCACTCATTCTTGACCCCCCCCCCCCCCCCCCCCCCCCCAAAAGGATGATTAAAGATGTCGTTTGCGCAGTACATGTTTTCAGTCTACTTGAGTTAAGAAAACTAAGGTCCAGATACCCCCTGAACTTACTTGATACATCCGGCTTAATTTGATCAAATATATAGATAATATGGTATCGGGTAGGCCTTGTGTTCTTGGTCAGTTAATGTCATGACAAGCTCGAATGTTGTCTTGTATATATTTAGTTTTGGCTCATAAATGTTACACTGCATTATCACACACGGGTACAAGTGAAATCGACAATTTTGATTATGTTGATAGACAACTAGTGGGTCGTTTTGGTTTGCAAAAAGATGACCATTTGGATTTGAGGGCCTGCAGAATCCTTGTAAGTTAGTTGCACATAATTTACTCGTTGAAGATCGATAGGCACACACGTTTTGGTTTGAAATTTGTTCACTTAGAATGTAGATGCAATTGAGTACACACCTGTATCGGTATTTGGGACCTGCACTGTCATGAAGAAAGTTGTAAAGTATCTGAATCAGTAGGATTATTCTTTTGTTGGACATTAAAATGATCGAATTCCAAAATATCAGACTTGGGCCTTGCGATGCAGGACATGACAGTTTCTTTTGGACACATATCATCTAATTTCTTTCACCCTTTTCTCCTGTGTATGCAGTACATGGTCGTTTCTCTAGAAAGTCAGATGCAACTATTTTTGGTGTAATGGTTATGGAGGTAGTTAGTGGAAAGAAAAACACTCACGAAGACCACAGAGACAAGACAAGGTTGCTGAAATTGCATTGCCTGAACCTAACCTTGAAACTATGTGAGCAGCTCAAATTGACCCGTTGAACCCGTTCGAGATCAAACATAACCAAAATGGACCCATTTGTGTAGAGTTGCATCAGGATTGTTTCTTTTATAAAATCTACTACTGTTGGCGTTTATGTGGATATTTCATGGGAAAAAGTTGAAAACATTTGGAAAAGTGTATTGTTATTATAAAAATAGCCGATATGATATGATGGTGAGGAATTCAGTCTCGTGTTTGTGACAATGGTACCACGGAATGGTGAAGGATTGTTTCTTTTAGAAAAGCTACTACTGTTGTCTTGTATATACTACGTATTTAATTTGGCGGGTCAGTTGCAGTTTGAACAAACACAACGTTAGTTGGTGTTGAATTGCGGGTCGTTTTCGAGATCCAAACAGCTCGCGCTAATATGTGGCTGGCTGGCTGGCTTGATTTGATCAAATACACATACATGTGATATGGCTAAGATGCTGATGCATTCCTCCTCCCTTATTAGGTGGCATCGTTTTTTATTTGTTTTCCGATAAATGCTTGTTAGTCGTTTTGGTTGAAGACATTAGTTAGTTATAATTAAATACGTGAAATTCAAAATTTGAGATCATGTGTAAGATTAATCTTGTGTTTGGATTGGATGAGAAGAGAACAACAACAATAAGTCAAATATAATACTAGTACTAAAAGTGTAATTCATATATTTCATTTCAAATCAGTACTGTACAAACGGATGAAATTAAAATACTAATACTCCTCCATTCATTATCCCAAATTCATAATAGATCCTAAATCTCCAACAGTAACCTTAACATAACCATCCATCCATTACTTGCTATATCATATGATAAAACTAAAATACGTAGTATACTAGTATATATTTACAGTATATATCTAGTGATTGGTTTATATGAACTTAATGATGATTGATTGATTGTTGTATTAGTTGACTGCGGATCCGCTTGGTTGGTTTCCTCCTCTTCCTTGTTTTTTATCACGTTTTGCCTTGAGTTCCTCAAACTTCTTCCTCTCTTCTTCAGTAGGTTTCTTAAGCGGGTGAGTACATGAGAGAAATGGAATAATGTTGAACATATATAGAAGTTATGAAAAGCTAGGGAACAATTGATTTCAATATCCATTTGTGTCTAAACATTGTTGTAGCCTTGTAGGACAATCCCTCAAACCTTACTCTTTAAACAAAAAATAATAATAATAAATAAAAAAATAAAAAAATAATAAAAAATCTCATTGTTTTCTTAAGCGGGTGAATACACGAGCGAAATGGAAATATAACACATTTGTCATTTACACAATTAAAGGTTACTTCAAAGCCCTCAAAAGTATTATAGACCAAAACAAAAGAAAATAAGACCAAGATCCATTGTTGTAACAATCCACTTTAAATAAACAATCATTCTCACCAACTAACTAATTGTGATGTTGCAATGTATAACCAAAAGTAGTGATGAATTACAGCCAACAAATTGCAAAATGGTACAATTACACCAAGTTTAGGAACTATCAACATCCACTTCGAATTATGTAAGCAAATAAGAATAAGCACTAAAATTGGCCAAGTGGCTTCTGCTTCAAATTCTCAAATATCCAATCACGAATTGACACAATCACACTACAAGAATCAGGAGAACGGGCGACGAACCCATACCGACGATAGAATGTCGTCGGTACCATGCAGAAAACGACAAAAAAAAACGCTTGAACGAGGCCCGCCGCGTTGAATTTTTGGGATTAATATGCTCCCGTCGACATCAGGGATGGAGCCAGGAATATATATTGGGGGGGCTCAATTTTTTATTTTTATTTTTTTATTATTATTATTTTTTTTTTGTAAAAACATACAATTCTTTGTTTTATAAGCTGAATTGAAGTTCGAATCATTTGACATAGTGGTCCAATGATATTTTTTCGGTAGTAACAGACAATTACTTATCCGACGGTTCCTTAACTTATCCGACGCGACAAAATTGAACACTTAACATGTCAATTGGTAAACGGTTTTATCGAGTTGGGTTACTACTACGACAAATAGTTAGGAAAAGGATGTAAAATTATGTACGTTTAAATTCTATAGTTACAAATATAATAGTGACTGAGTGGCTTTTTTTAACCACAACATTCTAAACAAATTGAAAATTTGTCAAATTCATGTAAACATAGAAATTTTTTATAGTTTATGGAAAATTCACTTTTATAATAATAAACCACAAAACAAAAAATATATAGTTAATGCTTCAACTTGTCCTATCCTTCTAGCCTCCTAGATAACACAATCACACAGTAAAGAAAAAAAAAAGACTTTTGACCTTACCCATATACATTTTGCCAGTTACATTTCCCAATAACCAATATCACTTTTCACTTTCACCTGCAAATCCCTCTCATCTTCTCCGTTATACTATGGCCGGATTTCATAGCCACTTTTTTTTTCCTTCTTTTCTTTTTCATTTAAATAAACTAATCTAAGGTGCTTCTACTCATATATATCTAAGGTAGTTGAGCCGGTTAGGGGGGGCCGAGCACCCTCCAGCCCCCTACTGGCTCCATCACTGGTCGACATGTCGGCGGGACCATATTGGTCAAACTTTCTATCTCAATAATTGCCCAAACTTGGGCGGGAATTTGTCCCGTCAATATGGTCCCATCGACATGTCGACGGGAGCATATTAATCACGAATATTATTGTAATTAGGGTTTGATTAGCGTTAATTACTGTGTTTAGTGTTATTATCCCGTCGACATGTCGTTTGTTAAGCTGCAAAATAAATTGATCTAAAAAAGCTGTAAAATAAAAAAATATCCAACATCATGCTTTGTAAATCTTCAATATAGCAAAACAAAACCATGAATGTTGACAAAAATTAAAAAGAAGAAAAAAGCACAATTGTTTCCTCAAAGATGAAGGAAGGAAGATTGTAGTCGTAGTCTCAAATTGTGGTTTCGTTTGTTAAGCGTCGATTTACTTCAAGTAGCATTTGTAGTGTTTCCAAATTATAGATATCTGAATATTCAGATACATAAGATTGCAATATGAAATTTCGGATATTCAAATTACAAAAAACTTAGATAAAATATTATGTCTAACATAAAACAATCATCGCAAATTTCAGATATCCAAATTTGTGATATAACTAGTTGTTGACAAGTCTTTTAAATTTTTTAAATTAACAACAAAAAAAATATTGTCAAAAATGTCTCATTTCATATTTTCGCTTCAGTGGCCATTTAGATAGGAGATATTTCATGTCGGTTGTTTTATTTTTCTTTCATGATAGAAAAGTCGCTAGTTGGGAGATACTCGTGGTATATTAAACGTTAAATTATGGGCTAAATAATGGTATTTTAATACTAATTGGAGGAGGCCTAGCACCCGCTATCCACCCCTTCCCTCCGCCCCTTCCTCCTATGACTTCACATGGATTGTACGGACACTTGTCACTGTCAAAACCAACTTCAATAGACGACATCTTGCTCTCTCTCTCTCTCTCTCTCTCTCTCTCTCTCTCTCTCTCTCTATGTGTAGCTTGGTTGGTGTGGGTGTGATTTAAAATTGAGGAAGGAAGGCTATTTTGTAACACCCCGCCTTATATACCACAATATTGTCCGCTTTGCCCGAAGGCTCACGGCTTTGCTTTTGCGGCCCTCGTGTGAAGACTTCCCGGCAGGTCACCCAAGCCAGTACTTCTCTCACATGAGCACGCTTAATCGTATGGGCGATTAACCGTTAGATCACAAAATGCGTTGTTGTCATATAAGGCGAATGTTAACATATGTACCAACATCACTCCATGTCACGCCCAATGTGGGATTCGCCTAGGGTATTACATTCACCCCCCTTAGGGACTCATCGTCCTCGATGAGGTTTGCCCCATATTCTGAATGGCTTGAAGTGGCTCTGATACCATCTGTAACACCCCGCCTTATAGACCACAATATTGTCCGCTTTGCCCGAAGGCTCACGGCTTTGCTTTTCTGGCCCTCATGTGAAGACTTCCCGGCAGGTCACCCAAGCCAGTACTACTCTCACATGAGCACGCTTAATCGTATGGGCGATTAACCGTTAGACCACAAAACGCGTTGTTGTCATATAAGACGAATGTTAACATATGTCCCAACATCACTCCATGTCACGGCCAATGTGGGATTCGCCTAGGGTATTACATATTTATAAGCAGAGCGTGGGGTTGATCAAATTATTCAGGTGAAATTTGTTGTAATCCCCACCGTTGGTGTTAGCCGTATATTAAAAGTAATTCCTAAAGGATAAGTTTGATAAGAATGCCAAGTAATTCCTAAAGAATAAACTTGTGATATAAATAGCCTTCCTTCCTTAATTTTAAATCACACACACACCAACCAAGCTACACATAGTGAGAGAGAGAAAGATGTTGGCTATTAAAGTTGGTTTTGACAGTGGCAAGTGTCCGTACAATCCTTGTGAGGTCACAAGAGACAGGGGCGGAGGGAGGGGGTGGCTAGCGGGTGCTAGGCCCCCTCCAATTAGTATTAAAATATCATTGTTTACCCATAACTTAACGTTAATTATACCACGAGTATCTCCCAACTAGTGACTTTTCTATCATATGAAATTTCGGATATCCGAATTACAAAAAACTTAGATAAAATATTATGTCTAACATAAAACAATCATCGCAAATTTTGGATATCCAAATTTGTGATATAACTAGTTGTTGACAAGTACTTTAATTTTTTTAAATTAACAACAAAAAAAATATTGCTAAAAATGTCTCATTTCATATTTTCGCTTCAATGGCCACTTAGATAGGAGATATTTCATGTCAGTTGTTTTATTTTTCTTTCATGATAGAAAAGTCGCTCGTTGGGAGATACTCGTGGTATATTAAACGTTAAATTATTGGCTAAACAATGATATTTTAATACTAATTGGAGGGGGCCTAGCACCCGCTAGCCATCCCCTCCCTCCGCCCCTGTCCCTGTGACATAACATGGATTGTACAGACACTTGCCAGTGTCAAAACCAACTTCAATAGCCGACATCTTTCTCTCTCTCTCACAATGTGTAGCTTGGTTGGTGTGGGTGTGATTTAAAATTGAGGAAGGAAGGCCAGGTAATTCCTAAAGGATAAACTTGATGAGTAGGAAAGGCGCTTAGGTGTACATTAAAGATTATCGGGATGGGATCCTCTCAAACTTAACTCAAGTTGGGGCATTATGAGTAATTGGATTTGATCAAATGGATCAAATCAAAAGAATTTCTTTTTATTTGAACCATTAGATTGAATTCAATGGCTCACAATCATCCTCGATGACCGGATTTTCAGGTTAAAACCCATATCAGTCGGATTTTATTCCCAAACCCCAACCGCTGGAGGAGATCTCTAGTTGAGACCAAGTGCGGGACCTGTCTTAAATGACGGTTAGATTTCTTGTTGAAATCAAAATCAAAATATTTGTCGAATAAGCAAAAGATCTAAAAGTATAAGATCTTTGATATGCATAGGTGGCAGATTTATGATTCGGTTTAAAACATTGCTTGGATGGAAAACATGTATATTGATTTTAGTCTCTGTTTTCTTTTAGCCAAATTTCCATTCTCATGCACGTATTGGATTTTGTATGTATGGCTTATTCCCATTTTGGTATATTTTATTTTTATTAATCCTAATTAAACTTTTTATTGGTTGTTTTCACCAGTGAAACACATAACCTGAAGAAAGAATCGTTTGACCAAGTGTAGACTGTGTAGTATTAATATGTTTTTCTTTTCATTTTCTAAAGCTTATTTGTATTTCTTTGGACTTGCAGATCCGGCGTGGGTGGAGTTGCTTGACCGTGTGGTTGGACTTGCAGATCCGACGACCTTGTGGGTAGGTTTCAGATCCGGATTTTTGAACATCACAGCCAGAAAAATCATCACATCAAAATCATAATTGTCAAGATACCATTGATACATCTGGGTTTAATTTTTGAGTATATCATTGATATGCCGGGTTCATGTATCATTGATGCATCTGGTTAGTGTCGGAGTTTAAGTTTTTGTTTTTTGTGATTTGCTGAAAATTTTGGGCTGTTATCATTTCCCCTTTCCTTCGCTACTAGGAGAGTCGCTAGCTTGCTTGCATTCTAGAAACGGTAATTCTCCCCAAGTAGGATTTGAACCTACGACCAATCAGTTAACAGCCGACCGCTCTACCACTGAGCTACTGAGGAACAACGGACTTAAGGAAGCTGACACTCGTTCTTTGGACCAACATATGACCGAACAAAAAGGAGTTTGTCACCCTCACATACACTGGGAAAAAGGATTCTTTGAAAAACTTTTGCAGGGAAAAATCGTAGTCGAGGACCTTTGACGACGAAAGAAAGACTGTAACACCCCAACCCGATAAGGGTAGAAGTATTACGTTATGGTGACATATCAAAGCAAACACAAGCATAAGACTTAAATAATACAAATGAATCTGAAAGGTTACAAAGGATAAATCTGAAGTATAAGGTTACAAATGAAAATAATAATAAATACTAAGTCTGAAAATGTAATCACTTATAGTCATCTCTAATCCAGCATAGCTATCAAAGTGTGGTCTTCTAAGGGCTTCTATGCACTCTCACTCATATCCCAGCTTCCCACTAAAACCTGCCGCAGGAAAAGAAATGCGACTGAGCTTAAAAAGCCCAGCAAACAGATATAAACAAAGAAAAGCTAATAACAAAAGGGAAACGAAAGTGAATCCGAAATGAATCCAAGCAAACCTGTTGAGATGAATATTAAAGAATATGGAACATATGATAGAATCAACAGAACACGATCAAAGGGAATACGTATAAGGAATATCAAATGAATCAAAGGAAAATGAAACGAATCATAAGTGTAAGCAAATGAACTAAGGAAAGCATAAGTCAATAACAATAAAGAAGTTAGAACAACAAGGATCACATATATAGTAGAAGTAACAGAAATGCTCAACAATCATATATCAAATTGTACATAGAGTAGCTAGCTCGATGTACCAAATGTGAAATGGAGTGTATTGCACACACATACCCATTCACCAAATTCAAAACGAAACAAAGTACCTAGGATGCATCCATACGCTCCCTGCAAAAACAGATATATATGTACAAAGCTCTAGGCTAAGTAAACATATACAATAATAAATATAGGCCCGAATAGTAAGTTTCCAATTTTAGAAAGTTTCCTGATTTAGTAAGTTTCCAAAATAAGCCATTTTAATCCTTTTATAGTCAAGGTGATCATTTAATTAAGTTAAGGTATTGAATATGACAATTTCATAATTTAAGCTTTAAAATGTAAGTTACCAAGTTTAGGAGTTAATATGTCATTTTAACAAGGTTTAGGGTTAAATGTGAAAATCACCAAAGTTTAGGGTTAAATGTGCAATTTAGGATTTCTTGTAGTCACTGTGTTCTTTTGGGAAGGAAAAGGGAGGAAAGGAAGGGAAAGTGATTTAGTTGTGTTGTTAATAATTGTACCATTTGTGTCCCCACTTGTACTTTTTGTCACTTTCCTTCCTTTTCCTCCCTTTTCCTTCCCAAAAGAACACAGTGTAGAATACATATTACAAAGCATGCATGTTTTAAACTTTTGCCAAACCGAAACGTATCATGTTTATTTAATTCGTATCGAACCCGAAAACCGTAAAGTATTCAAAACACAAAACCATACCGAGACCAACTAATCAGAATCCCATCTCGGTGGTAGCCCAAGTTCGAAAACAACAAAGACACAAGTTCGGTACCCCCTTCCTCGAAACCAAAACTCGAAATACACCAAACAATTTTCGAAGCTACTTTCCATTTTAAAAATAGACTCACCCATGTTCTAAACTCGTTAAAAATTCAAGTAGGTATATGACATCATTCTTGAAAAACATAACTCGTTAAGCCATCAATTTCATTTGAAAGAAAAGTCAGGTCGTGGGTTATTATTTGGTATAAAAGCCATTCGAATTTGACAATTAAACAAGTTCTAAAACTCTCCTATTCAATTACATTTTAAGCTTTTACCAAATCTATGTCGAGCCACAAATGAAATAATCAAAACAAACGTGCCAACATATATGAACACAAAACAGATTTTAGTCGATTCAATGAGTGTTTTGACTTGTTATTTTATGTGAGGTTATTACGAAACAAACATGCAGAAATTTAACCGATTATATAGGTTGTTATGTAGTTTATAAATCATTATATTATGTGAGTTCTTCTTCAGTTATTACCATGAGACTTAGCCGATTATATAGATGCCAAAACATGATAAACATAGAATAAGATAGAAGGGAAAAAATGAGCAAGGTTGGTGATGATACCTTCGAAGTGCGACAAGAGAAAGAAAAACAAAAAACAATATCGAACACCAACAAAACCCAACCTTCGAACCAGATAAAAACTCGCGACCACCCTCTCTAGTTGAACCAAAATTTTACTACAACCAACACCACCTTCGAGCCGACCGTTAACCACGACCAAGACACCACAACGTACCACGTCTAAGCCTCCAAGCAACACGATCGAACACCTCCTTTTGAACCTTCTTGAGCCGAACAGAAAAATGGAAAAGAACCAGCCGTCGTTTTGATGTTTTTAGGTTTTAGGGTTTGTTCAAAATGTGTTGCGTGTGTTTGTTGTGTTCGGTTTAATTAGAAACGAATGGGGATATTATTTAGGGTCAATTGCCGAAAGTTTTGGGAGGTGATTTAATGGGAAAAAATCAATTTCAATCATCCATATATCACGACTTCTAAATTTGTAACTTCCCTTTTTTATGTAAAGTCAAGATTTTCAGCCATGTAAATATTAAAATGTGTGATGGTCTTTTAGACATCAATTAGTGGATATTAATTGTTAATATATTTTTATCATCGTATAAAGATATATTATTCGAGTATTACGGTTTTTAATTACTTAGGTTATAATATATTGTAATGTCTTGAATTATTATGCGTCTTTTCAAAGTTCAAAATTAAGGGTATTTTGGGTATTTAACATGTTTACAAATTTCGGGTTTTACAAAGACTGACCTTACAGAATAGGATCCTTTACCAGTAGCTCATACTCCTAACTAGCTAGGCTTTCTATTGCATCTATATCTATTATAGGTTATAGGCTACTGTTATGAGATCAGGGTCGACCTTTTTCACGAAACAAAAAGCAGGAAGAAAGCAAGTTGTCCTCAGACTTTCTGTCAGGGATCCGACAACTCAGACATATTTATGAGAATATTTGTGCTTATTTTCTGTACTTTATCATAACCTATGTTTATATCCTAACACATTATTTTGTAGATTTTCAACAATCTCTTGGAATATTTGACGCCTTCACTAAGGAGAGCATTTGTCAAGGGGGAACATTGCAATTGTGCAATACTCAATGTCTTTTAACCTACTTTACCATCCGAGTTAGGTACACTCTTTTTGTTTTGACAAAAAGTGGGAGAAAAGAGAAAAAACGTAAAACTTAAAACTTATAAAATTTTACTCTTTTCTTCCCCTTTTTGTCGAAACAAAAAGAATGTAAATAACTCGGATGGAAAAGTAGGTTAAAAGACATACTAGTAGAATATTTGTGCTTATTTTTTGTACTTTATCATATCCTATGTTTACATCCTAACACATTGTTTTGTAGATTTTCAAAAATCTCTTGGAATATTTTACGCCCTCTGACTCCTCCCAAACAGTCAGTCCAAATTAACCAAGGATGGTCAACAGGTCAAGCCTGAGTAGGAGTAGTGATCAATTTATGATCCGGTGTAAGCACAGTGTTTTCCTGAGTCGTTATGTCCCAGCGAGATTGAAATTATGTTTGGAAAACGTTCAAGGGATTCAGTGATTTGAGGAAAGTAACAAATAATGATTTGGATTTTATTACACTACTGGATTGATTGATATTAAGACAGTATTAACAATTACAAATACATATATGTAACAAATGTGAATTGAATTAAATACAATTACGATTACGTGCTGGAAAAAAGGTGAGTTTTAAGCAAATTTAAACTAGAGGGGGTGAAATTGAAATTTTTACAAACTTAATATTAAAAGAAAATTTTAAATAAAAGAAAATTATTATTTTTGATTATTTTATTATTTAATATTAATTAAAAACTATTTAAACTATTTAATAATTAATTAAAACTAATTTAAACTACTTTTAAATTAAGATAAATACTAAAGAGACTTAGAAAAATATGAATTTTTTTTATAAAACTACTTAACCATTACAGGAATCCTAAAAAATTATAAAAAGTTTATAAAAATTACTTTTAGATTTTTTACTAATTATTTACTTATTTAATAATTAAAACCTAATTAAACTAATTTAATTATAAAAAATACTAAATGAACAGTGAACTTTCTGAATTTTTTTCTAAAAATACTTTACTAATTATAAAAGTTATGAAAAATATAAAAAGGTACTATTGCTTATAAATAAGCAGAAAGAAAATTATTTTTTTTGGTTTTTTAATTAAAACTAATTAAACTTACTTTAATTATTAAAAAATATTAAATCTACTCAGAAAATTATGAATTTTTTTTGAAACTATTTTAATATATAAGAAACTTAATAAAAATATAAAATTGAAAATTGCTTTTGGAAAAAGCTGAACAATGAGCCAAATGACTTAAATAGAAACTATCACTATTTTTAAAGTTGGTTTTTTCTGGATTTTCTTTTACAAAACTATTTTAAAACTAAAAATAAGCAACTTTTACAAAGACAACT
This sequence comes from Artemisia argyi, assembly GCA_030686995.1. Taxonomy (NCBI): domain Eukaryota; kingdom Viridiplantae; phylum Streptophyta; class Magnoliopsida; order Asterales; family Asteraceae; genus Artemisia; species Artemisia argyi. The sequence continues at coordinate 38,788,414 of CM060687.1, forward strand.
TAATTGGAGCTTACAAATAAGCAGTATGCAAACAAAAAAGCTAGACAGAAAGGTTTAATAAGCTTTGAAGAGTGATTTTTGATGATATAACCTACAAATAAGCTACAAACAACTGAGATGAATATAAAATAAGCTAAAAAGATTGGATAAGCACACTTAATAAGCCAGAGAGATCAAATAAGCAAATCCAAAAACAAACAGACCAAGATAGGCCAAATTGTCCTATTTGCAGCCCTTGGTAGGGCCCACAGGGGTGACCAATACCAAATTTACAACATTTGAATGCATAATGTATAACGCTTTTAACATATTTAGGGCAAATATGAAATTTATGATTTTAAGAAGGCTAGGAAGAAAATTATGGGAATGTTTAGTTTCTTAAAAGGAATGACTATGGCCTATGCGTGTTAGTATGGAATATGAGTTTAAAGTTTAAACCCACTACTCTTGGTTGGTTCTGATAATACATATTTTGAAAGTTTGATTCCTATTTTCAAATACTAAACTCATAAACAAAATAATTACAATGAGAATGAAAGTTATTACTTTGTATAATCCTATCTATGCTACTATATAATGCATTTTGGACTAGGGGATATTTTGGCTACAATTATTGTAGTCAACTAACTACAATCCTTCATAAAAAATACACTAGCAATAAATCAGGACCCACAGAACCCACAAAAAAAATCAGGGACCCAGATTTTATAGCATAAAATTGTAGCCAATTAGCTACAAAAAATTGTAGCTAATATATTCCCTTGGGACTATTCTTTAATTAGAAAGACTTAAAATTCAGACTTTTACTTGCTTATTATGGAATGATTTCAAAATTACTTGGTTAGGAAGGGGTTGGTTAATTGTTAGGAAGCAGGTTGATTATTCAAACTAAAATTATTTGTATTAACCATCTATACCATCTATACTTATAAAGTATAAAGACAACTGAATATGTAACCGAATGATCGAATAACGCAAAATATAGTCATATGTACCCGACACCATATAGCGCGGGTACAGTTCTGGTGAAAAACTCTCTCTCTTTATTTCGAAACAAGAAAAAGAACCCGAAATAAAGTAACCAAATCTGTTATGGAAATGAGGCCCATTAAGTTAAGCCCAAGAAAAAACCCTTTACAATCCACACTATATAAACCTCATTAGGGTTTCATCACACACCCATTTGTCTACACCCACCACCGCCCCCAGCAGCAGCAGCAGCTTTATTTCACACTCACCGTCTTTCAAGGTTGAGATTTATTCAAACACAAACATTTTTAATGATGATGTTGATTTAATATAATATTGACATATGTTTTTTTTGTATATAGTTCAGCAATGGAGGTTGTAGCACCGGTTGTGGACGAGAACAAGGCTAGCAGCGGTATTTTGTTGTTTAACAAATGGTCTTACGATGACGTTCAGGTACTTTATTTAGTTGTATAGGGGGGGGGGGGGGGTTGTTTAGCTTATTTGTGGGCTTGTGGGTTTATTTGGTTTCGGCTTATATTTCATAAGCTGGCTTATTTTGAGGCTTTTTGGATTATATAGGCAGCTTATGTCATAATAAGCTTATATAAGCCCACGAGTCTCAAAATAAGTGACAAGTTAAGGCTGATGAAATATAAGATGAAATTGAATAAGCCCATAAGCTGGCATATAAGCTTAAACAAACATACCATAGTGAACATTTATATGAGAATTATCTATGTTGTTTATTGATTATGTTATGTTACGTGTAATTAGCATATACATTTCTGTGTTTAGTTGGAGAAAACACGTTTAAATGATATTATTAAAATTTAAGAAATGAAGTGCAATCAAGTTTAAAATTATAACAAAGTTATATATATTATGCTAAGTTAAGTTTTATTTAGGAGTTTTTCATCTTAAAAATTTTATTTGTTGTGCTTGCGTTAGTTTTTGTCTTGTGATTTTGATTTTTTGTGCTGACGTACATGTGTGTTTTGATAGTGTGAATAAGGGTGTTTGGATTAGCTTGTTTTACAACTTATGGGGCTTTATTTAAATTTGAAAAGTTCATAAGCTTAATATCTTTGGTTTGCGAGTGTTTCAGATTCAGCTTATGGTGTAACCAATGCATAAGCTCAATTTGCATCATCTCATAAGCTGAATAAACTCATGAGTTATGTGTTATTACTTATTAATTTGTATAGTGTAGTATAGGTTATATTCAGTTAAAATTTTATGTATACATTGTTGTTATAATATCAGTTAGGAGTTTTTTACTTTATAGTTGTATTTACCTTGCTTGCAATATCATAATCTGTATGTTTCATAACTTAATGAATCCTGCTTAGTTTGTTTTTGGCGATTTTGATTTTTATTTGTGCTGTCGTGTGCTTTTAGATAGTTGGATGAATAAGGGGAATGTTTGAATTAGCTTATTGTTTTGATTTATGGGCATTATTTGAGTTTGAAATAGTTTGTAAGCCTATTTCTTGTTGGCCTTTGAACTCGTCTTGTTGAGCATGTGGCTTATTCAATTGTAGAAGCTCAACTGCAACAGATCTAAGGCCTTAGTAAAGGGGCTTTGTGATCTTTTCTAATTAGCTCATAAATTGGTAGAATATGCTAATTTAAACAGCTATTTTTCATTATTTATGTTTTGTTGGGTGTCTAATGTGGTCTAGGTTATGTTCAGCTAAGTTTTATGTTTTCATCATTGCTCATGGTTTTAGTTGGGACTTTGTTTACTTGATTAAAGCAGTATGTTTTTTTATGAATCCTGATTTATCTTTGTCTGGTGAGTCTGATATATTTTGTGATGTTGTGTGCTTCTTGCTTGTTGTTTATTTGAATTTAGAAAAGTTAACAAGCCTACTTTTTGTTGGTCTTTTGAGCATGTACTGCTGAGCTTATTGCTTATTTAAGTATAAGCTCTGTCTCACCTGCTCATTGACTGAATAAAGAGGGGCTGTGATTTTTTCTAATTAGCCCATAAGTTGGTAGAATAAGCTAATTCAAACAGCCTCGTGGTAGTCTTAAACTGCTGAGTGTAGTGTATTATTGCGCCAGTATGTTTAAATTTTGGGAAACAAAACGGTTGTTAATTCTAGTATATGCAACCAGTGAGAATTGTACCAAATGTTATCAGACCATGTTTTGCACTTGGATGTATATAGTAGTGGTATTTGTCAGATAGACACAATAAATGTTTGGTTTATTCTAAAAGTCTGATAGCATACAATAAATGTTTGGTTTATCCTAAAGTTTGTTGAAAGTTATGGAGTCATTAGACAGTATCTTGCATATAAGTATAATTTGTACTGACTGGAACTTTATGTTTGTGATTAGGTTCCTGATCTTTCTGTGGAGGATTACATCACTGCCACTGCTTCCAAGCACCCGATCTACATGCCCCACACAGCTGGTAGGTACCAGGCAAGGAGATTCAGGAAGGCTCAGTGCCCAATTGTTGAGCGACTTACCAACTCACTCATGATGCACGGCCGTAACAATGGTAAGAAACTGATGGCTGTCCGCATCATCAAGCATGCCATGGAGATCATCCATCTCTTAACTGATGCCAACCCCATCCAAATCATCGTTGATGCTGTCATCAACAGGTATACGACTACTAGCCGTTTGTTCTATACTTCTATATGTATGTACTCTTTTTGAGTCCTTGTGTAATTATTTTATTCATGTGGCAGTGGACCAAGAGAAGATGCAACTAGGATTGGGTCTGCTGGTGTTGTCAGGCGACAGGCTGTTGATATCTCACCTCTGAGACGCGTCAACCAGGCTATCTATCTTCTCACCACCGGTGCACGTGAAAGTGCATTCAGAAACGTCAAGACCATTGCTGAGTGCCTTGCTGATGAGTTGATCAATGCTGCTAAGGGTTCGTCAAACAGGTACTTTCAACTACTGGCTTTAATCCTTTATGTAAATTTGTGTTTACACATCTGTTTTCTACTCAAATGGGCTAGTTTGGTTTGTGTTTTTATCCAATGCATCGACTTATTAAACTTTGTTAATAGAGGAACAATATTTTACAGGTTGAATTTTACCATTGGCTTTTAGTTACTTTACAACTATAAATCTATCTGTTTAAATATCTAGATTGTCATTGTAAACGCATTGCTTTTTGTGTCGTTAGAATATCTTAATGTTTTATTAAAAATGGACAAAGAAACTATTCTTGTCACTACAAAATTTGTTTTTGGTTTGTTTTGACATGTACTAAAAAGGACCCATTTTAACTTAAACTAGTTTAATCCTGCTGTTTAACCTAGCTTGCACCGCCTTATTTTATCACCTCTAATGCCATGTAATCTTATGACTGTCTTTTTGTTTGTGCAGCTATGCGATCAAGAAGAAAGATGAGATCGAGAGAGTTGCTAAGGCCAATCGTTGAAGAATTGTTATATTGTATGTTTCTGGTAGCGTTGTTTGGGATCACTTGATGAACAAATTATGGAAAAAGTGTTCTAAGATTTTGACTCTTTTGAGTGATATTCTGTATTGTTTTATGGTCCCCAGAGGTGTTTTCCTCTTTTATGCTTAATCAAACACTAAATGATACGGTTTTAGTTGTTATTCTTGTTGCTTTTCTAGTATTCTTCACATGCTCCCTGTTGTTTCTGCTTGTTAAAAACGTGCACTTTCTAATTGTTCTGCAATTAAATGATGCGCTATCATTGTGCGCTATCAGGTTTCTCAGATTGCACTTCAGACATAATTTAACCAAAGATCCAAATTTGGATCAGCTCTGGTATTTTTCTCCATAACCAGAAGCATTTAGGACCAGCATGTCTTTAGCCAAGGATTGATTACCTCCAACTAAGACCATTCCTGGATTCGTTTCCAGGCCTCACAACTTGCTCTCTGACATATATTGTTCGGATTATTGCTTAAAAAATGTTTTTGCTTATGAATTTTCATATATTGTGGAACTACATCCTCTAAAAGAGGTAACATTGTAAATCTAAACATTTTTAGTACTAGTTATAATACCCGTGCACGCACGGGATTTTGACATAAAATTTAATTATAATGTTTTTTTCTTTGAGTAATTGTTAATTTAAGGTAAATGTGCTAAAAGCCGAACCTTTATACTACCTTCGTCTCAAAATAAGTGTCCAATTTAATTTTTTATAGTTAATTTGATTCAACTTTAACCTTAACTATTTTAGTTGATGTTATATATCCAAATCAAATTCAAATTCAAAAGAATAGTATTACAATGGGTTGTTTAATGATTCAGATTATATTAGAAGGTACATAAGTTACTTTGCAACGCATAATCTTTTTTCAAGTGTGATATATAAGCATCCCCATATCATATGAAGAAGGGAAGTGGTTGGCAGCACTCTCATTTTTTATTGGGACACTCCACATTATACAATAAACAGTTGTACCTTTAGTGTAAGCTGCTTTAACTACTTATACCGTGACTGTCCCGATAAAAAAACAAAAGTGTGCCAATCACTTCCGTATAAAGAACAACACTCCATTATGCTCCAATCAAATAGTTGTTTATAAGGATATAGACAATTTACCCGTAGAGTACATATTCGACGTGAAGTCTCTTTGCAGCTCAGATAGTCACCATATAATGAGTTTATAATTGCAAATATACTCATTGTGTTACACCCAATTTGTATTTTAAACAAAAAATATCTCACGTATGCCATTGAATCTTTGTGTCAAATCTTATAGAGTTTGCATCCAAGACCTACGAAATTATGAAAACATGTCGAAACTCACTTGACAACATTAGTGACCCCTAATAATTAGTTAACTTAAAGTACACAAAAACACTAAAAACTTATTTATACAAACTCCATTTACAACTATTAATAGAGGGAGATTCTTACTTGAGATCATCATAACACATACAGAAAGCATACCAATCACCACTTTATTATGCTCGAACGCTATAAGAATCAAAACTTCAACATAATCTACCATTAAGTTGAACAAATTTCACAACTTTATCAACTAAACAATACAAAAGACCCACAAAAGCGAAACTTCAACAAAACACAAAGTCAAATTTAACAAACTTTATCAGCTAAACCCAACACCAAAAGATCATTAAAAAAAATAAAAATAAATAAATAAATAAAAACTGAACTTAAACCTAATCTCAGTCATTAATACATTTTTAAGCTTAAACATCGACAACTGTATACGTTTTTGTACGGTTTTATACGTTTTAATATTCGTTTTTGATTCTCAAATTGGTTTGATTTTGGGAAGGTATGGTTTGATTCGGGTTATAGAAGATGGATGCGATTGTTATGTCTGGTGATATTGGATATTCATGAATTAAAACATAAACATTTGTTCATCACTGCAATACATCATGAATATCCAATCTCATGAATTGAAAGAACGTATGTTTAGGCTTTGTTATGTGGGGTAGAAGAGAAGAGAGGAATGGAAATACTGATTCTTATGTGGGTTAAAATTTGTGGGCTCTGTTTTTCAAAAATGTTTTCAGGATATCCGTATATAAACTTTAAATAATAAGTACATGAGTCGTTGATATTCATATTACTGTTAATAATAATTTAGCCATATTTAATATTCAAATCCGTGTACGCATAAATTAAATTTTTAAATAGAATAACATGAGTTCTTATTTAACGTACATAGTAAAAAATATTTTAATGGATGAAAGTTTAAAACAAATATTTGTTTTTAAAATATTTAACGTATATTAAACCTAATTCGTATATTTGTAGAATTTTGTAAGTTTAATGGATGAAAGTCTCAAGCCAGTACTAATACTCATGTAATTGTAAACAAAGTTCATATTATAGAGTGTAGGGGTTATAAAGTGTAAGAGGTTATTTTTTTATTATCTAAAGTTATAAAAAAACATGGAGATTTATAATTTTACACTTAACCCCATATAATATATTTAAAATTCAACCACTAATGTTTATTAATTACCCCCTCTTTTTTTAAGTTTTTATTTTCATAAATTTGACACATATATTTTTATATGTTTTTTCCTCAATCAAATTCTCCACCAAATTTATTAAAGTTCAAAATCAATTCAATTTTGACTTTTTATTGGCCAATCACGTCGCTTGATTTTGCTTATGTGGCAAAATCGAGCTCTCCTATTGGCTTAATTTTTTTTACATTGAGAAGGGATTTACAAAAACACTCTGAAATGATGTAATTCTTTTATTATATAAAAGATATCACTAATGTTTCAGAGTTTTGGTCTTTTCCTGTGTTGGGGTAGTCAAAAGTCTAATTCGTCTAGTCACTCAAAACCTCAAACCTGCGTTACGTAATTGATTATGTAGGAATAATTCAAACAAAAATAGCTGTATTTTGAACTAACAGCTCTACGCTCACACATGTTTTAGATTATTAGTACACACCAAACAGCTCTACGCTCACACATGTTTTAGATTATTAGTACACACCAGTAATGATTTTTGTTCCAAACAAGATACCTCAGTATGAGTCTATAAGACGATGGATTGCCAGATCTAACGATTATCGATGAGTAATGATAAATTGATAATATAATCTCACACTTGGATCTTTTTGTTCATTTTAACTTTCATCATCAGTAATAATTAATGAATAATTTGCTTCTCCTCTTCTGCATCTTGCCCAACCTCATCTTCCACATCACTTTGAGTCCTTTTTAAATCGTGTTGGGTGAATTGTCCTACTCGTGATATTGTTCCATCACCGGCCTTGAGTCGACCAAATTGAACTTATTAAAGTTACTACCAAAAAACTTTTTACTAGAAGCATCTCCACGACTCCACCCTAGACTTTGATTCATTTAGTCCCACAGTTCCTTAGTGGGTTCAACATGTGATACATGTCGAATAAGACATCAGACATACTGTTTCAGATTTGCTCGACACATATAATCAAGACATCAGACATCCCGTTTCAGATTCGCTCCACAAATATAATCGTCATTCATCCCCTTGCAATGTCTCCTAGTCTGTTCCAACGTCTCATCCTCAACAATCTCAGGCATGGGGTGCTTAACACATACACGACTTTCAAAGTGGTAAGAAGAAAGTGCATATTCTTCAGCCAATATCTGAAATCAATAGCCATAACTTGCTAATTTTTTAAAATTTTTTGTCATATATGCCTAGGTTATAATGAAATCTTCAACATTATCATTTAGAGAACACATTTAAGACACGACAGATCAACGCAAAGTACACATAAATTGTTGTTGTTAGTTTATTAGTTATGTTGAGATAAAAAGCTATTATAAAGTTAATTAAGTTCAGTTAACGTCATTTGAACGGTTAAATTAAAAAGTAAAATACAATGGTTGGAAAATCTATATGTTTGTTGATCCTTTACGTTGCAAGGGGTCGCGCCCCCTTGAACCCTGCTCTTAGTTGGCGGCATCAAAGTAGATTGAGCAACTTCTAGATTGTTTATAAGCTAAACTTGAATAAGCAATTTTTTTTTTTTTTTTTTTTTTTTTTTTTTTTTAACGGCGGGTTAGTTGTTAGTTGTTGGCTCGAGTTACTGTCGCATCCTCGGGCAGAGATACCAACCGCGAGCCTCTCCTTAGGGGATAACCCACTCCTATTCCTGATTCGCTCCTGATTCGCCTGATATCATCAGAGCTTGTGGTTCCCAAGTGAGGACTTCCCGGTCGGTCACCCAAACCGGTACTACTCTCACTTAGGCTCGCTTAACTACTTAAGCCTTTACCACTTGAATAAGCACTTTGATCTCTAACTACAAGAAATGAGACTTCTCGTAACAAAATATTTACAAATCGACAAAATATCCGGTATTCAAACTTTAGCTTTGACAGAGGTTTTTAGCGGCAACAACTCGCTAAAAGCATTTTCTATTTCTTTTCCATTTTTTTTCCACGCCTTGGATAAAAAAAGCGCCAACACTTATAGTGACGACAAGTTGTCGCTATAAGTGAAATTCATTTATCTATTTCTCAAAAACATTTTTCCTAACCACTTAAGGGTGAACTAGTGGCAAAAGGGCTTGTGATTATCACTCTAAAATGTATGAGGTCTCAAGTTCAATTCCAGCTAGGTGCAAATAACCTTAAGTGGCCACGCCAACCTCCTGAAAATGGAGGGTTTTTATCTGGTCTGAGTCTGTGTGGCGGCGGGTTAAAACTCCGTGAATTAGTCGCCCAAAAGGTTCGGAAATCATAGTTTAGAAAAAACATTTTTCCTCCTAATTTTGATTCCCGCCTGACTTATAGACCACACAGTCGTGCAATAAGTTTAAAGATTAACAAATTATATTTTTAATTTAATTAACAATATAAATCTTTTATATAATAAAATAAAACAAAATCCTTATTGGGAATTTTCCATTTCAAAAAAATGCATTCATACCTTATTTAGTAATAATTTTATTTAAAAAATAGATTATTTTCTTATTAGGTAACATTTTATATTTATCCATAACACAAGTAGAAGATAAATACAAAAAATATAGATAAGATGCAATTAATAATAGGATTAAAAATTTTAAATAATTATATTTAATAATAAAAAACTATAACTAAACATCATAAATCAAACAAAACAAAGATTAAATTATTTGTTTTTTAATAAATAAAAATATATAATTCAAAAAAATTAAAAAAAAACCCGCGCGTGCGCGGGTATTATAATTAGTTAATTAGAACATTAAGTATTTACTTACTAGTAAGACGTACTTGAGAGCAGATAAATATATGTCATTCGTTTATCTTCATTATCATAAAACACATTGCGAGCAAATAAACGAATGACAGTTTCGTATATGCGCTATGAATATAATCAATAAAATGCAAATGATTCCTTTGTAGAATTTGGGTGTGTGTGGGTGGTAATAATCCTAGTATATTCACTGAATCGTGTTGAGATCATTTTCAGATTAAAGTACTTTGACCTTATATGCCTCGGGTATCATGAAATCATCAATTGGTTCTAAGGCACGAGAAATCAAAGCAATGCACAGAAAGTTATTATATCTGTTCTGTTATGAAAGAGATCAATATATAATGAAAAACATAAACGAAAGTTAGTTAAAATCGGTTAAAATCTGTTGGCGAGAAGGGTCATGATTGTTAGAGGAAAGGTGTTATATGAATCACTTGAATAATCTCGGCGACAAAACTTGCTTAGGAAAACAAGTCTTTCAATAGATGTCATTTAGTATATCCACTATCAATATAATTGATGCAATGAAATGATTCCTCTCGATTGAATAGCTACCAAGACACTTCGTTTCATATGACACTTGAATTGTTTAGGGAGAGCCAATCCTCAAGTTCTACTAGGTTGAGTGACAGAGTAAATTCTAGGAAGAATCTTGGGTGAAAGTTGGAGATTTAATCCTGTATGGGGTAGGAAGTTGTCAGGATGTACCTCAACTTCTTCAAGCGCACAATCCTAATAAATTTTCATCCAATGTCAGATGGAGAGGTATGTGGTTGCGACAAATTCTGTCGTCTCAAGTTTAATTAGTCAGATGGAATCCTGAAACATCGTCTTGATCAACCATTTGTCCCGCTTCATCTAAGTTGGTTTCCTGGTTGATGAAGATGAAGGAAATGACCACCAAGGAGACGAGTAGGGATGTATTTATGATGAATTTGAATTACATTTTTTTTATTGAATTCTAACAACTATTTATATTTTTGTTGAACTTTCATATGTGACGACTTTAAACGTTTATGAACTTGAAATGTGATTCGTATGTTTAGTTATCTTTTGTGTTGTTTTAGAAAATCTCGAAAATTTGTTTACAAAAATGGTTCTAAAAAGACATGGAATTGTGCAGGGTGCGAGCTGCATATTTGAATCTGCAGGCCACCTATAGTGATGGCATGTTGTTGCTATAGGCAAAATAATGTTAAAATAATCAAACCTATAGCGACTACTTGTCATTGCTAAAGGTCGATGCAACGAGTATTATATTATTATAATAACTGAATTTATTAAATCATTAAAATAATAATTTCATTTATATTTTCTTTAGTAAATAAGTTACTATGACAACACATTTCATCACTATAGGTCGTCGCAACAAGTGAAATTTGTCGTCACCATTCACAATTAGAGATAGAGTTGTTGATGCGAAGGATACGGACGAAGTGTCGTCGTTATAAGTTGTAGTGAGTAGCAAGGGCGGTCCTATGAAGGGACAGGGGAGGTTCCCGGCCCCCACAAAATTTGCGGCTCCTAGTGTAAATATTATAGGTTTTAATGGTAATTTAGTTGAGGTTACAAACAAATCTACGATTTGACCCCCCCAAAATAAATTCGCCCCCCCCCCCCCCCCTCCCCCCCAAAAAAAAAAAAAAAAGATGTTCTAGTTCCGCCATTGGTGAGTAGTGATAGCATACATGGCCGGCCTATAGTGACGGCATTTGTCGTCACTAAAACCGCAATTTCTAGTGGTGCTAAAGTAAATCGCTGTTACGGAAAATAAATGATCACACTAAAATTACCAACATAACTGTGCTTGTGAACTAACACTTTAGCAAGAAATTGCACACATTTTATCGTTTATGTTGTCAATCAAAAAAAGAAAACGCAACTATATGACATGGTGGGATCGTAAGTTTAAATTTAGATAAAGTAAAGTATCACATCATGGAAACCCATGAAACTTTAGAATATGATGCTAGCTATATATATGTTCTATTTATCATATGGTATGATCATGATATTAATGGCTTTCTTTGAAGTTATTGACATGTCTTCAGATTTGTGTCTGGTACAAAAGTAAGTAACTTTAGTCCTTTGAAACCGTCTCATCTAGCTTGTAGTAATCAAATTATAAAGGTCTTTAGTGTTTGATGTCCCATCTTGTTTGGCAGTTATCAATTTGGCATTCAAGGGATTCAGTGATTGGGGAAAGTAACAAGATTAAGATTTGGATTGATTATACTAATCAGATATGATTGAGATTAAGCTAAACTAACAATATTAACAGTTACAGGAAATTAGATACGTATTTAAAAACGTAAATCAAAATTTAAAACAAATGTAATTATGTACTCGAAAAGTGGGAATTAAGCAGAAATAAACTTAAGGGGGGTGAAAATGACTTTTTTACGAACCTAATATTAAAAGAAAATTTTATAAAAAGAAAATTATTTTTTTGATTATTTAATAATTTAATATTAATTAAAAACTATTTAATAATTAATTTAAACTTATTTAAATTAAGAAAAAAATACTAAAATGATTAGGAAAATTATGAATTTTTTTCTAAAACTAATTAACCATCACAGGAATCCTATAAAATTATAAAAAGTTTATAAAAATTATAAATAAGCTAATTTATAAATTATTTACTTAATTATTAATTAAATCCTATTTAAACTAGTTTAATTATAAAAAATAGCAAATGAATAGTAAAAATTATGAAAATTTTTCTAAAAATACTTTATGAATTATAAAAGCTAGGAAAAATATAAAAAAGTACTAGTGATTAAAATTAAGCAGTAATGAATTTTATTTTTGGTTTTTTAATTAAAACTTAATAAACTAAAATTAATTATTAAAAATACTAAACCTAAACAGAAAATTATGAAAATTCTTACACAAATAATTTAATATATCAGGAACTTAAAAAAAATATGAAATTGGAAAGTGCTTTTTGAAAAAGCAGAAAAATAAGCCAAATGGCTTAAATAGAGGCTATCACTTTTTTTATTTTTGGTTTTTCTTTTTTTTTTACCAAACTATTTAAATACTGAAAATAAACAACTTTTGTGAAATCAAACTTTTTGAAATTCAAAAATAAGCTCAGAGTGAGCTTATGGGCTTAACAGTTGAGCTTTTAAGGGTTTTGATGGATTTTAAAACTGAACAAGCTATGTAAATAAGCTACATAACAAGAACAAAAGGCAAATTAAGCTACAACAGATGAGATGACTGAGATTAAGCAGAAACAATAGGAAAAGCACACCTAATAAGCTCAAAAGCCAAATAAGCAAATCCACAAAACTCTGAGAACCAAACAGGCCAACTACAGGCTAATGTGGGGCCCACGTGAATGATCAGGGGTCCAAGGAGAGGGTGGAATCAATAAGCTGACCTGGAAGGCTTTCTAATAAGCCAAGAGTCAGCCACTGGGGTCCACAAATAAGCTAGATGTGAGCTTATGGAAATGGGTGCATACACTGAGTCACTCAGTGTAAGGGTTTGGTCAGGGCAACTTAAGGGGCAAAATAAGCTATGGGCAAGGACACTGAGATCCAAAATAAGCTCAGATCCAATAAGCTGGATTGATGAGCTTTCTAAAAAGCTAAGGTTCAAGAGCTGATGTGCACAAATAAGCTCAGGGAGAGCTTGTGAAAATCAGCTTATGGGACCAATACCCTGGTGCAGGGCATATGCTTGCCTTGCAGGTCCAAATAAGCACTAAAATAAGCTATTAGAAAAATTTCTAAAAATAATACAAAATATGGTTCAACAAGTTTAGCTGCCAAACTTTAACTTCCAAAAAGCTCAAAGGTTAATTTTGAAAGATGCAATCATGAAAAATCTTGCAAAAATTGGATTTCCTGATGAACTTTAAAATTTGACTTTTGTGATTTTGAACCAAGGTTGACTTTTGGTGAGATTTCACTGGATCCTAAGGACTGAATAAGTTGTTTTAGGCTATAATAAGACTAAAATAAGCTATCTCAACAAATTCTAAACCTAAATGATGATTGTGTTATCCTAAATCACTAACAGTGAATGATTATGAGGTGTAAAGGATGAATTTTGACTTTATCTCCAATGAGACCTGGTTTTTATGATCAAACTGATATACTAGGACCTATTGAGACATGTAATAACAATAAACATCCACTGAAACAACCTGGATCACATAAAGACCAGTAAATCTAAACATGCCTTTACAAAGACTGATTTTTGTTTTTTGAAACAATTAGGTATTTAAGACTATGAAACTAATTTCTAATGACTTTATATGATCTAATAAGCTATATTAAGCACAAAAACACAAGCTTAAACAACAAATGCCTAAGATTCTATAAAATGCTAAAATGGCAGTTAATCTAAGAATTTTGAGCACAATGAGATTCAATAAACAAGATCCCAATATTAAGCAACAATTTCACTCAAATATACCTAAGAAGCATAAACAAACACAGATAAGCATTTGATAAGTAATACTACAGCAGAAGGCAAAAAATGAGATTTTGCTTACAAATGCCTTCCTGCTTATAAACAAGAAACCAAGGACCAATAACTTATCCTAAAACCTCCCCTGAGGTTCTAATACCACTGCCATCCACAATTCCCAGTGCCCCTTGCCTTCTTCATTCTTCTTACCTGATTTTTTATTTTCCAACTATTTTTTTGTATTTTTATGAATTTTTGAGTTTATGAACCTAAACTGATTTAAATGCTTTGGAAGCTTAAGAAAACTTATAAGTGAGCTTAAACAAAACTGAACATCAACTTTTAACAACATTAAGCTATTATGAGATTTTTGAATGAAATTGAGCATAAACTGAGTTAGGACTGAAAACTTGAAATTGATGATTGAAATGAGTTTCAATTACACTAAAGATACTTAGTACAAGGTTTTTAAACTAAAAATTACAATGGAGAATGGAAAATTAAGCTATTCGACATAAAATTAAGCTAATAAACTACATGCTCTTTTCCTTTGATTCCTTCTTCTTTTATAGTGGAAATTAGGGTTTCCCATGGTCCTCTGCACATATCCCACCATTAATCTGAGCCTTTGGATGAGTATTTTTGATCCTAGCCATTCCTTTGGTTTGGCGGGAAAACCTGTTAAGACCAAATTGCTCTGATTCTTGCCATAGGGGGGTGGCATTAATTGTGGATGGTTTCTAGTGCAATTGGAGGGGGGATGGTGGGATGTGATGGTGAAGGAGGGGGGAGGTGGATTTGATAGCTTGCATGATCAAGTGGGAGGGAAAGGGGGTGGTGATGGTGAGGTTTGACCAGGGGTTTGACCCTGGTATTATTAAAACGGGGTTTGGGATTGGGCTTATGTTTTGGGCTGAGGGTGTTTTGGGTTTATGTTTGTGTTGTGTTTTGGACTTGGATTTTGGTTTTGGGTTTTGATAATAATAAGGGTCCGTTTGGTGTAGAATTATCACAAGGACCAATTATGCAATTTT
Source organism: Artemisia argyi (assembly GCA_030686995.1). Lineage (NCBI taxonomy): Eukaryota > Viridiplantae > Streptophyta > Magnoliopsida > Asterales > Asteraceae > Artemisia > Artemisia argyi. The sequence goes on from CM060687.1 coordinate 38,803,538, forward strand.
TTGAATTTGGAGGGGTGGGTTTTGGAAATTGTTCAAAGTTATTACAAGGACCACTCTTGCCATATTTGATAATCCAAGGACCATGAATAATAATTTTCCATAATTAGATGTCCAGACACTATTTCTGCCAAAGTCTGAAAGTTCAGGGACCAAATTTGTAAATTCTTCAAACTTTTCACCCAGGGACCAGTTATGATAACTTGTGAATTCTCAAGGACCTTTGTTGAATTTTCTTCCAAATCCAATGCTCAGGGGCCATTTCTGCAAAATGTGAAACTTGAGGGACAATTTCTGTCAATTTCTAAACTTAAGGGACCATTTCTGCTGATTTTACAAACTTTTGCTCCAAGGACTATTTCTGGCATTTTGTGATTCCACAAGGTGTGTTTTGACAATCTGAGCTCAAAAATGGTAATTTGCTTCCCCGGCTCTGGCTTTTGACACGTTTTCCAAACTCATGCTCGTTTTTGTCCTTTTTGGCCTGATTTATGTCAATTTATGAAATATCCGTTTCTGCACGATCACAAACACAAAAACACAATATCTTTGGCAATTATGGTTAGTTTGTGTCTGTTTTAATCTTAATTTGGCTAGAAAAAGGTGTGTGAATAAGCATACACCAAAACCCGTCTCCATCCGAATATTCTTAGAATATTCAACTCAAATACAAACTTGTTTTCTCTAGAAAACCTGTCTTGATATAATAGTTAGAGACTGGTTTTGGAACCAGTCCCCATTACTTTTCACATGGAGATACCCCCTTAGAGAGTGGTCCTAAAACCACTCTTCATGAGCCATTTTGACCGATTTCTATGAGATTTTTTTTGTAGTAGTGTTCAATGAAAGAGCTTTCCAAAAAGTCCGGCCACGATTGATTTCGAGATCCGGAAGGCAGCCTAATGATTTTTGCGAGAAAATGTGTCAAAGCTGTTAAACCGGGACAGATTTAGGGTAAAAGTATTGAGGTCCAAAGTAGGTTAGAATGTGGAATTAGGGTTAGCCCTTCTGTTAGAGTTGAGTTCTATATTATACTTGACCTCCACGCGAAGGAGGGACGTTAAAAAGTTGTACAAATATGATTTGTAGGTCAAAACATCTTGGTGTGCGTTCAGATCCGAATATGGATAGTTTTCAAGTTTGATTTTATTAAGGATACTCGTGTATGCTTTTAGGACATGGCCTTCTGGGATTAGCTTTTATGCTTATGAGAAACCATGGTGAATTTTTGGTGTGAGTTGTGGAGCTTATCTTACTGTGATTTTATGTGGGTAAATGTACCCTAAAATTCGGTGTTTTCTGATATAATTTATGCAAGGGATTTAGTGAGTGTAGATGATTGGTAGTGTTTGATAAGGAGTCTAGGTGAACCATAGTGGTTTATATAACCTTTAGACATCCATCATATGTGTGTTACATGTACTATAGCTTTTAGCTTGGTCGCGTGTAATGTGAGTTTATTCTTGTTGTATAGATTTGTGATTGTTTATTTGGAAGCTGCAAAGACTGAGGTGAGTTCATAGTTCCATTTTTACTTTGTTTTAAACTTGGGATGGGAATGATGCTTGTGTGAAATATTTTTAAGTTATTGTGATTATGTGTCTAATAAATGTATAGACTTGTAAGTGTTATTATATGTGTAGGCATGATATGCTATAAATGTGTGGATATTTTGCGTGGCTTGTTTGGAGAGTAGTTATGCTTCCATTGTTCGTATGAGCAACTCCAATGGGAGGGAAGTAGTCTTACTCACTATATTTCTGTGTGGTCTGATTAGAGGGTGATGGATACCCATTATTATAATTATTGTCATTATGGATCGTGGGCGCGTTCCATTCTCATTTGTTGCCTTAAGATGTGTTGTTGGTTGATTGATGGAGATTGCATGCTAGATTGTATAATAACTAGTCTTACTGTCATGCTATGTTTTATAATCATAGCTAACCGGTTGCCTTGTGTGATATTGTGTGTCTTAAACCTATGAATCTCATCAACATCATGTTGACGTTTTTAAGCATCATTTTAAGGTGAGCATTCTAAGGCTAAGGTTGAGAGAAGCAACTAGACGAGACTTAGTTGCATTAGAGAACTATTTACCTTTATGTTTAGATTTGAATTTGTTGGATTTCGATTGTGATACTTTAATGTTTTACGATTAATATTTTATGTTTTATTGAGGATATCTTTGGAGGTTGTTTGGTTATTCTCTTTTGGAGTATTGTTACGACACTTTGTGTTGGTACTTTTCTTTATTTATGTGCATGTAGAAATTCTCTATTTAGACACCAGGTGTTGTGATGATATCCATGAAGTTACACTCGCGTTTTCGCCTTGGCGAGGTGTGACAGTGTTTCAGATAATCATACAACAATCCATATGGTGCATTGTGAAGATTTTTTGCTTGCCGAAAAAACGTGACATATTTCTGCCAATCATAACCAAGACAACTTAGAAACTTTGTGTTGATTGCAATCCTGGGAAGTTTGATGTTATGTCTGTCCAAGTCATTAATGATATTTGTGAAACGATGATAGTAAGACTCAAGTGACTCCCCTGATTCAATCAAGAAATTCATATATTCAAGGTAAAGCTTAGATTCCATATCATCTTGGTTCAATTATGTGCCTTCCATTAAGAGGTGAACGTGTTCTCGTATATCCTTAGCAGTTTTCTGAGCATCAATACTTCGAAAGATCGGATTAGGTATTCCCTGAATAATATATATCATAGCTAGTTCATTGGCTTCACGATGAAGTATCTGCTCTACAGTAAGTTGAGACTCAGGAAGAGGGGTCACTGTTTCAGGTCTTGGAGGTGTAGTTGTTGCATCTCCTGGAATTGTTGTAGTAGGCTACTGAAATGGACATTCAAGGATTACCTTTTTCATATACTATCCATGAGGTTTCTTAAGTTCAATAAATCGTAAGAATCGACTAGCCCATTGAACATAGTTTCCTGGTGTTAGCATTGGACGGATGTCAAGAAATCCTGCTTCATGTCGAGATTGTTGGCTAGTAATTGCCTCACACATTTGATCAAACCAATGTGTCTGTTTAGTTGGTACAGGGATAGATTGCATTGGTTGTTGTAAGTATGGTTGTTGTTGAGGAAATTGTTGTAAATGGAATTGATGTTGTTGCATGAATAGTTGTTGTGGGTACGGGTGTTGGTGATATTGTTGTTGTTGGGGATTCTGCTGTTGTTGAGGATACTGCTGATGTTGATGAAAGTAGTTGTAGTACGGTAGTTGAGACATGATTGTAGACTTGTGTAGTAATGGATCTTGTAGAAGGTATGGAAGTATGTCCTTTTTCAAAACTTTGTCAAAATCACAATTTTCGAAACTTTGCAAAAATTTTCGAAACTTTAGGAAAAAATTTCGAAAGTTTTGAATATTTCGAAACTTTGAATATTTTTTTGAAAACTTGTGATAATTTCGAAACTTTTTAATGATTTCGAAAATATGTGAGATTTTCGAAACTTTCAAATTTTTTTTTGAAACTTTCAGAATTTTCGAAAGTTTGACAAAACTTTCTAAATTATACAATTTAGAAAGTATACCACGAGTTGAAGTGTTTTCTAACTTATACAAGGAAGAAAAACAACAAGTAATTCACGTTTGTTAAAATGGAGGTCAAGTGAAAATTTTCGAAACTTCTAGGGTTTTAACAAAATTCTCGAAACTTTAGGGTTTAAAATTTTTGAAATTTGAAAGATTTTGGAAATTGATTAAAGCCATCTTAAAACAAGTTTTGAATCCAAGATTCTTGTACAACTAACCTTACAATTATAAAATCCAAAGGAAAGTTGCAGACTTGAAAGTTTTTGAGATACTTTTAAGAATTTCGAAAATATGGCAAAGAGTACGAAAATGTTTAAAAGCTAAAATTTTTCCAAAATGTTTGAAACTTTCTTATTTGTAATGGTTTATAACACAAATTTGTAAGCAAAGATATGTTAGAAACCAAGAAACAAACAAAAAAGAAGCAAAATTTTAAAAAATAACTAGAATAATGTAAACTTTGAGCTCGAAAATAATGAACAAAGACTTCAACATCTTCTCTAGCGATTGTACCACTTGTTAGGTCACCACATTGTGAATACACAAGTATATGATTAAGAGATATGAGATGAAGGTATATATTGGATGATTTATACGATAAGAGAAATAATATGACAAGGGTTTCACATAGATATCAAATAAACCAACAATAAACAAGGTAGCATACATGTTCTATTTATAGGAAAGGATTAGGGCAACACTTCCTTCCTTACTTTCATTCTAAACGTGGGTCTTAACATGGCCTAATGGGCTTTTACACATAAGCCTTTAAGCATAAACATAAATAATAAATAACTTAAGCAACCTATTACAAAGTGTAAATGACTGACACTTGATGAATAGTAAAACGTATTCCTAACACTTACATCAATATATACAAAAGGTATGGTATGATAATTGGAGTGTGATGGGTCCTCTTAACAGAATTGTTCATAATAAAGATTTGTATGATGCTAGGATGAATCTTAATGACAGTGTGGCTGATCTTATTAATAATGATGAATGGTTGTGGCCAGATGAATGGACTAGTAAATTTCCTGAACTTCAACAAGTTAATGTTCCTTTGCTATCTGATTTTGAGGACAGAGCAGTATGGGTGGATATAGGTGGAAATGTGTCTAACTATTCTACTAAAATAACATAGGAAAGCTTGAGAGACAGTTGGCTAAAGGTGGAGCGGATTCATGTGGTGTAGTTTACTCAATGCACTCCTAAACATGCCTTAATTTTGTGGTTAGCAATTCAAGGTAAATTGTTGACTCAGGATAGGATGATGGTTTGGTATCAAGGTGATGAGTTCAAATGTTCTTTATGCAATAAGTGTATTGATAGTCATCAACATCTCTTTTTTGAGTGTGAATTCTCAGATAAAGTGTGGAAAGAGATGAAAGCAAAAGGAAAATTTATGGAAAGCTGTCATGATCTGAATAGTATGGGCTGTTATATAGCTAATGGGGGTAATAAAAACAATATTTGGAGCATAGTAAATAAAATCATTACTGCAGCAGTTGTCTACTTTTTGTGGAATAAGAGAAATAAAAGGATGTTTCAAGATTCTAAGAGAGATGTGGATGAGGTGATATCAGTGATCAATAAATATGTGGAAAGTGTTCTTCAAAGTATTAGAGTCAAGAAGTCAAAAGCAGTTTTGATGGTGGCCAGAAGTTGGAATTTAACATGGGAAAAAGAAAGATTGGTACCTGCTATTGAGATGTAGATGATGGTAAGCTGGTCAGGAATAATGAATGGGAATAAGTGAATCTGAATAAATGGTGGAATTAGTAAAGAAGCAGTGGATGCTTAATCTTGTAATGAAGTTTTTGTTTCAAGTTTTGAATGGTTCTGATATTATAAGGGGTGTTTGGATAATAGGATAACTGTGGCAAATAATCAAATACTGTTGAATGATTATGTTTATCTGGCCATTACAATGGTGTGATACCTTGTAATTTGGAGTTCTAATTAGTATGGCTGTACCTATAATAATCTCTGTTTGTTCAATTTGGCCTAGGGAGGAAATTAGACATGCAAGTATGGTTATGTAGGAGGCCTAACTAATTTGAATGTACCATAAAGTAATGTACCGTAAAGTAGGGTCCCCATTGTGGAGGGTAAATTTTCTTGGAGGATGGTGTATGATGAGTGGAATAGAGAGGTGTGCAAGATGAACCTTTTTGGTCCACTCAATACACCATCACAGGAGGTAAGGGTTGGCATCATGGAGGGAGTGTGTTCCCAAATAATTGAAGCCTTTCATCGAGAGGGAAATGTAGGTTGTTTGGTAGAGCCCCCATGGATGGGTTATGGGTTCCTAGTGATGCCACTTTCTATTTTTACTTTCGCTGCTGTGGTGGTAGGATGAGTGGTTATGGTAGAATGGAAAGTGAAAATGTAGCTAGATGGTTGGTGCTAAAAAAGGTGAATGTTTTAAAGATGAATGTCATAGGCTGGAAGGTGTAAGTTTTCTGAGAAGTTCTTGGTCTGAATTGGAAAGAATGCTCTGTTCTCTCTGTTTCTATTTGAGATCAGTTGTATCAGATTTAAAGTTGTAGTTTAGTCTGATGTCGGGTGTAGTAGAATTGCTTAGATATTGTGTTTGGATAGATTCTGTTTGTTTTATATCAGATTTGGGCTTGTCCAATATCTGCTTATTTTTATGATGTAAATTTTTGAGAGTAATATAAATTCACCATTGCATTGTAAAAAAAATATATACAAAAGGTAAAAATAAACATATGCACACAAATAAATTGAATACTATACATTTCGCCGTTATACACAATTAATCGTCTTGTATTGCAAAGAAAAAAAAAAGTATAATCCTAGCTTCAAATAAAAATTTCTATAACAAGAATTCGAACACAGTATTTATTTTTTCTATAATTGGCAAGCGCACTTCCAATCTATTTGATTTCTAATTTTTATTTGAGAAAGTCACAAATAGAACATGTTTTATTCTTACTATACCTACCAAAGCGAGTGTTCTAGGTTGTATTGATTTACATCAAAATTAAATGTCCTGTGCTGAAGACAGCTACATTGATGATGAATCGCTCCAATCCCCTTGTTAATCTTTTCTACAAATTTAAAGGTAACAACTCCTTTCTTAAATACCCTAATTCATACTTTCAGTTTGGTTTAGGATTCTGCCTTCACTATACATTTTCAGCTTGTCCAAATGCTCATAATGATAAGCATCCTCAATCTATTTATCAAAAAGTTAACAATTTGGATGATGCCTTGAAACTGTTCGACGAAATGACACAAAGACGACCTCTGCCCTCGATTATTAAGTACAATCAGTTGTTGCAATCTGTTACTAAAATGAAACAGTTTTCTTCATCTCTTGATCTATTTAAACAATTGTGTCATCTCCGTGTTCCTGTTGATGATTACACAATGAACATTGTCATCAATTGTTGTTGCCAGTTGTGTTGCACGAATCAAGGTTTTGTTGTCTACGGCTATTGTCTCAAAAGAGGTATCGTTCCTGATGTGTTCACTTTTAGTACACTTTTAAATGGACTCATCCGAGAAGATAGGATTCTAGAAGCAGAGTTATTTTTCAAGAAATTGATAAAAGATAAACTTTGTGAGCCTAATGTAGTTATGTACAACACAATGATCAAAGGGCTTTGCAAGATCAGTAACAACGTTATTGCCATTTCTTTGCTTAAGCTAATGGATGAGAGGGGTTGTAAACCTGATGTTGTTACATATAACACCATCATTGACAGTCTTTGCAAGGACAAACTGATTGATGATGCTTTTAACCTATTCAAAGAAATGGTTTTCCAAAAAGGCATCTCACCAAGTCTCATCAGTTACAACTGTTTGATTAATGGCCTTTGTAACTTAGGTCGTTGGGGGGAAGCCTCAAAGATGCTAAACGAAATGTTGGATGTTGGGATCTCTCCAGATGTGCGAACATTTACTATATTAGTTGATGCATATTGCAAAGAAGGTAAGATTGAAGAAGCCGAAGATGTTATCAACATAATGCTTGCAAGAGGTATTGTTCCCGACATAGTGACGTATAGTTCACTTATAGATGGTTACTCTTTGCGAGGTGAAATGAGCAAAGCAAAGTCAGTTTATGATTCAATGGCTTTTAAAGGAATATTCCCTGATGTTGTTACATATAATAGTTTGTTAAATGAGTATTGCAAGAGTTTGAAGATAGAAGAGGCCATAAATCTTTTTCATGAAGTAACCAGAAAAGGTTTGAAACCCAATGTAGTCACTTACAATACCATGATACAAGGACTGTTTCGGGTTGGATGTTGTGGAGATGCCCGCAAACTCTTTGATGAAATGCTTGCAAAAGGTCTAAAACCAAATGAATGCACTTATCGAATAATCTTGGAGGGTCTTTGCAGCAACCACCAAGTAGAAGAGGCACTATCTTTGTTTCATTTAATGAGTGATGACAAGTTAAATTCAGATATTAATGTATACAATATTCTCATCAATGGTGTCGGCAAATGTGGGAAGCTTGATATTGCTAGGGTTCTTTTCCAGGATCTAACTAATAAAGGTTTGCATCCTAATGTTCAAACATATAATGTGATGATTAGTGGGTTGTGTAGGGAAGGTCTAGTTGATGATGCAAAACAGTTGTTTCTTCAAATGGCAGAGAGTGGTTGCCCGCCGGATAATGTTACTTACCGTCTTCTTCTCCAAGGATATTTAATAAACCAATACTATGATGATGTGGAGACGCTTTTACATGAAATGGATGGAAGAGGTTTCTCACTTGATGCTTCTACTTTATCATTGTTATTAGATCAAGCTGCAGCGGGGTCGCTAGATACCACTTTACTTGAATTGATTGGTAATCTTGTGCCAAAAGAATTGATTGATTGACTTTGTTTTTCTGCCTAAATTGCTGCGAGGGAGGGAAACTGTAAAAGCGATTGTGTATTCGAGGGAATCATGAAAAGTTTACCTTGTAGAGTTTGATTTTGGATTCATGTATTTAGTCATTTGACAAATTCAGTTCAGTGAATTCGCAGCTATTATGTATTCGTAGTAGCTGTATTTTAATGACTTATTCCTAATTTCATGGATTTCTTGAGACATGATTATTCAAACTTCATCGATTTTATGTGTTTGTAAGAGTTTGAATGTGGATGTCATAGCTTCATCGTAAGTTTTCTTTCTTTAAACAAATAAAATAATTGAAACCTTTCACACTGCAATCATGGCATTATTATTGATCTGGCCACAGTGCAGTTAAACAATTCATATTGAATCTTATCTTTGTGTAACACATTGAATGATTCGTAACTATAAATGACTACGCTTACAGGGCTTTATAGGTGGATCTTGGAATCATTTTACATTTAATTCACAACTTTATAGTGATGTGAATCATGCACTAGACAAAATTAATCTGTACTTCTCTTGTATAGATCTCTAATGAGGTATAATCATGGTTACGTTAATAACTAGCTTCATGAATTTAGACGCTAACATAGTTCCATTTACGTATTGAAATCTCTATTAAGATGTTTTTGGACAAATTATACATTGACATCGTCATTGAGTGTTGTATTTTTCTTCTCAAACAGTCCAACATCGTTTTGAACATCTCTTAGAAAATGACAATCCTATGCAATGTCTTTGGTGTTTCAATCAAGTCTGAAAATGATTGTCGGTGTAATTGGCATAAAATAGTAGCTCTTTTTAAGATTATCTACTAATTTAAAGTGTCGTATATCTAATTAGAGGTTCACAAGGGCGGACCCAATATCGAGAAGTAAAAAAAGCTCGATTCTCAAAAGCTTGTCCCGAAAGTACTTGTGGGGGAGTAATTGGGCTTCATACGTATCAACATCGAAGTTCACTTCATTGCACCATTGAATTTTCAAGCAGTCTTCTAAACTAATTTGGCAGGATAACTGGGCAAGTTTGGATCCTTTTGCGGATCATATTACTTAAATATAGAAGCCTTTATAATGCAAGATGGGATATGCATAGCTCAGTTCTTGCAATGACTGAAAATCATAATTGGACATGGCCAAGGGAATGGTTTTCTAAGTATCCTGAAATTGTCCAACTTACCTGTTCCTGCACTCCATTCTAACAAGGAAGATAAAGTGGTTTGGAAAAATGTGAAGGGGAAGATTATGCCCTTTTCAGTGAGTAGAAACTGAAATAAAATGGTGTGGGATAACATGGTTCTCTCAATGCATTCCAAGGCATTCCTCCATAACATGGATTGCTATACAAGGAAGATTTAGTACTCACGATAAACTTTTGAAGTGGAATCCTGGTAGTACTATCGTCTGTCCTTTATGCAAGAAGATGCCTGATTCTTATGGTCACCTTTTCTTCACTTGTGACTACTCTGCTGTGGTATGGGAAAAGTTAAGAAATATGGTGAAAATCAAGAATGTGTTCTAAGGATCTGAATAGTATTGTGGAGTGTATAAGTGCATTCCCAGTCAATAACTCTATTTGGAGCATTATGAGAAGAATATGTTTTTGTGCAGATGTATACTTTATATGGCAAGAGAGTTTCAGAGGTGAGGTAAGAACTGTAAATCTGAGGGTTGTAAAACTGTTAGCAAAGAGCTAGCTGCATTTGGTTTGGTTAGTAGTCCGTGTTGGGGGAAATGTAGTTATGGGGATCAGTTTTAATATGATCTCTTTTGTGAATAGTATAGTAGATTGTATGAAAATGTGTTAATTGATCGTATGGTCTGATATTGCCTCAGGGGTATGTCCTGATCAATTCAAATCATATCCTTCTAAAATGTTATACAGTTTTTGTGATTAATATATACGTACTTAGCTATTTCACACAGACCCATTCGGTCTGGCCTTGAATTCCATTGGACGTGGCGCAGACCCATTCGGTCTGTTCCAGAATTTGATGAGCTAACTGCCCTTTGTAGTGGCCCAACTTCGCCTTACTGATGACATTGATTCATGGGAATGCACTGTGGACGACACAAGACTTTTTACGGTTAAAGGGATGAGATCACACATCATTAATACTATCTTCACTTCCACCAACAATTTCATCACCCACAAGATGGAACAACCTGATCCATCTAGACTTCCAACCAAAGACTGCAAACCAAAGACTCCCAACAAGATCTAATCTAGACTTCAGGGGTATCGATCTTCATAGTGTCCTATGCCCCCTTTGTGACGAAGGTAACTGAAACCGAAGAACACATCTTCGTCTCATGTAGTATAGCTAAGGAAACTTGGAAGGGTCTCTTAGACTGGTGGAACATCCATACAAGCACAATCACATGTCTTACTGATGCAATCAATCTTGCTGATATGGTTCCCCTCCCATCTGCAACAACAAAGTTTTTTGACGCGGTTGTTCAAGCTACCCTATGGACCTTATGGAGGTTCCGTAATGATATGATTTTTTCGCATCAAAACGACCCAACAAGCGCCTCATCCTTGATAACATCAAACTATCATCATTTACTTGGTGCTCTAGTAGACAAAAGAAGTCCCCATTAGGTGGATTGATTGGATATGTAACCCTTGTAATGCTATTTCATCTTGTTTGTAACTTTTTTAGCTTCTTGCTAGTTTAGTCTTATTTATATATACTAATGCCGCTAAAAAGAACAATAGTAAATAAAAAAATAAAAAATAAAGCTATTTCACACACACACAAAAAGTGCCAAAAGTTAGGATTCAAAATGTTAATAAAGTAAAAGTTTCAAATATCAAGTGTTACATTTGGATTATGTGCCATTTAACTCTAAAATTTCATCATAAAAATAAATAAGGAATCATTCATGTTCAGATCAGAAACCGCAAGATATTCTTTAGTCCTCTTCTTCTTGCTCCTCTTCTTCCGCATCTAGCCCAACCTCCTCATAGTCTTTCTCCAGAGCAGCTAGATCTTCACGAGCTTCCGAGAACTCCCCTTCTTCCATTCCTTCACCCACATACCAATGTACAAATGCTCGTTTCGCATACATAAGATCAAACTTATGGTCAATCCTGTTGAAAACCTCGGCCACAGCAGTGTTGTTGCTTATCATGGCAACTGCACGCTTTGTCTTTGCAAGATCACCACCAGGAACCACCGTTGGAGCCTGGTAGTTGATTCCACACTTGAAACCCGTGGGACACCTGAAAACACACAATCGTATAAAATCACAGCTTTTGACATTACATGAATCCGAACCATATTGAAAGAAGAAAAAAACAGGAGTGAATTACGTAGACTGTTATGTGGTTTGTAAGGATAAAGAAAATTGTCACTCCTTGATACTCTTTGCTTACCCGGTCCCTAACTGTTGGCTTTCAGTTTTGGTTCTTCCATTAGGCAAATAGTATCGAGGATGACGATTTTCACCAGACCATATGGATGATTTATGTAATTACTGGAAACAATAATGTTAATGATATTCTTACCAGTCTACAAACTGAACAGTACGCTTAGTCTTGATGGAGCCAACAGCAGTATTAACATCCTTAGGAACCACATCACCGCGATACATTAAACAACAAGCCATATACTTCCCATGTCTCGGGTCACATTTAGCCATCATGTTAGACGGCTCAAACACCGCAGTTGTAATCTCACCCACCGAGTTCTGCTCATGATAAGCTCTAGCAGCAGATATCACAGGTGCATATGATGAAAGCATAAAATGGATCCTAGGGTACGGAACTAAGTTTGTTTGAAATTCAGTAATATCAACATTAATTGCTCCATCAAACCTCAATGAAGTTGTTAACGAGGAGATTATTTGAGAGATTAAACGGTTTAAGTTTGTGTAAGTTGGCCTATCAATGTCCAATGCACGCCTACATATATCATATATTGCTTCATTGTCAAGTAACGCCACGACATCCGTGTGTTCAAGAAGGGAGTGAGTTGATAAGACACTATTATAGGGCTCAACTACCGCTGTTGAAACTTGTGGTGATGGGAAGATAGAAAAACCAAGTTTTGGTTTTTTGCCATATTCGACAGAAAGACGTTCTAAAAGAAGGGATCCTAAGCCCGAACCGGTCCCACCACCTACCGCATTGAAGACCATGAAGCCTTGCAAGCCAGTGCAATTGTCAGCTAACTTTCGGACTCGATCAAGACATGTATCAACAATTTCTTTGCCCACTGCACATAAAGTTTGTTATAAAATAGATCATTAACTGTTCGATTGTTATGTTTAGCTTGGAGGGTGTTTGTGATTGCTTATTTGAGTGCTTATCAGTTTACAATTAAGCAGATTATAGTTTTAGGTGTTTAGATAAATATGCTTATATGCTTATTTGTCTCTAGAATAAGTACTTAAAAGCAACCAACATGTAAACAGTTTAAATAAGCAATCTCAACTCTGAAACACCCCCCTTGAAATTGATTGGGATATTAGTTACCCGTGTAATGTCCTCTAGCGAAGTTATTGGCAGCATCTTCTTTGCCAGAAATGAGTTGCTCGGGGTGGAAGAGTTGTCGGTAGGTCCCGGTTCTGACCTCATCGATGACGGTTGGTTCGAGATCTACAAATACAGCCCTTGGCACGCTCTTGCCCGAACTGGTTTCACTAAAGAATGTGTTAAAGGAGTCGTCACCTGTAGCCTGTGAGCTATCACTGCAAAAAAGTAAAAATAAAAATAGAGACGTTAAAACATATGCCTAAAGGCATGCCTAATCAACTTAATACAAATTTCCTATCCATTAACTCATCCTTTCCACAACGGGACTTGAAACCTCAACCTACCCGTTGAGACAAACCTTAATTGATCACAGGTACCGCTAGGCTAAACGCCCGCTGGTACGTTTAACGATATCTGTTGACAAATATTCCTGATAATTTACACGACAAGTTGTGTATCATATGGCAGACAATAAGGAAAAGGCAAATTATATGACTTGGTGTGGTTATTGGCTTAAATTTAGGCAAATTAAAGCATCACATTATTGTAGCCCCATGTGACTTTAGAATACGATGCTTTGTGCTCCAATAATCATATGATATGATATTATGATGTTCTTGATAGTTTAAGGATATATCTATTGTCCTATTGATGCAAAACAAAACCAATGAAAGTTATCTAATACAACAAAAACCAAAGAGAACATTTAGGGAATATGCAAACCTAGACATGAAGCCATCGGGTTGAATTCCATGTTCGAGGCAATAAAGCTCCCAACATGAATTGCCGACTTGGATTCCGGCTTGGCCGATGTGGATACTTACGATCTCTCTCATCTTATTTCTCAGATGTTATAACTCGTTATAGCGTGTTTGGAAAAAGGCGGATGGACAAACGAATAACATATATATGATTTAGAATGTCTGTGTTAGGAAATGTGAAGTGGAAAAATGACTCAAAAATCAAATTTTGTTTGGGCAAGAGGTTGTTACGGGCTACCTCTAGTTACTTATGTGCAGAGGTTTCTAATTTTAGACATGAATCTACTTGTCTATTCATTAATTACCATTTGTTGTTCTGGGCAATTTTTTTTTTTGGATAAACGAAACAATTAGACTAGGATCACAAATGTTGCTCTGATTATACATATTACATCTATTTTTGAGTTGCTCATTTATGAAATTTTGTTACATTCACCTCATACACAAAGTTTTCATTTCACTTTAATTAAGTACGTGTCCAAAGATCACGAGCATTAATGGTTTCGATGACACTTAATTCTAACGGTAAACTACATTCATCGGTGAATTTAATTTAAGCAAAAGAACTTGTCAAACGCTATATGAGATTGATTTTGAAAATGTTCATTTAGCTTTAGTGTCTTGAAATATAAATACTTGTTTGTTCTTTGTTATTATGTCGATTTCTTTGTCTTAATTTGTTTTTAGGGTTCAATTTAACTCCTACTAATTCATGCATATGTTAGAGAAACATTAATAGAGGTTCACTTGGTGACATGGGTTGAGATACGGGTTTTCCATTTGATTTTTCATCACCTTAAACATCAGATAATCTGACTAATTAACGATAGGACAATGCGTTAGCCGTGGAACTTCACTCATCTGCTGATCTGCTTATAATAAAAAAGAAGGTAACTTTGTTTTCAAGAGAACTTACCCCCTAAAACTTCAAAAAAAAAAAAAAAAAAAAAAAAAAAAAAAAAAAAAAAAAAGCAGCAGGATCATTAATCGTGTGTTGTTGTTGACAACCATTTCACACCAAACATCACATTCGTTTTCAACTCCACACGAGCTACAACATGAATGACAAGACTGGGTATGAATAACTTACTTACCATCTTATTCATACTCGTCTACCTTCCGCTTAACTGATCTTAACCGTGTCCCAGAATAAGATCTCTTACTTGGATCACAATCATGTCATCTGACCATACTTGTTCAAGGACTCATCTAATTTCATATTTAGACCAAAACAACTTCGAAATCAATCAATTTATTTTGACTGCATTATATTGTATAGACATCTGAACACACATAATGCTTGAAAAATTCAATCAAAATCAGTTAATGCATTTGCATATATTCTTTTCAACATATGTCTAAACCAAACAGAAATAAAATTCAAAGCGGTCTTACAATAATATAATCGACGATATTCTTAACTTCAAACTAAAAGGTATTACACATGACATGTGTAATTTTACAGTCAAAGATCATCCAATTCGTCCAAGAAATCGAAAGAATCATATTCAGAAGGATGGTAGCCCATAGCATCTTTGCTAATTAGTTTATCAAGATAGCTATAATCATTTTCATGAACCATCATTGATTGATTAAAAAGACTTGGAGTATCATCGTAGGAGTTCTGAACGTGTTGTTGATGTTGGTTATCAGTCCCTTCCCCACCCCCGAACTCACACCCACAAACACCAATCAAAACAGCAAGAAGATTTGATATACTGGTTACTTAGGTGTATATTACTTCAAAAGGAAAAACTGATACACTAACAATGAAGCCTATACTAATCTATTTATAGCTAAACACAGGGTACTACTCAAAACATGAAACTGACAAAACTATTAAACTTACATAAAGACTAATGACAACAAGGATTAAAGGCATAACAAAAACAGTTATTGGTAGTGGGCAGTAAAACCAAAGAAATGCCCTTTATTTGTTTCTTCAATCTCATTGAAGACTTTCATCAGTTTGGTTCCGAACCAGGTTGACCCGCCCGAGACTTAACCCATCAAGATTGTTAGTCTAATCTTGTGAACAATCGGATATAATAATAACACACTGACTTTTTATTTGATGTATGCAATTGTTATTTTACAGACTTGGTTTACATGGGTATTTATAACCCATCAACCGACACTATGAACCAACAGAACGGTTCATTAATAGACACAACTTATCACTAAACAACATAACGTTTCTATAACTACCATAACCGAACAAACGGTTATTTACTTTGTTCTTGTTATTCTAGGACCCTATACTTTATACATATACATAAACGACTCTTTTGACTTTTGTATTTGACTTTCATGGATTATATAAATTAGTATCCAATACTCCTCCCTAATTTATTAATCCATGTCTTCGATATCTTCAAGCTCCATCATCTTTATCTTTGAACTTTGGCTTGCTTTCACTTCCTTTGTCTTGAATAAATCTTTGATGACTTCACACCATCTTCATTCTTCCGGTTGCTTCACACAACTTGGCTTCACACCATCTTTAGTTTGATCAGTCACTGATCTGTTCTTCACGAACCATCCTTCACGGCTAACTTGGTTATTTCACACAACCTCTCTTTTATACCAATTCGTGTCACACGACTTTGCTTTGATCGTATCACACGACCAAGCCTTCTATCTTTCTAATTTTCATCAATTAGGCACATTAGAAGTGCCGGTTCATCATCATTCTCTACTAAAAGTGCCTCAACTTCCTCCTTTTTCTTGCTTGGACATTCATAAGCATAGTGCCCAAGTTTTCCACACTTGTAACAATTCCTTCGCGGTTTGTTGTCGGTACCATCTGACTTATCTGATGTGTATCCTTCACTTCTATACTTCCCTCTTCCTCGTGTCTGATTACCACCTCCTCGTCTATCATTTCCATAGTTGCGTTCATAATTTCTGTTATTCCCTTGACGTGTGAACAACAACTTCTCACTATTATCTTCCTCACTTCCTTTTCTAAACTTAAGCCTTTCTTCATAAGTCTTAAGTTTTCCAATAATCTCCTCTAATTTTACAGTCTTAAAATCTACAACCATTTCTATTGTTGCTACTACTGGTACAAACTTATCTGGCACTGCATTAAGTAATTTTCGTACTTTTGTTTGTTCATCAAACGTCAATCCACATGTAGCAGCCCTTGTAATAATACTCATTAACTTCCCGGCGAATGTATCTATTGATTCATCTTCTTTCATCATAAGTCTCTCAAATTCTGATTTGAGTTGTTGCGAGTGCGCTTGTTGTACATCTTCTGTCCCAATAAATCTAGCCTTTAGTGAATCCCAAATTTCTTTCGCTGTTTCACATCCTGCAACTTGCATTTGCAAATCCTCTGGTAACCCTTGAAATAGGTATGCTGACGCCGAACTATCCTTCTTTACATCAATCTCTTTTGATGTACTTACTCCTTCTACTAAATCCCATACTCCATTTGCCAATAATATCTTTTTCATTCTTAATGCCCATAATGTATAATTCGTATTGTTTAAAACTGGACATTGATATGATGGTAACGATGTGGTGAAAACAACTCTGTTTTCGTTTTTATCTCCCGACATATCTTTTCTTCTAAAACCAATATACTTCTAATAATAGTTGACCTTAAATTCTTCTTTCTAACCCACAATAGTATGCAATTCTAAACTTTTCTTATCAATTTCTTCTAATAAATGAAATAAAAAATTAACAAGTAGGAGTAATAAAACCTGTTAATTGTTTCTTCCTTGTGGGCCTCTTTTCTTTAAAAAAAAGACCGACTCTTTTTTTCAACTACTGATCTCACGCTCCTATTTTTTCTTCTTCTTTCTTCTGGTTTTGATGAACACCACAAATTAGGGCAAAAAATCCCCTTTTTCTTCTTCCTTTTCTGGTTAACGAATTTGCAATCGATGGTGATATGGTTCTTGTTTCAATTACACGGCGGTGGTGGTTTTTCCTTTCTTCTCCAGCGGTGGTGATTCGGTTACTGTCGTCTTTATCTTCTCCGGCAAACACACGGCGGCGGTAAACACAACCGGTATGTTTCTCTCTTTCTCTGATTCGATCTTCTCTTTTTCTTGGAACGATTCCCTGAATCGTTATTCTTTTTTCTGTCTCCGGTTCCCTGAACCTTTTGGCTCTGATGCCACTGTTAGTCTAATCTTGTGAACAATCGGATATAATAATAACACACTGACTTTTTATTTGATGTATGCAATTGTTATTTTACAGACTTGGTTTACATGGGTATTTATAACCCATCAACCGACACTATGAACCAACAGAACGGTTCATTAATAGACACAACTTATCACTAAACAACATAACGTTTCTATAACTACCATAACCGAACAAACGGTTATTTACTTTGTTCTTGTTATTCTAGGACCCTATACTTTATACATATACATAAACGACTCTTTTGACTTTTGTATTTGACTTTCATGGATTATATAAATTAGTATCCAATAAAGATTATCTTACAGTTAAAGGACCTTGTCGCTTAAAGTCTGTGAAGAAGCCCTTTGTTGCATGGTCATAGGATTCGAGCTGGTGTCCATTTGAACCGCTAAGGCTTGAGCAGGAGATATCATGAAGTCATCCAATGGAGCGGGATTATCATAAATATCCTCCTCATGAGGCATGGGTGCCATATCATTGTCACCTGGTTCTACAATGGCAGGAGGAGATATCTTTGAAGAAGAACTAGAAGCTCCACATGAAAATTGAAAACCATTGATTGATGTTGGCCTTGACAGATTCTGATAATACACCAAAGTTGAATTCCCGACTGACTGTTGATCTTGATCCATTGCAAAATCTTGAGGAGGGTCTTGAACTGCTGGTTGTGTCAACTTTGAACCATAAAACATTGCCATTGGTTGCAAAGGTTCATCTTGAAGTTGTTGGTTTTGTTCTTCGAATGCCTCTTCTTGATCTCCGACGTTATTATTAGCAGGTTTTGTCACCTTCTTGTAAATCTTACATAGCACCCACCGAGTCAACTGCATGAATAGACAACAAACAATCTTTTACAAATCATATGAACATATATATAACAGATAAAAGGCTGTTTATGAGAGAATTTAGTGATCAACTAAGCTTTTAGAAAATAATAAATTACCTTGTTACTGTCCTCTTTTTGTTCTTGGCTTCCTATTGGGATATTGGGATTATCCGTGGTATATTCATGCATTAGCCAATCCGTCTTGTTACCCTTCTCGTCAAGATAAAATAAACTTGCTTTACATCCAACAACTTGATTCATGTCATCATACTGCGGTTTATCCTTTTGACTTTTCTTCCAAGTACCGCCACTCTTGGTTTTCCTATTCGATCGGTTTCCATTAGGGTGTTTTCGCTCCCAAGGCATCAAAAAGTACCACTTGTTTTCACAAGAGCGATATTCTGGTTTTGCTGTTGTATCAAGAAACAGATTTCCGGTTAATTTAGAAACAAAGTATTACTTGTATGAACAGCTCATTGTAAATTGCTATTCTAACTTAGCTTCTTGATAGTCTTAATAAAATATTAAACCGTTCAAGAAAAAAAAGAAAAGAAACAACATAATACTCGTACTCAACAATTGAAACCCAAAGTAACAAAGATATTTAATTACTAACCTGTAAGTTCAGCAGGATCATAGTCGTATATATTGACCTCATAATACCGGCTTTTGGGGTGTCGTCTTCCTGTATCAATCTTTGATTTCAAGTAGTAAACAATGAGCTCCACATCAGTTGGACAACAGCGGTAGCCAGGTTCAAGCGAATCAGCATAATCATGTTGTTCGTGGTTGTTGTAGGCCATTGTGCGCAGGGTTTAGAAAACTTGCAAAAAAGTTGGTCGACTGAATAAAAAAGGGTTATGCATGCATGGCTGTTTATATAGTCGTAGTAGTACGTAGCATGCAAGCCAACATTCATGATAATATCATCAGAATTTTGCTCTATAATAAGATAAAAACGTGTAAAGGTGGTTATATAAGATATGATCAAACTTATACGGAGTATATTCTTATCTATAAATTTAGTTTTTTATTGTTTCTTTTCTAAATACAAAGGTTACATTATTAATTTATAGAGAAAAAATTAATCAAATCCATTACAATAAGGGCCTAGTGGTACCAAAATAAACTATATCTTTCATACCGTATTTAATTTGATATCTAAGATTGAATAATATCTCCAAATTACAAAATCACATTATAACATTAGTTAATTTTATTTAATCCTGTAAAAAATAATTGTGGTCTAATCTATCCATGAGAGCATACTAAGATTCTTGTATAGGAAGCAAACATTTTGTAACACGGGCCATTTGCATATATATCCTTCCGAAGATGTTAAATCATATATATTCTTTGTATGCATAAAAGTCATCATCTTGTGCATCAAAAACTTATACCAAAGATATATATGCAATTATTCACCTTTAAAGAGATATATATATATATATGCAATTTCCCTCTTATAACCAAAGGCCAAGTACACGGACATCCATTAAATGGACGAACCTACATTGGTGTCAAGTGTAGCATGAGCTACATCCGATTTAGGTCACGAAGTGTAAAAGAATTTTAAGAACTGTATACTTTTTGTATGAGCAATCTCTGATAATTTTCTTTTGCTAATTTCATATTTTATGATGTATCTTTAGTAACCTACATAACAATTTGCAACACTTTTTCAAAAATTCTGAGCGTCTTTAATCCATCATAATGAAATTTATAAAAATGCTAAATCATATTGCATTAAAATTCATAATATTTTTTTATTATAAACTTTTCTTCGCTACACATAAACTTACTAAAGCTTTATAAAATTTTCAATAAACTCAAATCCATTAACTTTTAAAAAAGTTTTCACATAACATGAAATGAAAGACATTTCCACTGTAGTTAACAAAATAATAAACATTTTTTAGGCCTTTTGCATAAAAGATCATCGTAAATGCTCTGACAAGCAACGGTAAGGCACCATAATGGATGATCTAATAGGTGACAATAAGGCGCTTGTTAGAAATTACTAATTAAACTCAAATTTATTTTTAAACTGGAAAATCCATTTAGTACACATTCGATAAACATAAAAATTACTTTAGTTACATGTGATATTTAATTTACCAATACGTTATCTTTTTTATACATCTAAACCATTGGTCTATGAGCAACAGTTAGACAATCCAAAAAAGAATCTAGTTTATTTACATCACTCTTAAATCTTCATATTCTTACAAGATACTGTACTTTATTACAGTAGTTATTTACATTTGTCATTACAAATACGATACTGAGAGCAAGAAACAGTAAGCTTGTACAAATGCCTTGATTTTGTGTGGTGACTGGTGAGTTTTTAGGTGCACCATGACATGGTTCTTGAAAGATGTCTAGTGCGCTTTTATTCGCTCACTGGGCTGGCGATATTAAATAGTACATGTTAGGCGTTCAAAATCGGTCACTGATAAAATACATAACTTGCGGTTAAAACAACATAGTCAGGCCTTTAATATGACCTCATTAACAACATCAAAATTTTAACCTGTACAATTGGAAATCGAATGTTCTAGCTACTTATCAAAACCTTACAGCTATGCCATGAATGTGTTAATGCTGTAGTTTATATGTAGAAAGTATTGGTATATATAGAATTATCCCTATTTTTTATGATGTGTTTTAAGTGGTTAGTCTCGACATTGTGTGTTCATGCATCCTATAAAACACACCTTATCGAGTGAATACCAATGGGCTATGCATGCATGGCTATTTATATAGTCATAGTAGTATGTATCTTATAGATAAGAATATGTAAGTTTTATTTATAAATTTAGTTTTTTTTTTCTTATCTATAAATTATTAAGATATGATCGAGTAAATACAAAGGTAAAATTAATATATGATCAAGTGTAAGATACAGTTAATGGGTTATGCATTATTATTGTATCTTATCCATTATATCTTATGCATTTTTCCTCTTATATTGCCAAATTCTGATGATAAAATAATTTATAGCCATGCAAGCATTATAAAAAAAATAAAAAAACAATAATAAATTAAAATTAAGGAGATCGAATTAAAAAAAAAAAAAATAACTGGAATACAAGGGCACATATTTTTTTGTGCTGAGGAAAAGTCGGAGTTTTCTTTTTAGGAAAAGTAACACTATGAAACTTAATTCCATTGGTTCAGTGACATAGTGGGACACCTCCTAGTTCCGCTACCGGTTTCAACTCCTTATAGAGTTGAAGTTAAATGTAAATGTACCTGATTATAATTTGTAAAGTTTAAATAAGTTGTTTGGTAGCTTTTAGTTTAGCTTTGGTTTAATTGACTTTCGCTTTTGCATACACTTCTATATAAACTTTCCTTTTAATGAGAAGTAACAACTTTCCCACCAAAATGAGTTACAAATCTTAATTATTTTTTACTATATAAGTCTCTCACAAATAGAATTACTGCGAGCATTATCATATATAAAGAATTATCATAATTCAAAGTTGATCAATAATACTATATCGATCAGTTTATATTTCCTCAATTCCACCCTCAATAACTCAAATTCATCAATTGTATGAACACCATATATGGTTGAAATAACTACAACATTATCTCGACAAGTAGTGAGAGAATAAAGAACTCTCATAAAATCATATGTTTTTCCATCAAATAGATCATTAGGGACTCGCTCTAATCTCAAAGAAACTTACCAGTGTTTCTATTTCTGTGAAAAATAAATTGTATCACAAACTTGTTCTGATTATTACAGTTTACGAAAACGTCCTTTTTGTTGTTGTTGTTGTTGTTGTTGTTGAAAATGGTGAATATATGTATGAGCACACAAACAATATATAATTGGAGGTTTTAGAGAACGTAGAGTGAACTCTGAAATTTATGAAAATTCAGGAGAGAGATATTGATATGTAATCTCCTAGATCTTGAACACTGTTACTGGACAAATTAGCAACAATCTAAATTTTGTTAACTATGTTTCAAAATTGTGGCTTGAACTACACGAACATTATGCACAAAGACATCAAATATATTATATAGCTAACGATATAGTCCAATTGACACAAAATAATTGCTCCACTATTATAACAATAAAAGACTTTGACATGAGTTTGATGCTTTTGAGGCCCCTTATTTGTACAGTTGATTGTGTAATCTTGAAGATTGGAGAATTAATGGTGAAAATGATCAAATGAAGAGATTATCTCATCTCTAATAGGTTTGGATGCGAGTTACTCCAAATTATGCTCATACAACCATTACCATATATATGGTGCTAAGGCTTATACAGTAGTAAGGCAAGAAAATAAACATAGGGAAGACTTTGCTCTTAAGTCACTAACCTCTACCATTCTAAACACTTGTAACAGCAATAACGATTAATCCTATAACCCTTTACCAAAGTACAATACCCCCAAATTTACTTAAAATGACGCTGCTAGAAAAAGTCTTTTTGTTAGGTCAATTAGTGCCTAATTATGATCCTCAACTTGGATTTAAATAGAAAATAACATAAGTGTGAATGAAGTCTCTGAATGATATAACATTCAGGGAGTCATCTTCAGAGTTCTTCAGAGAAGTCTCGCCATTTTATGAGGTGGAACTCAACAAGTGAAGTTCATAAACCAAGAAGAAGATGACAGAGTGAGTGAATGATGACACCAACTCATTTACTCCCCTTAACCTCCTCAAGTACAAGACACCCTGAACTTAGATACTTAGAAAAAGTATCTAAGTCCTCAAAATAAAGAGATGGGAACTTTGTTAAATTGATAAGTAAAAGCTACTTATAAAAGAAAGTCAACAAAGTACAAGAGTTGGTATAAAAAGGGAAAACAGTTTTCAACACTGTACCCTAAAGTAAGGTTGGACGTGTAACACCCCCAAATTTATGATTTAGCAGCGGAAAAGTAATTTAGGTGTTACGGGGAGGATCAAAATCATAATCACATTAAATGGCTTAAAGAGGCGTTTTGAAAGTTATTTGTCATTCAAATAATACTTTTGATAAAAGATGAAACAATTGATTTAAAAATCTCATTAGAAGATATAAAGATTTGTAAGAATGACATATTTGATTTTCACACCATTTTAATTTATCAGAGTAATAAATGCCCACTCCGTGTCTTGTCCTGCTCTGTTAATTACCTGAGATACACATGCTTAAAAGTGTCAACACAAAGGTTGGTGAGTTCATAGAGTTTAATGGAAAACCATTTATTTCAATAGATTTAGGAATATTTAGTAATAATTGTAATGAATACTAACAGTGATAGAACAAGTATTGAGTGATGTTGATTTTGAATCACACATAAATCATATATATATTCAATCAAATTCAAGTATTGGATCATAATCCTAACATGAGATGGAAACTCATGATACTAATGTAGTGAGATTTATAATTCAAATCTGGTCAATTACCTATACAACTGTATCTACATATATGTTTGAAGACATATATTTTCTTATAGATATTGCCCCAAGCCTCATGACACGCAAAACGTTAACAAAATACCGTAAAAGCGGAGGTGATTATCAAGTCAATGATAATGTTGCCCTTGTGTAATAGATGATTTGTCAATTCCTATTTTTACTCAAATATAGTGTATCATGCAACAATTCACAATTTCAGGTTAACTTTTATTCCCGAAATTTTACTATTCACTTTTTACTATTCACTTTTCACTATTCATCTCAGAAATTTTTATTTCATATTCTCGTAAGTTAAACTATTTTAACGATAATCCGAGAGTTTGACGCTCGTCGGATCATTTCTGCAAAAATCACAAAGCCGTGTCCGAGATTTACTTTTAGGTTTAAACGTCCTTCCAGCATCCCGATATATCCATAAAACATTATAAACAATAGAAATATGATTTTCTATCATTTTATGACAATTCCAAAAGTTTTGGAATTTTACGTTTTCCAGTTCAGCGTTTTACGCGAATTACGCGTTTTAGACCCGTGTTTCCAGTTTTTAGCAGGGTTTTACCACCCAAATAGAACCTACCACTCATTTTATATTTTATTATGGAGTATTTTGACAAGTTTAATCATTCCTCCAAGTTTCGTATTTTTACGATACCCGGTTTTACGTTTTGTGACGTAACAACTTACGGTTTGCATTTTACGGAGTCAAAACATACTAGATATCTTGGATAATATCATCAAAAGTCCACACCTAGTTCCCCAAGAATATGAACCGCCATAGGGGGGGGGGGAGTCACACCCTTGTGTGTCTTAATCTCATGCAAGAAGCCTTAAGGTGCATACATGTGTTATACTTGGTGACCAAGTGTTGACAAGTCAACACATGTAACCTCCTCAAGCTCATATTTAAGCCCCCTTGGCCATTCCAACGTCTCACACACCCCATCCTCTCATCCTTAGCTCATTTTCTTCCAAATTATAGCAAGGTTCAAGTGAAAGTTCAAGATAGAAACCCTAGTTAAGTTATCATTCACTAAAACACTTCCAAACCCTAATATACTTGGTGATTTCTCTTGAGTTTGAATCCACTCAAGTCACCTCAACCTTCATCATCCATCTTTCAAGATTACAAGGGTAGAAAGATTGCATGAAAGTGAAAAAGGGTTGAAGCAAGTCTATCAAAGTCCTATCCTTACATGTTAACTTCCTTTCATCTTTGAAAGCCAAAAGTTGTAAGCCAAACCCTAACATGATTCTTGTTAAATAATCATATTCATATTATTTACATATTATTTGTGCTATATTATGTCTTGTATTCATGTCCATGATGTATAAAAGTGAGCAAGACAAGTTACTATAACAAACAAACTAGTGACTTTCTTGGTAAGACCTGATCAAAATGGTAAAAATATGATATTTGATCATTACATATTACAGTAGAGGACTTAACAAGGAAACCATAGCAATTTGAACCACCCAAAACGAGTATACGAGTCAAAAGTTACGCCCATTTGAAGTTACCAAAGATTTCCGGCAAAACTGCCTAAATAGCATTCTGATCAAATTTTGATTTTTAAAGTCCCACTTCTGGTCCGATTCATCAAAAAGTTAAAACACGAAAGTTGTCCGGAACGACGTTTTCGTTCAGGAATAAAGAAGCTCGAGCCCTGAAAACGCTTTTTGAGTGATAAATTCTTCAAATTCTTAACAGCCCATTTTTAGACCAAAGTCATTACATATAAGTTATGGTTTATGAAGACCAAAGAGGTCTTATGACCTAGAATCAAGACCACAACCATGGCTAGAGCCAAGGTTGAGTCTCAAGACCATGGAACAATGACCAAAGGTCATGGCAAGGCCATGACGAAATGACCATGCAAGCTTACTTAGGCGTAAACATGAAACAAAGAGTTGACGATAACTTGAACAAACAATTTGGATCTACTTCACTTAAAAGGAACCATGAGATATTACAAAGATAAATGGTCATACAAGACTTATGTAACATACCCTAATAACAATCTTCATGTACTAATAAACTTTCCTAAGTTTATTCAAATATCGGACATGTAACTTTTCGGATCCAAACTTTTATCTATATATCTTATCAACTACTACAATAGTAGGGAGCCTCATGTGAGGAATTCATTATGTAAGCCGTCGAGTTGAGTTGTGGATTTACGAGTTAAAGTGTCCTGGCTCCTCGAACGCTTACTAACATGACTTCTGAATTATGTCGGCCCGAACGGTAGTAAACGATATACAAAACATACATGTTTCATGAATCATTTCTTTCCAAGACTTACAATATACATCATACCACATCATGGACTATAAATGCAAGATATATATATGGGCACTACGTTATGTTCATTACTCAAATCCTAAGTCGCGACTTTCTATTATAGGTTGCTCGTAGAAACCTTCGCGATTCGACCATCACATTCACTACTCACTACATAACTTAAGGTGAGTTCATAGCCCCACTTTACATTACTTCAATGTTTTACAAACCCTTGGGGGGAATACATGCTATTATTTTTCTACTCGAACACAATGCTTTCTACTGTATGCTATTCGACTATGTTTTATTATCACTAAGTAACATCCTTGCCAAACCAAGATCCCTTATTATGAACCATTTAATCACTTGCGAGGGTTACTTGCAAGTGAGCGCGAATATTGTGAATAGGCCTATTGGGATTGACGAATCCCATTTGTTTTGACTAAGTTCAAACAAATGCATTAATATTTGAGACATTAGGTATGACGGCAAAATACCTACCGGGATAAATCTGCCGATCGATATTGGTACACGTTAACGTTTTGGTGTCATAAGCTTAGTGAATTAATAACCTTTCCGGGCATATAACAACGTAGCCTACATGTTTTGTTTTCCAAACTATGAGTGTGAGTCTATAGCTCACACTACGATTATTGTGTTCAACGATTTAACTACCAACACATTGTGTTCAAACATTAAACAAACTCTATGAATATCACTCAACCTTTGTGTTGACCTCTCAAGCATGTATTTCAGGTTCATGACGATCAAGGATGGCACGGAAGGGCACGAATACTCAAGAAGGCTATAAATTTTATTATCATTCAAAAACTCATTTAAATGTAAATTGTAAACATGGAACCATTTGGGACCTCATTTTGTAATCTCTGATATATATACAATTTAAATGATAAATCTTTTAAAACGACTCAATTGGAGTTCGTTTTCTATTATTGTGACTATTGTGCCGTCGACTAACACCCAGTTTGAATTCCGCTGCAACCTTGAATTGGGGGTGTTACAGATTGGTACCAGAGCCATGGTTATAGAGAAACGGGTCTAAGTGAGACCTAAACTATAACTACAATCACAAACAAAAACATTTTATAGCCTTCCGCTCTCCGTGTCTTCCATCCTCCAGACGATTATGGACTTAGTAAGCATGTTATGATACACAAACATATTAGTATATTCATATATACCCATTTTGAGCATTTCCCCGTAGACATTTTTGTGCTACACAAACATAATTGCATATTGATATATGTACCCTTAAAATAATTGAGCATTTCCCCGTAAGCATTTTATGTTACATGAACATATAAGTATATTGATATATACACACTAGGCATTCTATACTACATGAACATATTAGTATATTGATATATAAACTCGGTTTATTTTCAATCATTTATCTAAACAATGGACTAAACATATCTGTGTATGCCTATTCTAAGGCATTTCGGCACAGCCACACTCTCCCAATCATGTTCCTACTCCAACATTCATTTTCCAAGACATTGTGAGATACAATGGTCTCATTCACTTTTCAAGACATTGTGAGATACAATGGTCTCATTCATTTTCCAAGACATTGTGAGATACAATGGTCTCATTCATTTTCCAAGACATTGTGAGATACAATGGTCTCATTCACTTTTCAAGACATTGTGAGATACAATGGTCTCATTCACTTTTCAAGACATTATGAGATACAATGGTCTCATTCATTTTCCAAGACATTGTGAGATACAATGGTCTCATTCATTTTCCAAGACATTGTGAGATACAATGGTCTCATTCATTTTCCAAGACATTGTATTATACAATGGTCTTAACCATTTCTCAAATGTTTTGAGTCATACAATGGTCTAACCTACTTCCCAGACATTGTGAATTGCACAATGGTCTAACCTACTTCCAAGACATTGTGTTTTGCGCAATGGTCTCTAGAATCATTCCATCACATCATCAATATCATTTTATATGATATCAAAAACCCATCACAATCTTTCGATTTCTAAATAGAAATATGAGATTTTTAAAGGACAAACAAATCCATCACCTACAAAAGCTGAAGTTCAGCCCTACATTTATCAAAGTTTTCTTCTGAAACCTTCATTATTAAAAGTTAGTGATCCTGGCCAAGTATGTTCTATTTTAGAACTACTTAAAACTTCCTTTCCATACGTACCTACCCTTACTATATTCTATGCAATGGAATATGAAAACATACGTTACAAGTCTTGTATGGGCGGGACTTGCAACTTAAGGGTTTGACATCGCCTT
Source organism: Artemisia argyi (assembly GCA_030686995.1). Taxonomy (NCBI): domain Eukaryota; kingdom Viridiplantae; phylum Streptophyta; class Magnoliopsida; order Asterales; family Asteraceae; genus Artemisia; species Artemisia argyi. Next base: position 38,832,229 of record CM060687.1, read on the forward strand.
TGGTTAGTGGACAGTTTCCCGAAAGCAACGGACATATCACAAGTATACCTAATTTAGGTATTTGAAAATTTTATCGAACCTTGGCTAAATATAGACTAGTCACCTATATTTAACCTAGGGACAGTGGAATATAGTCTGACTAACTATATTCGACTTAAAATTTCCAAATACTGAGAGTAGTTGTACTAGGGTTATGTTTAGGTTGATTTCCTACATGAACACGATAAACCACCAGAATACATTAAAACAATCTAGAGACACGATAGTGCCTTACCACTCAGCAAGATCTTAACACCTTATTTGTATGATCTAAATTCATTCTTGAAATTTTTCATTTATGAGATAATCCGAACTACTATCTTGGGATAGTTATCAATTATTCTCTTCATCCTGTAGAAGTACTATCCTGTTTAGGTCCTAAGGATACCATCCCGTCATAAACCTTTAAAATTTCTTAAAATTTTAAAGCAAACTTGACATCTCTACCAATATTAACATTAAGCATACACTACGCACTTTTGTTCATCAACATATCACAACATTATCTTCACAACCGTGGCAAACACAAGTTCATTAACAGATCTTGATGCACTTTTAAAGCTCAAATCATCCTTAGTTACACCGCAAGCACCCTCATCAGCTTTACAAGATTGAATATTCATCTTGTACTTTTGGAACACCAGTATCATCTCGTAATACACTACCTTGTAACTCACCGGCTAAGTATGAATGTTGTGTCGGGAATTCTTGAGTAGGATGATTTATAATGTCCTTATTTGAATGGATTGAGATGCCTTTTCATTTAAATAAAGAAATTATAAATCATCGAACCATACGTTTATATTCCTTTAGTTACATTGTTTGGGATGCCTCTCTATGTAAATAAAGAATTATAAACAAGTGGGCTTATTTATATCCGAAATAACATAAGTATGAAGTCAACAAACACTAGATACAACAACAGATTACCTACTAGGCTATGATTGCAACAACTATCCTAATTTCCATTAGTACGAGATTTACATTTTGGTTTTCATAATGATAGTGCAATAACAAACAAACTCATTGCGAGGCCATGTAACCATATGCATGTGCAGTTGTACCAAACTCATTGCGAAGCCATGTAGCCATATGCATGGGTAGTCATACCGAACTCATTGTGAAGCCATGTAGCCATATGCATGGGCAGCCATACAATTCAAACAGGACTTGGTCCAACCACATGTTCAACGCTTATTCCATGATTCGATTCTTATATCAATTGCTATTGATACTTGACAACTATATCAAGTTCTATTTGATATTCAACTACTATATCAATTCCTATTAATATCCGACTGCTATATCAATTTCCTTTGATATTCGACTATTACCATATCTTTCCTACATAAAAGGAAGCCTCATCCTACACCATACACTGAAACGACAAATCAAACTACATTACCGGTAATCCCAGACTCTAGTCCTCATAAGTAACCACACCTGTTCATCGACACCACTCCAACATATAACACACACAGAACTTCGGGACGAAGTTCCCCGTATGGGGTGGAGACTGTAACAATTCACAATTTCAGGTTAACTTTTATTCCTGAAATTTTACTATTCACTTTTTACTATTCACTTTTCACTATTCATCTCAGAAATTTTTATTTCATATTCTCGTAAATTAAACTATTTTAACGATAATTCGAGAGTTTGACGCTCGTCGGATCATTTCTGCAAAAATCACAAAGCCGTGTCCGAGATTTACTTTTAGGTTTAAACGTCCTTCCAGTATCCCGATATATCCATAAAACATTATAAACAATAGAAATATGATTTTCTATCATTTTATGACAATTCCAAAAGTTTTGGAATTTTACGTTTTCCAGTTCAGCGTTTTACGCGAATTACGCGTTTTAGACCCGTGTTTCCAGTTTTTAGCAGGGTTTTACCACCCAAATAGAACCTACCACTCATTTTATATTTTATTATGGAGTATTTTGACAAGTTTAATCATTCCTCCAAGTTTCGTATTTTTACGATACCCGGTTTTACGTTTTGTGACGTAACAACTTACGGTTTGCATTTTACGGAGTCAAAACATACTAGATATCTTGGATAATATCATCAAAAGTCCACACCTTGTTCCCCAAGCATATGAACCGCCATAGGGGGGGGGGAGTCACACCCTTGTGTGTCTTAATCTCATGCAAGAAGCCTTAAGGTGCATACATGTGTTATACTTGGTGACCAAGTGTTGACAAGTCAACACATGTAACCTCCTCAAGCTCATATTTAAGCCCCCTTGGCCATTCCAACGTCTCACACACCCCATCCTCTCATCCTTAGCTCATTTTCTTCCAAATTATAGCAAGGTTCAAGTGAAAGTTCAAGATAGAAACCCTAGTTAAGTTATCATTCACCAAAACACTTCCAAACCCTAATATACTTGGTGATTTCTCTTGAGTTTGAATCCACTCAAGTCACCTCAACCTTCATCATCCATCTTTCAAGATTACAAGGGTAGAAAGATTGCATAAAAGTGAAAAAGGGTTGAAGCAAGTCTATCAAAGTCCTATCCTTACATGTTAACTTCCTTTCATCTTTGAAAGCCAAAAGTTGTAAGCCAAACCCTAACATGATTCTTGTTAAATAATCATATTCATGTTATTTACATATTATTTGTGCTATATTATGTCTTGTATTCATGTCCATGATGTATAAAAGTGAGCAAACCAAGTTATTGTACATGATTCATAAGACAAGTTACTATAACAAACAAACTAGTGACTTTCTTGGTAAGACCTGATCAAAATGGTAAAAATATGATATTTGATCATTACATATTACAGTAGAGGACTTAACAAGGAAACCATAGCAATTTGAACCACCCAAAACGAGTATACGAGTCAAAAGTTACGCCCATTTGAAGTTACCAAAGATTTCCGGCAAAACTGCCTAAATAGCATTCTGATCAAATTTTGATTTTTAAAGTCCCACTTCTGGTCCGATTCATCAAAAAGTTAAAACACGAAAGTTGTCCGGAACGACGTTTTCATTTAGGAGTAAAGAAGCTCGAGCCCTGAAAACGCTTTTTGAGTGATAAATTCTTCAAATTCTTAACAGCCCATTTTTAGACCAAAGTCATTACATATAAGTTATGGTTTATGAAGACCAAAGAGGTCTTATGACCTAGAATCAAGACCACAACCATGGCTAGAGCCAAGGTTGAGTCTCAAGACCATGGAACAATGACCAAAGTTCATGGCAAGGCCATGACGAAATGACCATGCAAGCTTACTTAGGCGTAAACATGAAACAAAGAGTTGACGATAACTTGAACAAACAATTTGGATCTACTTCACTTAAAAGGAACCATGAGATATTACAAAGATAAATGGTCATACAAGACTTATGAAACATACCCTAATAACAATCTTCATGTACTAATAAACTTTCCTAAGTTTATTCAAATATCGGACATGTAACTTTTCGGATCCAAACTTTTATCTATATATCTTATCAACTACTACAATAGTAGGGAGCCTCATGTGAGGAATTCATTATGTAAGCCGTCGAGTTGAGTTGTGGATTTACGAGTTAAAGTGTCCTGGCTCCTCGAACGCTTACTAACATGACTTCTGAATTATGTCGGCCCGAACGGTAGTAAACGATATACAAAACATACATGTTTCATGAATCATTTCTTTCCAAGACTTACAATATACATCATACCACATCATGGACTATAAATGCAAGATATATATATGGGCACTACGTTATGTTCATTACTCAAATCCTAAGTCGCGACTTTCTATTATAGGTTGCTCGTAGAAACCTTCGCGATTCGACCATCACATTCACTACTCACTACATAACTTAAGGTGAGTTCATAGCCCCACTTTACATTACTTCAATGTTTTACAAACCCTTGGGGGGAATACATGCTATTATTTTTCTACTCGAACACAATGCTTTCTACTGTATGCTATTCGACTATGTTTTATTATCACTAAGTAACATCCTTGCCAAACCAAGATCCCTTATTATGAACCATTTAATCACTTGCGAGGGTTACTTGCAAGTGAGCGCGAATATTGTGAATAGGCCTATTGGGATTGACGAATCCCATTTGTTTTGACTAAGTTCAAACAAATGCATTAATATTTGAGACATTAGGTATGACGGCAAAATACCTACCGGGATAAATCTGCCGATCGATATTGGTACACGTTAACGTTTTGGTGTCATAAGCTTAGTGAATTAATAACCTTTCCGGGCATATAACAACGTAGCCTACATGTTTTGTTTTCCAAACTATGAGTGTGAGTCTATAGCTCACACTACGATTATTGTGTTCAACGATTTAACTACCAACACATTGTGTTCAAACATTAAACAAACTCTATGAATATCACTCAACCTTTGTGTTGACCTCTCAAGCATGTATTTCAGGTTCATGACGATCAAGGATGGCACGGAAGGGCACGAATACTCAAGAAGGCTATAAATTTTATTATCATTCAAAAACTCATTTAAATGTAAATTGTAAACATGGAACCATTTGGGACCTCATTTTGTAATCTCTGATATATATACAATTTAAATGATAAATCTTTTAAAACGACTCAATTGGAGTTCGTTTTCTATTATTGTGACTATTGTGCCGTCGACTAACACCCAGTTTGAATTCCGCTGCAACCATGAATTGGGGGTGTTACATATCACGACTAATACGACTAGCCACAAAGGCATTCCGTCAAGTATTTAGTGGGATAGGATGTCAAGCCTCAACAGGTTTCGAAGTTGTTCACTATATTCGCGCTCACATCAAATCATTAATGACTCATGATAGAGGGACTTTATGGCGATAAGGGTAACTTAGGCAATATCATGGTAATGATGTAACTAGGGTATTTGTGCTCTTCCTAGCAATTATTTCCGTTGAAACATAGAAATATCATATATAGATAAGGGAATCATTCAGGATGTTATAGTATAGTCAAGCATCATGCCACAATAATCATTTTGGAAACATTATCATCTGAGTTTAGTATTCTAGTTAATCAATTTGCTAGTAAAATATATATATATATCACATCTTAGGTCATAAACCATATCAGGTAAATATTAATTAGAAAATTGATTTAAATCATGTAATTTATTCATATACTTATAAAATTATCAAAGTATATGTAAGCATCTATCTGCCCCAAATAGTTAAAACAAGTATTGGAAATGGGGCTATGACTCACCTTGAGCGATACTGGAAATGATGAAAAGTAAATTCGGGTGAGATTATGGGAACGATTATGGAAACGTATTTGATATGGAACCTGATTATAAGGAAGGTCTTAAGATTTCGACTTTATACTAATGATGGAAATGATAATGAGAACGAATAACGATATGATCATTAGAGTGAGAATATGATATGCTTAAAATGCCTAAAGTTCAGAAATAATATTATTCTTAATATTATCTTATTTTTATGTCTTTAGAACTAATATATCGTTTTCTTGAAACTGAGAAAACAATTCGTTAAGTTAAATCGTTTTAAAATGTTTTATGTAATTATAACGAAAGTTAATTATTAAATAAATAAATTATACAAAATGCACGTGACGTGATGGGATGTCGTAAAATGGAAAATAAAATAAGAATGTCAAATATAATATGTTGGTCCTTGTCCTTTTCCAGTTTTTACACCTTTTATACTAACGGCGTTAGCGTTGCACCATTAGTCCTTTATTAAATATAATTTACATTTATAGTCCACTACATGTCCAATATTACAATCTAAGCTTGGAAATTAATAATATGTCAATTTTTACCTTAATGATTCTGTTTTTACAGTAGTTGACAGTTTTGGTCCTCCTAGGTGACTTTGCTACATTTTTAGTCCAAATGTGTGAAAAAAATATGTAAAAAGTTGGCGAGTATTTCTGGGATATATTTAAGCTTATTACAACTTATTTTAACAGCTTATAGGGTTAGTAGCTTATTTTTCAGCTTATGGGCTTTTAACGAGTTGTAACTAAGGCCCATTAACGATTTAAAATCCGTACATCGTGAGACGAGTTGGGCTCATCAAAAATATCATTTTTCATGTTCAAAAATCATGTCAAGAAGCCTAGATAAGCTAGCTTATCTCTAGTGTTTGAAAATAGCTTATTGGGCTTAAAAGCCCATTTCGCTTAATTTGTTAGTTTTAGGATACGAGTTTCTGCCATTTACTTTGTATCATTTAGAGTGTCGAGATGATGAGACGAAAAATGATCCGTTTTTAGGGGGTCATTTAAGCCCGGAATTGAATTTATTTGATCAAATATTGCCCTAAATCGTTCATTTTGTGATTTTAGGTACTTTTGGAGTGAATTCTGGAAAAGGAAGCATTTTGGACGTTTATGGAGCATAAAAGTGAAGAAAACGGCAAAGTCTTAATTTTCCTTGCTGGGAACAGTACCTGACGGCGTCACCAAGCTCTTCATGACGGCGTCAAGAGTATTACAAGAGGTGAAGTGGATAGAGTCCGTGCCGGTCCAGAGAGTTTTACACTAAGGGACATGAAGGCGTCACTATAGGCCGTCATGGTCCCATTACACATGACGGCCAGAGGAAAACTGCTCTTGACGGCGTCAGATCTGGATCTAGGCAATCCGATTTTATTATGGGCGGCGGGTTGACGGCATCAGAATTCTCTTCTTGACGCCGTCACATTGGAAATATATATATATATATATATATATATATATATATATATATATAGTTTTGTAATTTTCATTCATTAAAAGAGGACAATTTTAGGGACGACTTGGAGAAACCCTAGCACGATTTTATGAGTATTTTCAAGGGTTTTCTCCCCTTGAAACCTTTCATGTTCAATTAAGATAAGTATCCTTTCAATTCATTCAATATGTCTATGTGTTGTTTGAATACATCTTACGCTTGTCTTGATTTTAACATGCTAGGCAAGATCTCTTGTGTGTTTGCTTAGATGTAGTGAAACCTAGATGTTGATTATGGGTTGATCGCTTGTTTAGAGTTGTTACGGATGAATGATTTCGATGTTAGGCTTAAGAAAACTGGCAGACTTCCATAGGGTAACTTGCTTGAACGTCTTAAGAAACATGAACCAATGCGTACTAGGTTTTTATGGTTGTATTTAATGCATGAGCGAATTCTAGTGATCCCATGTTAGGAGCTTCTTGCAGGCTCGACATAGGAGTGAAGTAGGAGCTTATAGAGTTGGGGAAGTACGTACGCCACCTCACGATTGGTATTAAGGAATATAACCCGTCATCCACGCAATTGTAACAAACAATCAACTTGTAAAAGATATCTAGAGAGGAATGAAATCTAAGTAAACACAATTTTCTCATTTATTGTTCACACCATTAGTTTAATTAGCTTTATTTACATTTTTGTTATTTTATTTTGATTGCATCTTAGTTATTGGGTTAGTTGACTAGCAACTAATTCCGCCCAATCTTCCAAAACCCGAGATTTTAATTGCTTTTATAAAAATATAAAAATACAAAAAGAATCATCCCTCACCACTAGACTTAATTTTTAGGCTTTCTAATCCTAGCGACACTATTCCTGAGTTGAACGATGAATCCCCCGGTACTTGTCACTATACTATACTACAACGATCAGGTACACTGAATGGTGGGGGTTGTAAGCTTCTCGAGATCCCTTGAGAGGTAAAGCCTGGTGCAATTCCCACGCATCACGAGACGTGAGTATTTTTACAAGTTATATATATGAAAATGATAGCTAGCTAGGTGGTCTAACAGGTTTTATAAAAATATAGCATGCTCGTTAATTAATATTTCAAAATATACGCTTGTTCCTTAGGTTGCATGGGACGTGTTTCATATATACAAATGACTTAGAATTATTTCTAGTTATTAAGAGTTTTTATATCCGATTGTAACTAGGTTCAAAATAAATTCGTATGATGCATGTAACATAAAAATAAAGGTGAAACAAGTGTGTGTCGTTACTCCTATGCCTTCCAAGAGAGAGGCTAGCCACTTTTGTGTTTCTATATGATTATGCGTACGTAAAAATAAACATGAAACTATATACGTTCGATATAATATTATACGTGATGCATGGAACTTAAATAACGTATAAAATGGAATCAATAGAGATGGAAATGACTTACAACACCTCAAGGGTGGTAGAGAGTCGAGTGTGAAGAAGGAAAACACAAGAAAATCTCTCGTTCGTTTATAAAACACAAGTATCGATTTATATATATATATATATATATATATATATATATATATATATATATATATATATATATATATATATAACCCAACACCGCTTGTTTGCTTCCAAATGAACATGCGATTTATTCCTGGTCTTTCCAGAGATTGTTTTGAGAGTGTATAAAGTTATTATTGTGTATTGAATGAAAGAAATAAGGTGATGAAGAAGGAGTACATATAGAAAGATTTTAAAACACGTATTGATTCAAATAATTCTTAGAAACACAAGCTACTATGCATTTTCAGTGAATGAGGAAATTTGGAATGAACCTAGATTATTATATGACCATAAAAGAGTGTGTGAGAGCTAAGAAAAAGGAGGGTTGTCTTGATGAGTCAACATATATGCCGACTTCTATTTTATTTTGTATATGATTTGTATAGATCGTATAACACAGGATTTGTGATGATGAAACATGTTGGTTAACACGGAAATAGAATAGAAATAATATTAGGATCACATAGAAACAAACCGGAGTCAAAACGATTAAGTATTGAGTTATATATAAATGTCGAATGGGTGAGTTTTTGCCAAACACTTTGCCTTTCGAAAACATAGCAAAACTCGACATATACTTATAAAATGTGGCACACGTATAGTCGGCAAGGTGAGAAACGAGATGGTGCAAAAATATATAGGTGTCGTATTTAAGAATTGAGAGAACGAAGAGCGTTTTAGAGGATGGTTTCTAGTCGAATATCACATAAAATCATAAGATATGATTTGGGCTTTATCTTGGGCCGGATGAATAGTACTCGCGGATTTGGGCAGAGAAATTAATTAAGGGCCCATTTAGTATTAATTTAGGGTTAGTGAAGTTTAATATTTCGTTAATCGTGTCGAGAACTTGTTTCGTCATTTGGTGAATTTTGTGATATCGTAATCGTGACCATTTAATATTATAAGAAAATTTTCAAATTTTTTTGTAAAAATAGTGATTAAAATAATGACAGAGACTAATATATAATTAACCATTGTTAATTATATGGATTTTTTCAGTTCTCTACAGGACGTATGTTAAAAAAAGAAGCATTAAATACATTAAGGTATTGGTGTACCTTCCTAGTTTGAAGTTTGACACGTCGTATTATTCCACTGGTATTCGTCTTTAGTTTTCCTATATAAATGAATGTTGTAACTGAGTAAATGCTTACCTCGTACAAGAGTGTTAAACATTTACGAAAGCATTTACTCCTCTTAGAACTAAGTCCTTGAACATCTTCGGAGGTTAGCATAGTTTTTACTTAAACATATAATTGTTGGTTATGTTTAAGAAAGTGAGAAGATCACTAAACTTTATCCTTCAACTTTGATTGTTATTCCATAAAAAATTATAGAAAGTTATTTGAGTCATTAAAATAAGAATTTAAATTTTGAAAATTTTGTTGTCTTTATTGTTTTAAGTGCTTGTGTATTAATCCTTTAAATCCTTCAAACCTACATCAGATTAACATGGAAAGTGAATTAACTTAATTTGCTTAAATTATATTCACTTTAAAAGACACACCACCTTTAAATGAAAATATTTACTCTAGAAGCTATGGTGAAAAGGGTCATATAAAAGAGTAATTTGTTAGCATTTAAAGTGGTGTTCATTAGTAATGTAACAATATGTTATGTATAATAGATTAGTTAAGGGATATAAGCTTAGATATGTCAAGTTAGCATGTTAAGTAAGCTAGTCCAAGTCCAATGCCCATCAAAGCCCAACAAGGCCTTTTGTGTTGATACTTAAACGCCTCCTAGCCAAGCTAGAAGGGTGAGAGTTCATTTCATTTTATGCATTTCACTTACAAAACTCTCCTCTTTCTCTCTATAATAGTTTCTCTCTCTAGAATTCTACTTTCTCTTTCTAAAACCCTCTCTTTGATTATTATGTGTGTCATGATGCTATTGTGGAGACCTACAATTCGTATAAGAGTCGTATGATGATCCGTGAGTGTTTTCGTTTTCAAAAAAATGGATTAAAAGTGTGTTTATTTTTTTTAGTTTGTACGTATTCTTCCAAATCGTAACACCTATACCAAAATTTCACACTTTACAAATAAAATCATGAAATCATATGTTTATAATGGATTTCGTGTTTTAGTAAAGGTTTTTGGCAAAAAAGGATTTAGTGAAAAACTTGAAATATTGTGTTTTCGATCGTGTTTAAAGTTTTTAAAATTATGCTTTTTATCGAGATTGCTATCTCGATAAACTGTTTTATCGAGTTTGAGATACTTTAAAAGAATCTCGGGAAAAAAAATCACTTGGTAGTGTTCTTTTTTTAGGGTTAGGAATCTCGATATTTTAATTGAGTTTAGAGTATCTCACCAAATTTATCGAGTTTGGTTCTAGATAGTTTACTGGGTTAGACTAAATTGTGGACTTATAAGATGATACACACACAAGTGTAATTTGGTAACTTCTGTGTTTTAACTCCCATTGGTCCCTGCCATTAAATCTTTTATGTCGTTAGTCCTTTTTCGTTAACTATTATAAAGGATAGACGATGTAACAGTCGTTAGCCAACAGGGGCTAACGTGTAAAATATAACGGAATACACTTAACGCCCGTGAAAAAAAGGGACCACGAGTGTTATTCTTTTGCAATGAAAGGGACGATTCATGCAACTTTAAAGTTTGAGGGACGGTAAGTGAAACTTTTGACAAACCACAGGGACCATTTATGTAATTTACTCTTAAAATTTAAATCTATGTTCATGAAGAGAAGACAGATTTGGCCAAAAAGTCTGCTTGTAATTACTTTAAATGCTACTCTTTTCGTCTTAAAATAGTTGTCCTCTTGTTAATTCTAAAGTGTTTTTTTATCAAAATTAATCTATAATATTTTTGTTTGTGTTATACAATACTTATTAAAAATTATTTCAATGAAAAATACATTTAAAATCAATCAATTCATATATGTTATATCAAGTGTTACATAACACAAACGAAAATATTTAAGATTAAAATTGAAAAAAAAAAAAAAACCCTCAAAAAGTCAAAAAGTCAAAATAGAATAAGTATTTTGAGATGAATCGTTTTTAACTTTGGCCTTGTCTTTTGTTCAACGAATTTGGTAGTTCCCCGAACATGCTAGACTTTGCCTTTACCATCTTTTGATAGCCGTAGCCAAGATGACCGGTTCCTAAACCGTAACCGGAAAAAAAATCCGGAACTGAATCCGATCAACACCGGTTCCAACTGAATCCGGTCCCGGTTCCTCTAGTATCCGGCGATTCCTATCCGATTCCACATATTTCTCGCTAGAACCGGTTCCGAACCAGATCCAACGTCTTTGTTTTTTTTCCTTCACCTTCTTGACAGTAAGCAGGTAGGCAACGGCTATAATGCCGTTTTTCTGTTTTTTTGCCCATTTTCCAACGGGATTGTCCCCTTTTTGTCCCAATTTAACCTCCTAAACATTCCTATAAATACTATTTGATGATTTTGGTTGAATCACAACAATCAAATTCAAGAAAAACATTCAAAAATTGCTCACAAACTTGCAAAATTGTCTAGGAGAAACCAAGCTTCTCAATCTCAACCAACATCATCAAACAAAGCTTCTCAATGTCTAGGATCACAAATGTAGCTCTGATTATACATATTACATCTATTTTTGAGTTGCTCATTTATGAAATTTTGTTACATTCACCTCATACACAAAGTTTTCATTTCACTTTAATTAAGTACGTGTCCAAAGATCACGAGCATTAATGGTTTCAATGACACTTAATTCTAACGGTAAACTACATTCATCGGTGAATTTAATTTAAGCAAAAGAACTTGTCAAACGCTATATGAGATTGATCTTGAAAATGTTCATTTAGCTTTAGTGTCTTGAAATATAAATACTTGTTTGTTCTTTGTTATTATGTCGATTTCTTTGTCTTAATTTGTTTTTAGGGTTCAATTTAACTCCTACTAATTCATGCATATGTTAGAGAAACATTAATAGAGGTTCACTTGGTGACATGGGTTGAGATACGGGTTTTCCATTTGATTTTTCATCACCTTAAACATCAGATAATCTGACTAATTAACGATAGGACAATGCGTTAGCCGTGGAACTTCACTCATCTGCTGATCTGCTTATAATAAAAAAGAAGGTAACTTTGTTTTCAAGAGAACTTACCCCCTAAAACTTAAAAAAAAAAAAAAAAAAAAAAAAAAAAAAAAAAAAAAAAAAAAAAAAAAAAAAAAAGGATAATTAATCGTGTGTTGTTGTTGACAACCATTTCACACCAAACATCACATTCGTTTTCAACTCCACACGAGCTACAACATGAATGACAAGACCGGGTATGAATAACTTACTTACCATCTTATTCATACTCGTCTACCTTCCGCTTAACTGATCTTAACCATGTCCCAGAATAAGATCTCTTACTTGGATCACAATCATGTCATCTGACCATACTTGTTCAAGGACTCATCTAATTTCATATTTAGACCAAACCAACTTCGAAATCACTCAATTTATTTTGACTGCATTATATTGTATAGACATCTGAACACACATAATGCTTGAAAAATTCAATCAAAATCAGTTAATGCATTTGCATATATTCTTTTCAACATGCATGTCTAAACCAAACAGAAATAAAATTCAAAGCGGTCTTACAATAATATAATCGACGATATCCTTAACTTCAAACTAAAAGGTATTATTACACATGACATGTGTAATTTTACAGTCAAAGATCATCCAATTCGTCCATGAAATCGAAAGAATCATATTCAGAAGGATGGTAGCCCATAGCATCTTCGCAAATTAGTTTATCAAGATAGCTATAATCATTTTCATGAACCATCATTGATTGATTAAAAAGACTTGGAGTATCATCGTAGGAGTTCTGAACGTGTTGTTGAATGTTGATGTTGGTTATCAGTCCCTTCCCCACCCCAGAACTCACACCCACAAACACCAATCAAAACAGCAAGAAGATTTGATATACTGGTTACTTAGGTGTATATTACTTCAAAAGGAAAAACTGATAATGAAGCCTATACTAATCTATTTATAGCTAAACACAGGGTGCTACTCAAAACATGAAACTGACAAAACTATTAAACTTACATAAAGACTAATGAAAACAAGGATTAAAGGCATAACAAAAACAGTTATTGGTAGTGGGCAGTAAAACCAAAGAAATGCCCTTTATTTGTTTCTTCAATCTCATTGAAGACTTTCATCAGGTTGGTTCCGAACCAGGTTGACCCGCCCGAGACTTAACCCATCAAGATTATCATACAGTTGAAGGACCTCGTCGCTTAAAGTCTGTGAAGAAGCCACTTGTTGCATGGTCATAGGATTCGAGCTGGTGTCCATTTGAACCGCTAAGGCTTGAGCAGGAGATATCATGAAGTCATCCAATGGAGCGGGATTATCATAAATATCCTCCTCATGAGGCACGGGTGCCATATCATTGTCACCTGGTTCTACAATGGCAGGAGGAGATCTCTTTGAAGAAGAACTAGAAGCTCCACATGAAAATTGAAAACCATTGATTGATGTTGGCCTTGACAGATTCTGATAATACACCAAAGTTGAATTCCCGACTGACTGTTGATCTTGATCCATTGCAAAAGCTTGAGGAGGGTCTTGAACTGCTGGTTGTTTCAACTTTGAACCATAAAACATTGCCATTGGTTGCAAAGGTTTATCTTGAAGTTGTTGGTTTTGTTCTTCGAATGCCTCTTCTTGATCTCCGACGTTATTATTATCAAGTTTTTTCACCTTCTTGTAAATCTTACATAGCACCCACCGAGTCAACTGCATGAATAGACAACAACAATATTTTACAAATCATATGAACATATATATAACAGATAAAAGGCTATTTATGAGAGAATTTAGTGATCAACTAATTAAGCTTTTAGAAAATAATAAATTACCTTGTTACTGTCCTCTTTTTGTTCTTGGCTTCCTATTGGGATATTGGGATTATCCGTGGTATATTCATGCATTAGCCAATCCGTCTTGTTACCCTTCTCGTCAAGATAAAATAAACTTGCTTTACATCCAACAACTTGATTCATGTCATCATACTGCGGTTTATCCTTTTGACTTTTCTTCCAAGTACCGCCACTCTTGGTTTTCCTATTCGATCGGTTTCCATTATGGTGTTTTCGCTCCCAAGGCATCAAAAAGTACCACTTGTTTTCACAAGAGCGATATTCTGGTTTTGCTGTTGTATCAAGAAACAGATTTCCGGTTAATTTAGAAACAAAGTATTACTTGTATGAACAGCTCATTGTAAATTGCTATTCTAACTTAGCTTCTTGATAGTCTTAATAAAATATTAAACCGTTCAAGAAAAAAAGAAAAGAAACAACATAATACTCGTACTCAACAATTGAAACCCAAAGTAACAAAGATATTTAATTACTAACCTGTAAGTTCATCAGGATCATAGTCGTATATATTGACCTCATAATACCGGCTTTTGGGGTGTCGTCTTCCTGTATCAATCTTTGGTTTCAAGTAGTAAACAATGAGCTCCACATCAGTTGGACCAAAGCGGTAGACAGGTTCAAGCGAATCAGCATAATCATGTTGTTCGTGGTTGTTGTAGGCCATTGTGCGCAGGGTTTAGAAAACTTGCAAAAAAGTTGGTCGAGTGAATAAAAAAGGGTTATGCAATATGCATGCGTGGCTGTTTATATAGTCATAGTAGTACGTAGCATGCAAGCAAACATGCATGATAATATCATCATTCATCTCAGAATTTTGCTCTATAATAAGATAAAAACGTATAAAGGTGGTTATATAAGATATGATCAAACTTATACGGAGTATATTCTTATCTATAAATTTAGTTTTTATTGTTTCTTTTCTAAATACAAAGGTTAAATTAATAATTTATAGAGAAAAAAAAGCAACCAATTAATCAAATCCATTACATTAACAAAATCAAAAATTTAACCTGTACAATTGGAAATCGAATGTTCTAGCTACTAGTCAAAACCTTACAGCTATGCCATGAATGTGTTAATGCTGTAGTTTATATGTAGAAAGTATTGGTATATATAGAATTATCTCTATTTTTTATGATGTGTTTTAAGTGGTTAGTGTCGACATTGTGTTCATGCATCCTATAAAACACACCTTATCGAGTGAATACCAATGGGTTATGCATGCATTGCTATTTATATAGTCATAGTAGTACGTAACTTATAGATAAGAATATGTAAGTTTTATTTATAAATTTAGTTTTTTTTTCTTATCTATAAATTATTAAGATATGATCGAGTAAATACAAAGGTAAAATTAATATATGATCGAGTGTAAAATAGAGTTAATGGGTTATGCGTTATTATTATATCTTATCCATTGTATCTTATGCATTTTTCCTCTTATATTGCCAAATTCTGATGATAAAATAATTTATAGCCATGCAAGCATTAAAAATAATAATAATAATAATAATAATAATAATAATAAATAAAAATTAAGGAGACCGAATTCAAAAAAAATAATAATAATAAAATAAAATAAAATAAACAACCTTTAACTCGAATACAAGGGCAGACACATATTTTTTTGTGCTGAGGAAAAGTCAGAGTTTTCTTTTTATGAAAAGTAACACAATGAAACTTAATTCCGTTGGTTCAGTGACATCGCGGGACACCTCCTAGTTCCGCTACCGGTTTCAACTCCTTATAGAGTTGAAGTTAAATGTAAATGTACCTGATTATAATTTATAAAGTTTAAATAAGTTGTTTGGTAGCTTTTAGTTTAGCTTTGGTTTAGTTGATTTTCGCTTTTGCATACACTTCTATATAAACTTTCCTTTTAATGAGAAGTAACAACTTTCCCACCAAAATGAGTTACAAATCTTAAATACTTTTTTACCATATAAGTCTCTCACACATAGAATTACTGCGAGCATTATCATATATAAAGAATTATCATAATTTAAAGTTGATCAATAATACTATATCGATCAGTTTATATTTCCTCAATTCCACCCTCAATAACTCAAATTCATCAATTGTATGAACACCATATATGGTTGAAATAACTACAACATTATCTCGACAAGTATAGTGAGAGAATAAAGAACTCTCATAAAATCATATGTTTTTGCATCAAATAGATCATTGGGGACTCACTCTAATCTCAAAGAAACTTACCAGTGTTTCTATTTCTGTGAAAACTAAATTGTATCAGAAACTTGTTCTGATTATTACAGTTTACGAAAACGTCCTTTTTTTGTTGTTGTTGTTGAAAAGGGTGAATATATGTATGAGCACACAAATAATATATAATTGGTGGTTTTAGCGAACGTAGAGTGAACTCTGAAATTTATAACAATTCAAGAGAGAGATATTGATATGTAATCTCTTAGATCTAGAACAGTGTTACTGGACAAATTAGCAACAATCTAAATTTTGTTAACTATGTTTCAAAATTGTGGCTTGACCTACAAGAACATTATGCACAAAGACATCAAATATATTAGATAGCTAACGATATAGTCCAATTGAAACAAAATAATTGCTCCACTATTATAACAGTAAAAGACTTTGAGATGAGTTTGATGCTTTTGAGGCCCCTTATTCGTCAGTTGATTGCGTAACTTTGAAGATATGAGAATTAATGGTGAAAAGGATTAAATGAAGAGATTATCTCATTTCTAGGTTTGGATGAGTTACTCCAAATTATGCTCATACAACCATTACCATATATAGGGAAGACTTTGCTCTTAAGTCACTAACCTCTACCATTCTAAACACTTGTAACAGCAATAACGATTAATCCTATAACCAACGTACAACACCCCAAAATTTACTTACAATGACGCTACTAGAAATAGTTTTTTTGTTAGGTCAATTAGTGCCCAATTATGATCCTCAACTTGGATTTAAATGGAAAATAAGATAAGTGTGAATGAAGTCTCTGAATGATATAACATTCAGGGAGTCATCTTTAGAGTTCTTCAGAGAAGTCTCGCCACTTTCTGAGGTGGAACTCAACAAGTGAAGTTCATGAAGCAAGAAGAAGATGACAGAGTTAGTGAGTGATGACACTAACTCACTGACTGTCACTGACTCCCCTTAACCTCCTCAAGTACAAGACACCCTGAACTTAGATACTTAGAAAAAAGTATCTAAGTCCTCAAAATAAAGAGGTGGGAACTTTGTTAAATTGATACGTAAAAGCTACTTATCAAAGAAAGTCAACAAAGTACAATAGTTGGTATAAAAAGGGAAAACAATTTTCAACACTGTACCCTAAAGTAAGGTTGGACGTGTAACACCCCCAATTTTATTATTTAGCAGCGGAAAAGTAATTTGGGTGTTACGGGGAGGATCGAAATCATAATCACATAAAATGGCTTAAAAGAGGCGTTTTGAAAGTTATTTGTCATTCAAATAATACTTTTGATAAAAGATGAAACAATTGATTTAAAAAACTCATTAGAAGATATAAAGATTTGTAAGAATGACATATTTGATTTTCACACCATTTAAATTTATCAGAGTAATAAATGCCTACTCCGTGTCTTGTCTTGCTCCGTTAATTACCTGAGATACACATGCTTAAAAGTGTCAACACAAAGGTTGGTGAGTTCATAGAGTTTAATGGAAAACCATTTATTTCAGTAGATTCAGGAATATTTAGTAACACAAAGGTAGTGTTCTTTTTTTAGGGTTAGGAATCTCGATATTTTCATCGAGTTTAGGGTATCTCACCAAATATATCGAGTTAGGTTCTAGGTAGTTTTTACTGGGTTAGACTAAATTATGGACTTATTATTAGACCCGTTTCTCGGGTACTTGGGCCCCACCCTAGATGAAATGGACTAAGGGCCTTACGTGATTGACCAGTCAACGAATGTTGCATTGCGGTCAAACCCGATAGTCAAACTAATAATCAAAGTATGACTAATATAGTTTTGGGAAGTTATGATGTGTAACTTGAGGGACTAATGTTGTCAAGCATAAACATTTTATAAGTTGGTTGTGGCCAAAGTAATAGAAAAGAGACTTGAGGGGCCATTCTTGCTATTATCTCAAAGTTGTGCCTAGATAAGTATATCCAGGGAATTCTAGAAAATCCCTCATCATTCTAGGTGTGTTTGACGTACGATTTTAGAGAGAAGAAAGCTAGTTGGATGATCAAGTAAATGATGAAGGTTTTGTGGTCCACATCAAGAGTTAAGTTTGTTATAATCCTCCTTACAAGTAAGTATTCATTATCTTGATCATTAAGTGGTTTAGAGTTATGGTTAGAAGTGGGAAATCATCATATAATCAAGATATGATCATATGATGATATAAAAAGGAGGATGGGTTAGTTATAATGGGTTTTGTATAAACCCTTGTTTATGATATTGATTTTTATGTTATTAGATCTTGTTGATAATTATGAAGGATGATGATGACTAGTAATGATGATAATGATGGTGGTATTATTATTGTTAACTTAGCTTTGGAAGCTAAGGTAAGTAAACCGGTTATGATTTGATGTTATAATGATTTCTTACATTATGTGTTATATGATTGTTATGATGAAATGATTGATAGTGTTCGAATGATTATGTGAGGAAGAAGTAGAGGTTGGCATAACTAGCAAAAGAAGTTTAGTTGGACTAGTGTAAGTGTGTAGGAAAGGTTGAGATGTAATAATAAGGCTTGAAGTGGCCAAGGTATGTGTTATGTTTATATTGTGATGGGATGAGTAGATTATGATGCTTAATGTGTGATTGAGTTATAATGTTGTATTATGATCGTTTTACTTATTAAGCCTTGTGCTTACGGTTAGTTGTCTAACCATTTTGTAGGTTAGCATGTTGTTATGGATGGCTTGGATAAGGATTAAGTTGGATATGCGATGTAGAAGGACATGGGTAAGATAGCAGAGCTAGGTAGAATACCGAGCTCAAGTCAAGGTTGTACCCCCAAGAGTCTTTCTACAATTTGTAAAGTGTATGTCAAAGATGTGGTAATGATTTGGTAATCAATTGATGTGTCAAAGTATGTTTTGTGAGTTATTGAGTCAAGTTAAAGGGGTGTTTAGCACAAGCATGATATTACCCATTTTGGGTTGTTAACGGGTCAAGTAATTATGAAACAAATTTAATATGTTAAGTTAATGATTTTGGTTAAGTTTGAGGTGTTGTGGAAGTCGTATGTGTCTTATGTCATGAAATGGGTCAAAATGGGTATAATAGACGCCTATTTGTAAAGTACTATACCAAAGTGTTAATTGGGCAATGTTGTTGAATGGAAATGATGTTTATGATGTGTTTATAAAATCTGGAAAGTTTCGTGGGTTAACGAGTATTGGAAGTCGGCTTTCCGGAATTAGAGCAAATATAATCTTCTTTGAAAAATCTGCAGTAGGCATATGGCCATATTAAAATCTCAGAATATGGCCATATGGTTGCTTCAGAGATTTTGTAAAGGGGCATATGGCCATATGCTCTTATCAGAAGATAAATAAGAGAATTTTAGTTTTTGGTCATTTTTGGAATTTCATATCTTGTAAACCGTAAGTCGTCACGAGTCACGCCACCCGTTGTTTCGAAGGTAATTGAGTCTATTTTCATTTAAAAATGGTTTCAAGGTCTGAAATGTTATAGATTTGTGGTAATGGTTAAAAGAGTAACGAAGGGTCCGTTAAAGTGAAGTCGTTTCCGCGTTAAAGTTTTAATTTTTGGTCAAAGTGGGTACGGGGTGTAACAACTTGGTATCAGAGCTTCGGTTTTAGTGAATTAGGTTCCCACTATAGGTTGTCTTGTCTTAAACCACTCGTAGAAGCGTTGAATGTAAGTGTTAGTGACGCGGAAAGTAATTGTTAAGTGTGAGACGGATTTTGTTTTATGCTAGTTGAGCTTTATGATGATAAGTGATCGACGCGTGTATAGTGTTGATGTGTAGAGATTTAAGTCCATGGTGCCGATGACTATTATGTGATTATGTGAATGTATGATAGAGTAGAGGTAATGGAATGCGAGTAGAAATGCCAAGTGGTATTAGAGATAGGCTAGAAAGTGGATTAAAGTTTAATGATGCCTTAGTTATAAGGTAGACTAGTGCTTGCGGCTAATTAGAATGTTGATGCTTAGACATAGATTGATTGTGCATGTGATGTGTGAGCCATAGACTATAAGGTTTGATTATGATTATGAATGTTTTAACACTTGTTGGATAAGTGTTAAGTGTTAAGTATTATTGTTTATGTGATGTTAAGTCTATGGTAGTAGTTTATTATATGCGTAAGTTTTATATGATGTGCTTGAGAGCACGATTCGTAGAAGTGTATGAGTTGAGATAGATGCATTGGAATGCATATTTCGTGAGACATGAACAATTAGATGTAATAATGAATAGGTGCTTGAAGCATAAGTCTTACACGCTTAATTAAAATAAGAAAAGTTAAAGTATATGGCTAAGATGTGACAAGATCATGTTATATATAAAACATGATAAGTAAAATGTGTTAGTATGTAAATGGTTAAGCGTGATGAGTAGAAGTGATGAATGAGACATAGATTGCGCTAGAATTCATAAGTGATATGAAGTGCGCTAGAAGAATTGTAAAACATGAGTATAGTCATGTTTATATATTGGATAGTATGTGATGAGATTAATGGAAATGTTATAGAATAAGCCTATGTAAGGCTTATATGAGTAAAGTTGAGTAGACTAAATGAAGTGATAGTATGAGTTGTAAACATGGTCAACAAGGGTTGACGGATAATAGTAAAAGTGGGATATAAGAACACATAGAGAATGTGTAAACTGTAAATGGACAAGCATCATATAGAATTTTTCTAAAATAAAGATGCCACGTAGTGAATGTATGAGCCAACTTGGGGTTGACGGATAAATGATAGATTGCATTGTGGAATGCAAGTATAATAAAATTGACAAGTGTGATATAGAAACTTGTCTAGATGAAAGTAAACGTGGTAGTGAATGTTGAAATTGCTTAAGGCAATGAGAAGTGTTGAAATGATAGCGTATACTTAATGATAAAAGTACATGAAAGATAAAATGAGTAAAGATGATAAGGTAGATATAGCTTGGGTCCAATGCTCTAGTTTTGGGTATCCTTCGGGATAGCCAACTTGCCTTTTTCGCATGTGTTTTGGCATCCTTCGGGATGGCCAAGCTTGCCTTCTTGGCATGGTTGTTAGCTTGCCTTCGCGACATGGTTGTTAGCTTGCCTTCTTGGCATGGTTGTTAGCTTGCCTTCGCGGCATGGTTGTTAGATTTCCTTCACGACATGGTTGTTAGCATGCCTTTGCGGCATGGTTGTTAGCTTGCCTTCTTGGCATGGTTGTTGGCTTGCCTTCATGGCATGGTTGTTAGCTTGCCTTCGCGGCATGGTTGTTAGCTTGCCTTAATGGCATGGATGAAAGGTTAGTGAGATTGGATCCAGGGCTAGAAAAGATGGAAAGTAAAGTAAGTATGATTGTTGTATCAGAAGTACGTGAGTAGGATGATTTATAATCTCCTTATTTAAATGAATTGGGACGCCTCTTCATTTAAATAAAGAAATTGTAAATAACCGAACCATAAGTTTATAATTCCTTACTTGCATAGATTGGGACGCCTTTTTATGTAAGTAAAGAGTTATAAATGAGTGGGCTTATGTGTAGCCAGTATGACATGAATACGGGTAGAGATATGAGAAAGTGAAAACTAAAACAAGTTAGACGTTATAAGAAGATATAAAAGCTTGTAGTGGCGTTAAGGTCCTATATGAACCTTAAGATAGACGCCTAGAATGAGTTTTTGCTTTAAGTTGATAAGATGATGGGTGGAATTCCCACGACTTAACAAGAAGATTACTTTAGTAATGCGTAGATTTGGTTTTTGGAAGTGCCGTTTATATGGTACTATGTATATATATTGCGAGATAAGTTACCGGTATTTGGAAGTAGATAAGTGTTGATATTGTGTAAAATGTAATTTTGGCCGGTATATGACTTAAGGTCATGTTAGTGCATTTGTGAATGAAGTGATGATAGTGTGAAGTTTGACTTATATAAAGTCAAATAGTTAATTTTCCATATGACTAGTCATCAATTGTGGGAAATTTTAGATGAGCTTATGATGAGAAGTGTTGCCTATAGTATAATAAGAATTATGATTAAGTATAGTAAGTTTAGACTTTGCAAGATCATCTAGATCGTTGCAAGGTAACGGCTTAGTGAGCATGAGAATAAGAAGTTGTTATGTTGAGATTTAGTTTTGGATAGTAATAGACGAGAGATTTCGAGGACGAAATCTAAATAAGGGGGTAGAATTGTTAGACCCGTTTCCCGGGTACTTGGACCCCATCGTAGATGAAATGGACTAAGGGCCTTACGTGATTGGCCAGTCAACAAATGTTGCATTGCGGTCAAACCCGATAGTCAAAGTATGATTAATATAGTTTTGGTAAGTTATGATGTGTAACTTGAGGGACTAATGTTGTCAAGCATAAATATGTTATAAGTTGGTTGTGGCCAAAGTAATAGAAAAGAGACTTAAGCGGCCATTCTTGCTATTATCCCAAAGTTGTGACTAGATAAGTATATCCAAGGAATTCTAGAAAATCCCTCATCATTCTAGGTGTGTTTGATGTACGGTTTTAGAGAGAACAAAGGAGGGAAGAAAGCTAGTTGGATGATCAAGTAAATGATGAAGGTTTTGTGTTCCACATCAAGAGTTAAGTTTGTTATGATCCTCCCTACATGTAAGTATTCATTATCTTGATCATTAGTGGTTTAGAGTTATGGTTAGAAGTGGGAAATCATCATATAATCAAGATATGATCATATGATGATATAGAAAGGAGGATGAGTTAGTTATAATGGGTTTTGTATAAACCCTTGTTTATGGTATTGATTTTTATGTTATTAGGTCTTGTTGATAATGATGAAGGATGATGATGACTAGTAATGATGATAATGATGGTGGTATTATTATTATTAACTTAGCTTTGGAAGCTAAGGTAAGTAAACCGGTTATGATTTGATGTTATAATGATTTCTTACATTATGTGTTATATGATTGTTATGATGAGATGGTTGATAGTGTTTGAATGATTATGTGAGGAAGAAGTCGAGTTTGGCATAACTAGCAAAAGAAGATTAAGAGTTTAGTTGGACTAGTGTAAGTGTGTAGGAAAGGTTGAGATGTAATGATAAGGATTGAAGTGGCCAAGGTATGTGTTATGTTTATATTGTGATGGGATGAGTAGATTATGATGCTTATTGTGTGATTGAGTTATAATGTTGTATTATGATCGTTTTACTTCTTAAGCCTTGTGCTTACGGTTTAGTTGTCTAACCGTTTTGTAGGTTGGCATGTTGTTATGGATGACTTGGATAAGGATTAAGTTGGATATGCGATGTAGAAGGACATGGGTAAGATAGTAGAGCTAGGTAGAATACCGAGCTCAAGTCAAGGTTGTACCCCCAAGAGTCTTTCTACGATTTGTAAAGTGCATGTCAAAGATGTGGTAATGATTTGGTAATCAATTGATGTGTCAAAGTATGTTTTGTGAGTTATTGAGTCAAGTTAAAGGGGTGTTTAGCACAAGCATGATATTACCCATTTTGGGTTGTTAACGGGTCAAGTAATTATGAAACAAATTTAATATGTTAAGTTAATGATTTTGGTTAAGTTTGAGGTGTTGTGGAAGTCGTATGTGTCTTATGTCATGAAATGGGTCAAAATGGGTATAATAGACGCCTATTTGTAAAGTACTATACCAAAGTGTTAATTGGGAAATGTTGTTGAATGGAAATGATGTTTATGATGTGTTTATAAAATCTGGAAAGTTTCGTGGGTTAACGAGTATTGGAAGTCGGCTTTCCGGAATTAGAGCAAATATATTCTTCTTTGAAAAATCTGCAGTAGGCATATGGCCATATAAAAATCTCAGAATATGGCCATATGGTTGCTTCAGAGATTTTGTAAAGGGGCATATGGCCATATGCTCTTATCAGAAAATAAATAAGAGAATTTTAGTTTTTGGTCATTTTTGGAATTTCATATCTTTTAAATCGTAACTCGTCACGAGTCGCGCCACCCGTCGTTTCGAAGGTAATTGAGTCTATTTTCATTTAAAAATGGTTTCAAGGTCTGAAATATTATAGATTTGTGGTAATGGTTTAAAGAGTAACGAAGGGTCCGTTAAAGTGAAGTCGTTTCCGCGTTAAAGTTTTAATTTTTGGTCAAAGCGGGCACGGGGTGTTACACTTTTAAGATGATACACACACAAGTGTAATTTGGTAACTTCTGTGTTTTAACTCCCATTGGTCCCTGCCATTAAATCTTTTATGCCGTTAGCCAACATGGGATAACGTGTAAAATATAACGGAATACACTTAACGCCTGTGAAAAAAGGGACCACGAGTGTTATTCTTTTGCAATGAAAGGGACGATTCATGCAACTTTAAATTTTGAGGGATGTTAAGTGAAACTTTTGACAAACCACAAGGACCATTTATGTAATTTACTCTCAAAATTTAAATCGGGTTAAATTCATAAATGCTTAACGTACTTACAAAAATGACTCATTCTACATAATTTACTTTTTTTATTGTCATTCTTCTTACTTAACTTTGTGTTTCTTTTCATTATACATAACTAAGATGGTTTGTTAAGGGTATTTTGGTCATTTCTCATGTCTTCATCTTCAACCTCCATTATGAAGCATTTTTTTCGGGTGCACCTCACCCTACACCACCACTGCCGCACCTCACCCTACACCACCACTGCCGCACCTCACCTCCACTGCTGCACCTCACCCTACACCCCCACCGCTGCACCTCACCCTACACCACCACTGCCGCACCTCACCCTACACCGCCACCACTAAAATAACCACCTCGACCTCCTATTTCACCTCCCATACACCGGTCTAGTTTCAATCGTTTATTTCAATCGTTTTTTAGTTATGGTGGTGGGTGGGTTTGTGCGTGTGTGGTGGGGGTGGGGTGGGCGGTTATGAAAATGGCAGCAGTGGCCAAGGAAGAAGATAAGGGTATTTGCGTCGTTTTATGTGAAAGTTATGGACCAGATATGTATAATGAAAAGAAATACAAAGTTTAGTAAGAAGAATAACAATAAAAAAAGTAAAATATGTAGAATGAGTCATTTTTATAAGTACGTTAAGCATTTATGAATTTAACCCAATTTAAATCTATGTTCATGAAGAGAAGACAGATTTGGCCAAAAAGTCTGCTTGTAATTACTTTAAATACTACTCTTTTCGTCTTAAAATAGTTGTCCTCTTTTTATTTCTAAAGTGTTTCTTTATTAACTTTAATCTATAATATTTTTATTTGTATTATATAATACTTAATAAAAAAAATTCCAATGAAAAATACATTTAAAACCAATCAATTCATATATGTTACATCAAGTGTTACATAAAACAAACGAAAATATTTAAGATTAAAGTTAAAAAAAAAAAAAAAAAAAAAAAAAAAAAAAAAAAAAAAAAAGAGAATAATTATTTACAGACGAAGGGTTTTTAACTTTGGCCTCGTCTTTTGTTCAACGAATTTGGTAGTTCCCCGAACATGCGAGTCTTTGCCTTTACCTTCTTTTGATAAAAAAAAAAAAAATGATCAAGTTATATTTAAAAACTTTAATACACGTTCTTTGTGCAATACCAAGTGTGATGTACAAGTTCCTTATATCTACAGCACACCCGCACATATACATTTGTTGTAAGGTTTTTTTTTTAATTAGTCTTCCTACTTTTAGGTTTATCCTGAGTAGAAGTAGGATTTACCTGTACAGGTGACAAGTTCTCATTAAAGAAACGTCACATAACCAATAAGCCAGTTGACAGGTTAAGTTGTTATCTAATTGATACATTTCGCACATTTTATATAGGTTGATCATGAGATACTGAAATATCAAATCAAAATTACCAAAAAATGGGCATAACAAATTTACTAAACTAAAATTCTATAGACTGATAAGAAATTTATATGATTTATAATTCTAGATGAAAACATTGTTCTAGTTTTTATTTTGCATTGAAGCTTATTATTCATTTGGTCAATAATGCCTAGAGAGTAGGTGGCGCATTCCAACTGTACACACTCGTAATAATTTATTTTCTAGAAACATGTATCATGTGGCAGGCAACAAATATCTAACTTGATCACACGTTCATGATGGACTGATTCGAATTCTCATCCTATAGAAACATAAATTCGTCACAAAATTTAAAACATCATGAACGATTTCCTTATTCATGATCATGATTACATGTGCATAATGGACTGATTCCAGTTGTCATAGAAACATAAATCCAACACACATTCAAACAAAATAACTGTATAATAGTACAGGTTTATTAGAATTAAACATATAGAGCACAAAAGTTTTATTAATGTACTTAAGATTCAAGGCAGCTTAATTTTCACCAAGGCCTAAAGCAAAGTTTCAAAAACAAGAACTTTTTTTCATAAAATTATTATTAGCCGATATAATAGATGTTAGCCCAAGCCCGATATGTGAGCTTAGGCCTTATGGTACATTAGGG